>OU343222.1:73225164-73243674 GCA_910596185.1 Chrysanthemum makinoi | reverse complement strand
GATCAATCCCTATGAACATGAATATGTGAGTAAGGGTTATGGTTAGTGTTCCACATATGATTGTTGCTTACTTTTATTGTAAGACCTATTTAATAAGCTTTCATACTATTATGTAGATATTATTGAAAACCTATACCATCCTAGGACTGCAACAATGGGCTTTATGAGTGAGTTGGTATGAAAACGTGGAAAAGAGAACCTTCCGATGTTTATATTATTCATATTATGGATATTTTCAAGAGGTATCCCTACCTTTGTATCATCTAACATATGCAATATGTTGAATATCCCTTTTACAATAAGGCACTGATCACAGCCTTCTGCATTAAATAGGCTGTTTTTATGTTTTGTTTTTGTTTTTTTTTTTTTTGCTTTACATTTAAAGAGTGTCTTAATGCAGAAGACAAATAATAATGTATGTGACTATGCCGCTCAAATACGCTGGGCTTTCTTTGGGGTGATCTTCAAGAAATAGTTGCAGAGTCTTACGAAGTTACTGCCAGAGGTTTACTCAACAAAACAAATTTAACATTGTTTCTTAAGTATATAAACATATTAATCCAATCTTCTTTAAAACCTAGATTCAAAGATAGTTGTCATAATGATTTGTTTCTTAAGTATATAAACATACTAAATTTCTTTAAGAGTAGTTTCTTAAGTATATAAACATACTAAACATATTAATCCAATCTTCTAAATAAACAAATTTAGCATTGTTTCTTAAGTATATAAACATACTAAATTTTTAAGAGTAGTTTTGATTCAAATGTTTCGAATAATGCATTTCCATTACGCTAAAATGTTACTGTGGACGACATATGTGACAACATGGAATAAGAAGTCTAAACGAAATGTCGTGAAAAGATTGTGAAATCCAGAGAAAACAATGACGCAATTAATCAAACCCAAACTACCGCTTAGCAAAAACTTTCAGCTTGATGATTGGTTCCATATATGACCGGAGGACAGCTACATGTCAAAGATCATGTCAAAAGTTAAGTTGAGGTTCAATAGATAGAAATGCATAAGTCAAGACAAAAATTGTCTAAAACAGCGCCAACCGTTCTAATTCAAGTTTTGGAGGCCTAAACATGATGCAATAGGTCAATTGACAGATATAAGCAAATGCAGTAAGGTGATATAACATCGGAAAAGGACACCGAGCAAACTGTTGCAATGAGAGTCATGATGATGCTTAATTTGAATGAAAATGACTATTTGGTTACTAATGATTGTTTGAGATTTAAAAAACATATAAAGCATTCCAATGTAGGATAGATTTGGAGGTAAAGATGACTTTGAAGGAAAAAGCAAGTTTACATTTGTTGAGCTTTTATAGTGTGTGCCTTTAATCAAGACTGAGAATCTCATATATCTATATGAAGGTAAAATAAAAGTGTAATAGTATATCTCATGTAATAAGATTATGTTTATTAATCATGGTTTTTGTATTCGGTTAGTGCTTGTCCATAGGTGGTATGTCACGTAAGCTTACGCCTTCATTAGTCCACCTTAACATGCTTTTCCTGGATGTGTGTTTCACCGAACACAGTGACATATTTTCTGCTCTTTGTTTGATTAGAAACAATTTCTCATAGGTTTGGGCATGGTAGAAAGAAGGGCTTATGAATCATGATTAATACGAGTAGTAGAGGCACACACAGGGATACAATAAATTGTTGTTTTGGATGAAGCATTTTACTAATATACGTTGTTATTAAGACATGACTTTATTTTTCGTTTTAGCATTATATTCGTTGAATGTTATTGTATTAAGCATTTTTACAAGCCTCCTATCTATTCTATAACGGATTTTATCTACCTTTTAAATTTAGTCATCATTCCCATTGATTTCCACTTCATCTTTATAACCCTCTTTGAACCATTGATTTATTATAATTAGGTTGTTAATTTTGCGAAAAGGTGGATGTCAACGAAGAATACCATTATTGTGTCCTCAACATACTTCAACCACCGCACGTATTCGAGTCCCTAACAACCATGATGGTATTCCACGGAACTTGGATCATGAAATAACGAAAACATAATCTGTGTGTTTAATACTCATAATGAATTTTGTAAAATGACACAAAACGATCAATAGGAATGTCATTGTTTTGCGTTGTTTGTGTTTGTATCAGTTATGTTGCAAAATATTGCTTTTGGTCGACATTTTTCTTTGGCTATTTCAGTTGTCATTAAAAGTGATAAATATCATAAAATTTATTTTTAAACCACAAACTTTACTATAAATTTACATGTAAACGTTTAGCCATTGTTGTCGAATTTTGCTAAATATATACACATACTTTAATATATATGAAATCAATATATCGAGACTAGCCCGCCCACGCGGTTGTTAATCCGTGTGTGTATATATATATATACTAGTCGGCACCCGCGCACATGGCTTAACGATAAATATAGTTATATGTGTTTGCTTACCGCTTAGTGAATTCGTTTCACAACACTCAATGTATATGTTATAGTAAGTGTTTGTTTGTTAATTTAACTTCTTCAGAAGCTTTCCGCATATAGAAATAACCTCGCAATCTCTTACGCGTCAAACACTACCCCAAAAGTATATGATTTTGACGAATCAAGATTATATTGATTTAAATAAAGGTTAAAGTTGTAAAATTTGAATTAAAATAAAATAAACCCATTAAAAATATAAAAACTAAAACTCATAAAAATATATCAAAATGGATGTTGAATTAAAGAGCATAAAATTTTAGAAAATATGGTGAAATTAGATTATAAAAAAATAAGTAGATAAAAAGATATTTTAATTTAAAAATAAAGATGAATTTTTAGTTGAGAAATGACACATGTCATTTTATAATTGGAGCTCTTTATCTTAATTTTTAGTGGTTGGAGTTAGGTTGAAATTGTTGAAGCTTTGCTTGCCGAGTTTGTTAAGAAGTGACACATGCCATCTCATGATTGAACCTTATCTTAATTTTTGGTTAGAAAACTCTTTCCATAATAAGCAAGTAAAAAGTCTCTAATTTTTAAGCCTTCTAATTTTAGAAAGCCTAAATACATTATAAAGTAGTATATATATATATATATATATATATATATATATATATATATATATATATAGGCTTTGGTTCCATTGAAAAGGTTTTTAGATTGAGAAATTTGAGAAGCATTTAGGTCATAGAAATTAATTAGTTTTAATACATTTTATAAGTCACTAACTTAAATGAAAAGGGTAAACTAGTAATTTGAATCACAAAGAAATTGATTAAAGAATCAAGACCCCTATTTACGTTTCTAATGTTTCAAATTTGATGGCATGATCATTTTTGTTCTTATGTTAATTATTAAGCATTTATACTTTAGTGATTCACTATTTTTTTAATTAATTATTAGTCACCAATTAAAATACAACTTATTCGAAGATTAAGATGCTTTTTGGGAATCTCAGAACCACAAATAAATAAAATATTTTGTAAATATATGATTCAACTTTTTTAATTTTAACATGTATTACATACAAGTTTTGGGGTTGGAATCATAAGACATTGTAGCTTTATAAATTGAATCTTTGGAATTAACAACTTTATTTTGCATCATTTGTCAATCTGTGAATCATGCATTATTCATTTGGGTTTATGAACCATAATCGAATTAGTGAATCAACAAATAAATTGTTAGTGTTTTACTTTGAATAGTATTTGAATTTGTGAATCAAAAGTAAGTTATTGTTTATTATTTGAATCACTTTATAATGAAAAGCAAACCGATGGATTGATTCAATTATTAGATATAAGATCATTTGAGGACAAAAGATATTTTACAGATCAATATCCACCCTCCATTTTTATTAGATCTAATATATGATATTAATCCCAACAATTAAAAAAACCCACTTTCCCCCTTTTTTTTCAAATATAAATATCTTTCAAACCGCAATCGCCGTCGAAAAAAATATACCATCACGACGAGCATTTAATTATCTTTCTATAGATAGACACTTTGATATACTTTCGACAAAAAAAAAAATTCGTGTTTTTCACCTTTTTTTTAAGTTTTTTTCTCGTTTTTTTTACTTTAATGAAATTTGCATGAAAAAATCATATATGATTTAACACTAATTTGAATACCACATGTGATATTAGTGTTAAATCATATATGATATGCATATCATATAGGATTTAACACTAGTATCACATATGATATTACATATCATATGTGATTTAACACTAATATCACATGTGATCTTCAAATTAGTTTTAAATCATATATGATATTTCATGCAAATTCCAAGCCAAAGAAAAACGAAAATAAAGACGAAATAACGGAAAACAATTTTTTTTCTTTTTCGAAAGTATGTCAAAGTGCCGCCTATAGAAAGATAATTAAATGCCCGCTGCATGGTGTAATTATTTTGCTTAACGATTAACGTTTAAAAGATATTTAAATTATAAAAAATAAGGTGAAATAATAAATGTTTTAATCTCAACCATTGATTTCTTTTTGATTTGACATGGTATGAAATTCCCAGATGTAAGAAAAGTTTGGTATGTAAAATAATTCTCCTCTTATTATTATTATCTTTTATGAAATTTTACTAACTGATATAATAGTGAATCAAAGTATTTATATAATCATTACGTTAATAAATAATAAAAGTTGAAGGGAATGTTATTAATTGTATTAAATATTTCTTGGCAACTGAATGTGACCAATTGAACACAAAGAACCAGAACTGATCGAATAGAAAAATGAATTAGGAGGTGAAGATTAATGATGCATTAAATCAGTTTAAATGTAAAGGAAAAAAAAACCCATTGAATAAAAATAATAATTAGGAGGTGAAGATTAATGAGATGCATTAAAGTAGTTTGAATGAAAAGAACATAGAAAATTATAAATGCCTATCATGCCCTTGTATTAGTTTAGTGAAATGAATGATCAAGATTGCTTCTCATTCTTCTTAATCTAAAACTCTCCTCAATCGATCCGGACTCTATACATCTATATATATGTATATATATATATATATATATATATATATATATATATGATAAGGATTTAAAACTAACGCTTTGGGGGGTCATTTCAACTTTATTTCACACATTTTATATCCAATATCGCTAATTTCGCTCCCTTTACTTTTAGGTCTTTTGAAGCAAAATGCTGGAATGCAGCACATTTAGACGAAAAGGAGCAAATACATGAAGAAAATGGCAAAGTTAAGATCGAAGTCACTCAAGACTGATCAATCAAGCATTCGACGGCGCCCCATCCAGCTAACGCCATCCCTCTATGAAGACTTGATCAAAACATACACGCCACGCCTCTGGAAATTCGTCACATAACATGATCGCCACGCTTTATATATGGAGGGCGCCACTACGTTTTCACCTCGCATCTACCCAGATCTAGAATCAAGACGACGTCTCGACTAAAGACCGACGGTGTCACAACTCTAAGGTGACGCCGTCCTGTTAATACAAATAAGCCGTAAAAACGTTTATTTATATTTTACTATCTTCTAATGTTTTGTCGATAACAAATGTAAAATCATTTTAACGAAACAAATAGAGTACGTAAATAGTTTGAGTTAATAGTTTTCTAACACACTTACGCTTTCACATAAAACACTAAAACAAGTATAAGTGATTTTATGATTTAGATACATATGTACAACAACTAGTGTTTACATATTGGGTTAAACATATACTTAAACTAAGTATATTAAAATGGGTAAAAACTAAGTGTATGCTAAAATGGGTAAATACAAGTATATACTAAATGGGTAAATACTAGCAAATGGTTTTAACCCATAACCCATGGTTTTATATACACCACTTAACCAAGTTCATTGTATCCTTAAGATACATTGTATCTAGAAAGAAAACCATGGATCAACCCATAACCCATGACCCATGACCCATAACCAAAAATACCCATGGGAAAAGAGGAGCGGACCACGGATCCCTAGCCTTGTGCTAGCCGGATCCCTTTTGGTAGGGATCCGTGGGATCCGGGGAACAGAAGAGAATTTCCTCTATAAATAGAGAGCCTGTTAATACAAATAAGCCGTAAAACCGTTTATTTATATTTTACGATCTTCTAATGTTTTGTCGATAACAAAAGTAAAATCATTTTAACGAAACATATAGAGTACGTAAATAGTTTGAGTTAATAGTTTTCTAACACACTTACGCTTTCACATAAAACACTAAAACAAGTATAAGTGATTTTATGATTTAGATACATATGTACAACAACTAGTGTTTACATATTGGGTTAAACATATACTTAAACTAAGTATACTAAAATGGGTAAAAACTAAGTGTATGCTAAAATGGGTAAATACAAGTATATACTAAATGGGTAAAATACTAGCAAATGGTTTTGACCCATAACCCATGGTTTTATATATACCACTTAACCAAGTATATTGTATCTAGCCAAAGATCCATGGATCAACCCATGACCCATGACCCATAACCAAAATACCCATGGGTAAGAGGATGGCCCCACGGATCCCTAGCCTTACGCTAGCCGGATCCCTTGTGGGAGGGATCCGTGGGATCCGGGGAATAGTAGAGAATTTTCTCTATAAATAGAGAGCCATTTCTTCCTTTCTAATGATCACTTTTACACACATACTTCCCCAAAGTATTCTAACCCTCTAATCTCATATCTAAGTGATCTATGTAGTTTGTCTTTTGTTTTTGTGTGATCTTCTAGGTTCCTCTTAAAGGAGAGATCACCACTTTTGAAGACGTGCAAGCTCAAGTCCATGAGTTGCCATGCTTCGTCATCATCAAGACAACTAAGGTTCTCTTGTTGATAGTTCTTCCTTTCTCCATAGATGTTGGGTTGAAGGCATTAGTGAAGAATGCCGAAAGTGTCAAGATGAAAGCATTAGTGAAAGATGTTTATCATCCGTGTCGAAGCATTAGTGAAGAATGCTAAAGGTGTCAAGACGAAGGCATTAGTGAAGAGTGCCAAGCGTTGTGTCAAAGGCATTAGTGAAGGATGCCGAAGAATCATATCAAGTGGTATTTGGGGAGAATGCTTAGGTCGTATAATCGATGAGGTGCATCGTTATACATATGTGTATTTGTTTATCTACAAGGATGGTGATATCCTTGATGGTGTTGTAACAAGGAGTAGATCTCCTTGAGATTAGGTGTTGTGTCGTGAAGGTGTAGTTCACCTAAGGTTTGAAAGAACTAAGGTGCTTAGCCTAGTACCTAATAAAGGGTAGGCGACGTTGTGATAGGATTAGTTCTCCTAAGGTGTGAAAGAACTCGGTGGTTAGCCGAGCACCGTATAAAGGGTAGGCGACATTATGTTAGGTGTGGTTCGCCTTGGTGTGAAAGAACTCGGTATTTAGCTTTGTACCGGAAAAAGGTTGTTTATCGCTTGAAGGCTTCTCCGCCACAAGGAGTTGGTGTAGTGCTTACGAACTCTCGAGTAGGTGACTGGGGAGTGGAGTAGGGCAAGGAAGGTGTCCTTGTAGCCGAACCACTATAAATAACTTGTGTCGTGGTGATGTGCTTCTTACACTTTATGTTTCATTACACATTTATATATCTATCTATCAACGTCCAACATAAACAATTAAATAGATTGACATAAGTCGATCTAAATATTTAAAAGAAGTTTTAAATTGGTAAAACTATTCAACCCCCCTTCTAGTTTTCCACAATTGGCATCGAGCTGTTACCAAGTTTTTTTTTTATATTGTACTTTGAAAACTTGATACGATCCGTGTATGTTTGAAAACTACAAAGAAGGAATTTCTTAAAACAAAAAGTCATGTTTTTAGAAATCATCATATGTTGGATAGTGATAGATCATTCTAACATTTTCCTTTGAGAAGTCTTCATACTAGGATTTGGGTATCTTAGAAGATCATGAAGTATTTTGCGTCTATGGTTTCTAAAACCATAAAAAAAGGGAATATAGCAAAGGATTGGGGTATCTTAGAAGATCATGAAGTATTTCGCGTCTATGGTTTCTAAAACCATAAAAGGGGATATAGCAAAGGTATGTTTTCTTAGTTACATTTTTTCAAAAACGCTAAATTGCTTGTGGATAAAATGGTGATATATGCTTCTATCTTATAATAAGCATAATATGAAAAGTGTTTTAGTGTTTTTTTTTCTTTGAAGTTTTGTTGTTAGATATCTTGTTAATCAAGCTTGAATAAAGGTAAAATGGGTAATATAACTTCACTAAAAAGTCTACAAAGACTAAACCTTTTCGTCGGGTCAAAACGCATACATTTTTGTAATTTCGTCGATCCGCGGATCCCTCAGGTTACACTGGACGGATCACTCAAGCAAGGGATCCGTGGGATCCGTGGTACGTAAGACTTTTTGTCAATTTCAAAAATTCATAACTTTTTAACCGTAAGTCGTTAGAAGTCGTGCCACCTATTGTTTTAAAGGTATTTGAGTCTAATTTCATTTAAAAATGATTTCATAAACTAATTCAAAACAATAATTTACATAATCATTGATTTATAATAGAAAGTCATTTTTCGGTCATAACTTTTGCACAAACTTTTGATCTAATTGGAGACGGATGTTTTCGCTTTTGAATAACAATGTGTCCTCTATTGAAATTAAGGTTTTGATCATATTTATAAATATAAAAGAAACTAATCAAGCTTGGTATACATGTTTATATTTAACACAAAGCGATGAAAAGAACTTTCGTGTGCTATGCTAAATGATAAATTGTCTTCGTTGCATTACTTGATTATTTGCTTATCTCAAATAGCTTTTTTGCTTGTTTGATTGAATAGCATATGTGGTTTCCTTACCTTGCTATTCATTCTCTTGTTTGTCGATTTAGTAATATTCTACTAATCAATGTGCTATTTGAAGGAGTGTTTGGGATAACATCTAGTTGTGTCGAAAATGTTAGTTTAGATATTTAGATAAGTCATATAGGTTGAAAAATGTTTAAAACATATAACACACTAAATGGATTTTTGATTGAGTTTGTCATATGTGCTTATATGATTTCCTTTGTTCTTGTATCATTTTCTAAAAACAACAAGAATGTACATCGGATCATAACCTACACTTGTGTTAATGATGTACTCTCCCATTTTCCTTTTCATGATCGCTCTCCAAGCTTCATAGTAGGATTGACAACTTGATTATTTCATCCGATATACTCAAGTAAATTATTTTGCAACGTAAATATAATTGTTCATATCCGAAAGTCCAAACTCAAAGCTTTCCAACAACATATGTTGAACTAGCTCATCCAACCATTTTTGTTGTTTACCATATGGACAACTTTTAAACTTATTTTTAACATGACGCTTTCGTCACCTTATTTGTCTCAAGTATAATATTAAACGAAGCAAAGTATCATCATTGTTACTCTTCGATAGGCCATTGTAGGAATATAAATTTTCCTAACTTGAGAATGAATACTGGAGAACTTATTGCACTAGAAACTCAATTTGACCTAACGGTTGAATTGCTTCCTTTATAGAAGTTGGGTATGTGGAATCACCCGTAAAAATGGTCGTTTTAGCCGTAATTGAGCACCGCTAGTAACAGTCTCATATTCATTATCTCACTTGGGAAATTTATACTCCTATGTTTTCCTAAAGTAAGTTTACAATGGAAATACTTTGCATTGTCTTAGGATTACTAATCAAACAAGTTGTAAAATAAAATTTTCTTTTAGTTAATCACAACCACTTGCCTCATCAAGTTTATTATCTTGCTTTGAGCGAGAAGAGCTACATGACTTCATGGACGAAGTTCATTGTATGCTAATCACCATCCGTAATGACTATACATAGTTCATTGCTTCCATTGGCCAAAACAACCCTATTGTCTTGAACACCATCATCTACTCTGAACGCCATTGTTAATACAAATGATTTACTAATCTAGATCAGAATAGGTTTTTGAGTTTCTGAAATAGTGCTTGTTAAGTTTGATAAACCTCTTTGTTATTTGTGAGCTCGATCTCATTTGATATATTAGTGTTAGAACCTCTTAAACTTGAAATATGATGCATTGTCAAAGTCATTGCATACCTTTTGTAAAGGTTCTCGCTAGATAGATCGGATCCCAAATTTGTGCTTACGGATCCCTACTCTAGGGAACCGTGGATCCGCAAAAACGTAAAATGCAATTGCAATCATTGTATTTCAATCATGTCCTTAGAACACTTCACACTAAGCTAAACATAGTGTCTTAAGGCAAATTAAGTCCTTGTCAAGTTAAGTAGATCCTTTCCTACTCAACTCACCTAGATCACACTCTAAGACGCTTGTAGATCTATCATTTTCACTTTAATCCATTACTCTTCCGCTCTCTATGATCACTCATCATTCTCACATGATCCCTCACATCTAGCTTTAGAAATCTTTCATTTATGGCAAAATGGATCATAAATCATCCTTACCTCAAAATTGATCAAAGTTGATCAAATTCTAGTTTTCCCATCTCAAAGCCTCTAGGATATTTTCCAAAACACTATCCTAAGACACAACCTGATCTCTAGGATCATTAAGCTTCAATTGACACTCTAAATCTTTAGTGTCATCCTTGCTCATCCATTGGTACTCTTGAAAGTTCCAAATCCTTCCATAAATAACAAACATTAGCTACTTCACTCATTACCTTCAAGTACTCAAGCACCCCTTCATTTAAAACACTTAGGGGGACTGAAACACTCAAGATGATATAGGTCTTAGATCTTAGAAACATCATTTCCACTCTTTCATAACTGCTGAAAGCCGGATCCCTAGGATTAGCCTAGACGGATCCCTCGAGGAAGGAACCGTGGGATCCGTGGATGACAGCTTTATGTCTAACATTGCTAAAACAATCATTTCAACTCATCTTACTAACTCAAACACTCCATCTCATCTTAAATGAGTTCCTAGATCGGTGAAACTCTGAATCTCAATCTTACGCATGTTAATCATCAAATTTCCAAGAACATTAGTGGATTAAGTCTTAAATGCAATTTCAAAGTTCTTCTTTTTATAACTCACATTGCCAAGAACACTTTAGTCATCAAACATATAGTTAGATCACCCAAGGTCAAATTTTCTTGGCCAAAACCATCATTAAGCACCATTACTTGTTATGGTTAAGGATTTGAGATATCCAACAGCTAAAGACTTCAAAATTAAGTCAATCCATGAATAAACAAACCTTACAAAAGCATAACGATTTCACCTAGTCCTTGTCTGACAGCCGGATCCCCTGTCTTTAACCAAAGGATCCCCATGAGAGGGATCCGTGGGATCCGTAGATGCAGAAAGCATAAACCAGCTCCATATTTGAATTCAAGTTACCTTTTTGGGTCTTCAACCACCTTTAGCATTCATTAATTATCCTCCTAGAACTGATCAAAACCCTAAAAGCATGCTTAGCCCTTTAAGTAGCCAAGAATTTAATTTTCTAATTCAAATTACCCTTTATAAACCAAACAACCTTAGGATTAAGGTACCATTCTCAAATCACATCTCAAATTCAGCAACAGCACTATGATTAAGGCTCCTAGTGCTAATTCATCCACTCAAGAACCACCCAAGAAACTTGCTAGAATCATACATGAAGTTTCCTCAACCGAATCATCTTCGGTTAAGACCACCAAAGCTAGGATCTCTCCCACACTAAGAAAACCAATCAAACTAACTCGCAAGAAGAGTGTTCCCACTAGGATCTCATCACATAATTCTACTATACCTCCACAACCCAACATCATACTTCATCTAGTCCCTAGTTTCCACAGAGCAACTCATCATTGGATTATGATCCTCAACTACCAAACATTCCACTTGAACCTCCATCTCCTCAACCCAACTTCACTTGAACCTCCACTTCAAGAAACTCAAAACCAAGAAACTCAAAACCATGATAAGGAGTGCGATCATTGTAAACATGTTGAAAGATTGAAACATGAACTAGATAGATTGATACATGAACTACAAGCTAAAACTGAGAATTTTTAGGAAAACTCATCTCATCATTAAAGATTTTAGTTGAATCTAAAGCTTGGGGTAACTCATTAGCATAGCACTTGTTTGGCTAGTTCATTCTCTTAGTTTTAGAGATTTGGTCTTGTATCTCTTGTTTTATTGAATGAACACTTATATGCTATAATTATTTTTGTTGTGCTTGATATATTGTACATATATCTCATTTTCTCAAAATAGCATTCCTTAACATTTCTTCACTGAAGATAAATCACAGTAATAGCGGATCCCTTCTAGATAACTAGACGGATCCCTCCTTAAAGGGAACCGTGGGATCCGTGGTACAGAAGCACAAATTTATACTAACTTGAGTCTCATTTTTGAGGAAATTATGCACTATTCTTTTGTTTTTCTAACCTTTGTTTTGTAGTTATTCAAAATACACATGAAGATATTGACACCATAAAGCTAGGGGGAGCTTTGTGTCAAACGACATTACAAAATCATTTGCAACTTAATCCAATTTTGGATTCCACTTCATGACACCCCATTGCAACATTGCAATATTCAAAGGGGAGCACGTTCTCGTCACTTAGACGAACCATTTGCAAACTTAATTGCAAACACAATTAGTTTATTTTACGTTATGTCCTTGAGGCCCTTACATAGGGATGGACTCGTCGAGGGGGAGTTAAGACGAGTACCATTCCCGTCACTTGCTCTATTTACATTTTTACATTTTTCTTATAAAAATTGTGTTAGTTTCTTTTAACACTTTTTGTTTCGACAAAAGGGGGAGAAGAAAGTAAAAACTACAAATTCAAACTTTTACGAATTTTAGCTTTTCCTTAAAATAATTTTATGTTTTGTCATCAACAAAAGGGGGAGATTGTTAATACAAATAAGCCGTAAAAACGGTTATTTATATTTTACGATCTTCTAATGTTTTGTCAATAACAAACGTAAAATCATTTTAACTAAACAAATAGAGTACGTAAATAGTTTGAGTTAATAGTTTTCTAACACACATACTCTCACATAAAACACTAAAACAAGTATAAGTAATTTTATGATTTAGATACATATGTACAACAACTAGTGTTTACATATTGGGTTAAACATATACTTAAACTAACTATACTAAAATGGGTAAAAACTAAGTATATGCTAAAATGGGTAAATACAAGTATATACTAAATGGGTAAATACTAGCAAATGGTTTTGACCCATAACCCATGGTTTTATATATACCACTTAACCAAGTTCATTGTATCTAGAAAGAAAACCATGGATCAACCCATAACCCATGACCCATGACCCATAACCAAAAATACCCATGGGCAAAGAGGAGCGGACCACGGATCCCTAGCGTTGTGCTAGCCGGATCCCTTGTGGTAGGGATCCGTGGGATCCGGGAATAGAAGAGAATTTCTCTCCTATAAATAGAGAGCCATTTCTTCCTCTCTACACATGACTTTACACACATGCTTCCCCAAAGTATTCTAACCCTCTAACCTCAGATCTAAGTGATCTATTTAGTTTGTCTTTTGTTTTTGTGCGATCTTTTAGGTTCCTCTTAAAGGCAAGATCACCACCTTTGAAGTCGAGCAAGCTCAAGTCCATGAGTTGCCATGCTTCGACATCATCAAGACTACTAAGGTTCTCTTGTTGATAGTTCTTCCTTTCTCCATAGATGATGGGTTGAAGGCATTAGTGAAGAATGCCGAAAGAGTCAAGATGAAAGCATTAGTGAAAGGTGCTCATCATCCGTGTCAAAGCATTAGTGAAGGATGCTAAAGGTGTCAAGACGAAGGCATTAGTGAAGGGTGCCAAGCGTTGTGTCAAAGGCATTAGTGAAGGATGCCAAAGAATAAAATCAAGTAGCATTTGGGAAGAATGTCTAGGTCGTATAATCGATGAGGTGCATCGTTATACATATATGTATTTGTTTATCTTCAAGGATGGTGATATCCTTGATGGTGTTGTAACAAGGAGAAGATCTCCTTGAGATTAGGTGTTGTGTCGTGAAGGGTAGTAGTTCTTCCATAGTAATGGAACTAGGTGCTTAGCCTAGTACCTAATAAAGGGTAGGCGACGTGATAGGATTAGTTCTCCTAAGGTGTGAAAGAACTCGGTGGTTAGCCTAGCACCGTGATAAAGGGTAGGCGACGATGTGTTAGGTGTGGTTCGCCTTGGTGTGAAAGAACTCGGTATTTAGCTTTGTACTGGAAAAAGGTTAAGCGACGTTGTGAAGGCTTATCCGCCATAAGGAGTTGGTGTAGTGCTTACGAACTCTCGAGTAGGTGACTCGGGGAGTGGAGTAGGGCAAGGAAGGTGTCCTTGTAGCCGAACCACTATAAATCCTTTTGTCGTGGTGATGTGCTTCTTACTCTTTATCTTTCATTACACGTTTATATATCTATCTATCAACGTCCAACATAAACAACCAAATAGATTGACATAAGTCGATCTAAATATTTAAAAAGGAGTTTTAAATTGGTAAAACTATTCAACCCCCCCTTCTAGTTTTCCACAGTCTGGACTAAAGGGTACAAAGCAAGGGCAAACAACAAAGGGCCTAGCGGATCCCCTTGTTGAACCCCTTGACAGGACCAAAGGATATAATCATCATAATAAAGTCTAGCCGGCCTGGCATAACAGAACTAAACCCAAGGAGCAATAGAAGGACATCGCATCCTAGTCTCCTGAAGTAAGACGCTCCTATCAACCAGATTGAAAGCATTCTTAAAGTCCACCAACAACATAGAAAACCCAACTTCGTGGCCCTTAGCCTCAATAAGCCTATTCACAGAATGGAGAACAACCTCACACCCGCCGGGAACGCCAACACCAAATTGAAAGTCCTGCAAATAAGAATTCATAGAGTTGCCAATTGAAGAAGACGCGACCTTAGAAACAAGCCTGCGCCACACCGTGCCAACAACAATATGCCGTATGCCCCCACCCGGCTTGACTAAAGGAGTCAAGGGGGAGCTAGCAATATACTCTCCTAATGAAGCAGGGCACTTTCCATGAAGGAACAAGTTGAAAACACCAGTGACAGCCCCTAGCAAATCATCAGCGACAGCAGATTCTGCCCCTCCTATAATATCCATTAAATGTTGTGCTCTAAGCCCATCCCGACCACATGATGTCCCTTTAGGAAAACTACGGATCCTATTCAGCACCAAGTCCTTATGCACGATAAGAGCATCTTCACCTAGAGGAGAAGAGGAAAAAACTGGAGGTGGAGCATAGGGGTGTTTGGCTTCTAACTCAAGCATGGTGTTAGGTGTAGATGTGGCAACACCAGAAGACGTTAGCACCTTAATAGCAGCGGTAAAGTGCCCATCCCCCAATTTGCGTTTGTATTGAATTAGATTAGCTGCAACATGATCTTTAAGTTTCTTCACCCCACCAAGGGGTGGTGGAGTGATTCCAGCTAAACATTCCAGCACCAACCCCATCCTGTCTGTAGGATCCCTCCATCGGAGAATAGCCCAAGAGATGCATTCAAAATGACATCGTTCTCGCTCACCAGATCGACGTTGAGCTCTGTTAGTTGGCACGAAGGCAGTTAGAACACAACATGGCAGGATAAGAAGTTGCACCCACACCGATAATTCTTCCGGTCATGCAAGGACCTTGTCTAGAGCATTGCGAAAAATCTTGACGAACCCGAGACGTAACCTAGGAGGGATACATTTAACCGTAAGCAACTTCTTTGAGAAAACCCGGCTAAGGAGGTTGATGTCAAAGCAAACTGACTGTGAGGGTGTCACAAGGACATCCCCTTCACCAATATCATCAACAGTACTAACCGAAACAACAGCGCCATAAACTACATCCAAACCTGGTCTGATAGGCATAGGAATGCCATAGATCGCAACTTCATTAAAACTAGGTGCTAGAACCACCTCCCCGTCAGCATGTTTGCAATTCTTACTAAAAGTGTGGGTGCGAAAACACACACCACAAAGCCAAACACCCGCTTCATGGAGTGCCTGGTCAAGTGCGGAGAATAGAGAAAAGTTCCTCGCAACCCGATCCTTGTGTGCCGCCTTCAAAAAGTCAGTTTTAAAATGACGAGTATTCAAATGGTTAATAAAATATTTCATGGTAAGCCCTTTTCCATTGCCACTACTACACCCTTCACAGCCTTGTAATGGACAAGATATCCGAGACGCGACGTGGCTAGCCATGGTAAATAACTAGACAAACTTTATCCTCTTTTTTTTTTTTTTTTTTTTTTTTGGTTTAAAAGACAAGACCTTCTAGAAAGGTGGAGCACAAACTGCTAAAGGCAACTTGCATGACCCAACAAAATGACAAGCCGCCCCTACTAACGCAAATGGACAAAACCAAATTCAAAAGGCGAAACCCAGATACCCTCTAATATCTAGGAACAAACCGCATGTTCAAAAACAATAGGACAAAACGCATTAAATTCAGGCACCTGAATTAAAAGCCAAACAAGCCGCATGTTCAAAAACAATTTGACAAATCGCATAACATCCAGGCTGTATACACAAAATGCATACAAAAACTACACAAACAACAAAACGCACGCCGGAAAAAGACGAAACAGAAAGTACACTAGGTCCTCAGGACAAATCGCATGCTAGATACCATGGACCAAAAGGCAAAACGCATGCTAAAACTGAATGGGAATCAACACCAGAAGACGGGAAAAGACACGAATCCAATCCAAATGCTGACACGCAGAACCCACCCCTACGAAGCTGGAACCAAAAACGACACCGAAAACCCCTAGATCATCAAAGCAACAAGCTAGAATGAATAGGCACCACAATCCAACAAGGCAGTTGAATCAATGTTACAACAAGAATGTTGAATCTGTGGGTCATAAGAAAGTGGCGGAGCAGCAAATCAAGGAGATAAGGGTCTCCATAATCCCCCACAGTCCTTATTATTATTATTATTATTATTATTATTATTATTATTATTATTATTATTACAAAATATCACTTCATTAGAAAATCATAGGAAATTACAAGAAATTAGTGGGAAGACAAGAAACTAACTGGGCCCCCACTCCTCTAGCAATAGCAAAACAAACCCTACTAAAAATATAGTTAGCACCACGCGCGCCAATCTCTTGAGTGACCGAGAACTTTCAGATTCGCTTCACCAAAAGAAGAGAAAGAGAAGGGGATGAATCCATATGCAATATCAGCGCATTTGGTTCAGATTGACACGTTATGCCAGCGGTTCAATCACAGTCTACCGCCACAAAGCCGTCATACCAGAGGTCAAGGGCGATGACCTAGTAAGATCAACGCACACATCAAGACCTCTCTCCCATGAGTAAAGTAATGAGTCGGTCGGCGAGGTGTTTGTCCCAGAGCCCCGATATCAACTTCTTTACGGCCGAAAACCCTACCCGGGAGCGATATCACGTAGAGTATCACGCACCACATGTTGATGTTTAATGCCAATAATACCGCGAATGATCCCCATAGATATCACCCGTGAAAACCTTGGAACAAGGTATACCGACATCTAAGTGGAGAAAAGGGAACACCTAGACGATAGCATAAAACACACCCCAGAGGTTTTAGCATTCATAGTCCGCCTGCCCCAACTATCGACTACTCAGCCGTCTAAAGTATGGTCTTCCATTTGCGATCTCCATAAGGCCATCTGTCTACCAGATAAGCAAAAGGTGGATACGCCTCTTTGTGACACGTAGAAATATAAATCGCCAATTTCTTCATGAGTTTGGGGCAGAATCTCACAAGAGCTACCCTAAAGGTCGGTCTCCATTTTCTCGTTAAAAACATGCAGGGCATCATCAAAGGAAGATCCATAAGCAACAACACCAGATCACCGAGAAGTTCGTCAGAGGGTCAGTGATTGGAGTCTAGAAGCGAAGGCATAATTCAAGACATCACCAGCTAGCAGATACACCAAGCCCCCAAATTCAAAAGGAAGAGTAGCCGCCCATTGCCAATTTCCAAACCCGGCCTGAGGCAGGACAATTCGTCCAAAGAGGAGCGAAGCTTCATCGAATGAAATCTGAGCACGCTCAAATACACGGGGAACATGTGCGATAGAGAAATACAACTTGAAATGCCGACACAAGCACCGGAAGCGCGAAATCACATTGGGGATCATTAAGCTTAGCAACAGCGTCCATAAGTTCAATGGTTTTAGCAACCCGTTTCAAAACGATCTTACTGCTAAACTCAAGGTCTACACCAACAGGCCCACCCAGCAATTTAACACCATGTAGGGGCCGGGCAATATTAGGAGGGAAAACACTTGCAAGCCTGCTTCTAGGATCTTTTCCAAAAACCCAGTTTATCAACGTTGAGGTGCAAACCATAGCGAGGTCCATCCATCATAATGAGCTCCGTGGCCTTCCCAACAAACAAAGTATCTCCAATGATCGTACCATCATCTAGGTACCAAGCTTGAAAGGGGAAAGAAAATGAGTCTTTGATCTTGCGAGCCAAAGGATGTAGCACCAACGCAAAAAAGAGAGGTCCAAGAGGGTCACCTTGTTGCACGCCTTGGTGTGACCATAAAGTGTGTTCCCCATAATA
>OU343222.1:73196149-73225064 GCA_910596185.1 Chrysanthemum makinoi | reverse complement strand
CTCGTCACTGAAGCACATAAGAGGAAATATTATCTTGAAAAGAGCAACATCCAATATTGGTTAGGGAAGTTTGTATATGGAAGCCTTGAAAATACTGCATAGATGGACATGTTAATAGAAAATATTAAAAACACACATACAACTAGGGTTGAGCATGGGCCTGATCACACGACCGCCAAGTCCCGATACCGAAAAAGCAAAAAACCATCGATGCGAACCGATTAGAAGTCGGTTCGGTTTTATCTTGAGCTCAATCGGTTCGGTTTGGGTATAAATGCCCGGCCAAAGCTAAGCCCAAATCCAAATCCAATAGCAAATCCAAACACAAATCAGTCCAAAACTCCAAATCCAGTAGCAAATCCAAACACAAATTAGTCCAAATCCAGTAGCAAATCGAAAGACAAATGATTTTACAGTAGCATTACAAAATAGAAACCAAAACACAAATCCAATCTTACAAATCATTACAAAATACAATCCAGTATTCCAATCTTACACTAGCATTACAAAATAGAAATACAAATCAGTAGCAACATTCTTGAATCACAAATCACAAGTTCAAGTGTTCAACTATTCAAATAAGCAACCAAATACGAATACAAAGCACAAGTTCGATGACAACATTCTTGAATCATGGCGCAACATTCTTCTCTTTTCCATGTTCTCCTTTTTTTGTCTAACGCGTCTTGAATTTCTAGAAAAAGCATGACAACATAAGTCTAACATAGCATTTCACATTACATTTACTAAAATAACTAATAAACTTATATATAAATAGTTTACCTTTAGCAAGCTCGTCGTATTTCATTAAATCCTCTAACGTATCCAAAGTGATGTTTCTACTTGATGTACGAATCCAAACTTGTGTGCACACCAAAGCCTCTACAATGCTAGGCGCTAAAGAATTCCTATACGGGGTCTAAAACGCGACCACTAGCGCTAATGGTGGATTCGAAAGCAACGGTGGATACTTGGATGCACAAGACATCTAAAACAAAGTTAATAAAAAAACAAATCACAAAATATCTAAAATTCAATAAAAAACATAAGTTATTACCTTTTGCCATCCTTGATGAAAATGGAAATCTTAGACTATTTAACTTCCGACAATTAAGTATGTCGAAGTCTTCATGCTGGCGCTAAAAGAATGCTAGGCGCTAAAGAATTCCTATACGGGTCTAAAACGCGACCACTAGCGCTAATGGTGGATTCGAAAGCAACGGTGGATACTTGGATGCACAAGATATCTAAAACAAAGTTAATAAAATAACAAATCACAAAATATCTAAAATTCAATAAAAAAACATAAGTTATTACCTTTTGCCATCCTTGATGAAAATGGAAATCTTAGACTATTTAACTTCCAGCAATTAAGTATGTCGAAGTCTTCATCATCCTCTAGCTCAAGACGCGGTTCTTTAAGATATTTGGTCAACTCGTCTTCACCCCCGCTCAACTTATTTCCAACTTTATCTTTAAATGCATTTAAGAAATTCAATAGGCTCTTCCTCTCGTCAAGATAAAACTTAGAAATATCCTTAGCAATAGTAAAACGAGAGGGCATATTAAATCTAGGTTGCATGTTCGTGGAAAATTTAATGAATGTTGGGTGTTCTACAAACTTAAACGGAAGCTCAGCAAGAACAATTAACTCGATCAACGACTTTTTAATCACTTTTTCATCATACTTCCAGGTTTCTAAAGTCCCAATGCTACTTCCACCCTCATCATTCTCCCCAATCTTTTTCTTAAATGCTAGTTTTTTTTGTTTTCTAAGAGCATCCACTATGATAAACCTTTTATTATGGTTTATACAATAACACATCATTAATTTTTAGACCTTTTGATATTATAAACCTACATTCACTATGTTATAAACCTTTACAATTTCATAAAATGTCTTATAGAACAAAATGCATTAAATGTATTGAATATATAAAGAGGTTCAAGAATTAGGACCTCTTCATGCTACATAGACATGAAATGAGTGTCCACTATGGTTGAAATGAAACATAAACCTTTTCATCTTTTTTAGAACTTTTCATAAACCCACCATAGTGGATGCCTTAAGTTTCTCAACATCAGGGTTTTTATCACAGTTCATATAATGAGTATTCAAGTGTCGCGTACCATGTTGTTTTGAATCGTCTTTGAAAACCTGAGCACACTTTTGCAGTGGGCCATCTTAATGATTACCCCATCTTCATCTAGTTCAAACTTTGGATTAAAGTATTTCCAACACTCAGAAGTCGTTTTCCTTGGTTTGGATGGGCCTTTCCTTTAGTGTTTATTATCATCACATTCAACAGTCTCAACGTCTAGTGGTTGATCCTAAAAAACACATTATTACACAAAATCGATAACGTTATATAATATATTCAATATTTCAATCATTAACTCAATATCAACTTATTATTATCAAATCAGTAACTCATTATTACATTATATAATATCAAATATCAAATCAGTAAATCAATATCAATTCATTATTAAGTTATTAACAAATCAATATCAACTCATTATTACAAATCAATATCAACTCATTATTACATTATATAATATCAACTTAATGTCAATCAGCAACGATATTGAGAGTTCATGTTATATCATCAATAATCATGTACCCACCAATAATATTGTAATCATTATGCTAACTGTTATTCACGACAACAGTTATTACATCAATAATATTGTAATCTATTTTCTTCCACTTGAAAAAACGAATATAACATCAGTAATTGATGTGCTACGTGTGTACAAGTTTTAAATTTATAACGGACGATTTACCAATTTTACCAATAACACATACGTGCAAGTGCACTCGTCCGTTATAGCAAGATTTTGAAGGTAAATCGGGATCGTTCATGAGGGGATTTGTGAGTGAATCTGATTAACAAGTATAAATCAACTAATGCAATCCAAAAGAAAATAATAACGAGAATAGATATAATGAAATTCAGATGATTAAAAACTATACTTGCTTAAACTAGTTTCTTATCCATGATTAGTATGATTGTGTTAACCTCTTAACATGTTGGTTGTGATAATTACTTGGTGTACTAATCTATTGTTCTTACAAGTTAAACCTTCGTCAAGATTTTAGTTCATAAAAACAAGCATTAAGTTTAACCAATCAATTCAAGATCAATTCAAGGTTCATAAGTTTAATTTCATAAACTTAAATACAAAAACATCCGATTGTTTTATCAAATTTGCTTAAGAAATGGTCAATACAAAAGGTAACCGATTATAGACAAAAGGTTATAACTGATTTTAAACAACTAATCTTACGACCTTTTAGATGTTTCCAATCAATCCAACTTGATAATCAAAAAGCGTTCTTATTACAACCACACTTTAATTTCTTTGTTTAACCAAGAATAATAGGTAAAAACAATCATTCATATACAAAATGATTATAACTAGTTGAATAATCGCATCCAAACGATCATGTTCTTTCGACCTCTACGATTACTATCAACTAGTAAAACTTGATTAACAAATGCCAGCGATACGCGACTACGCTGCGTTCGGGTCAAAGGAACTTCCTTTTCTTCGAGCAAGTTTTATAACACCCTAGGAAGTGAACCTAATCGTTGTAGTGTAGTATTAGGGTAAGCCACGGGTAATGATATCGTTCTCTAGGGGAATAGGAATGCTAGTGAGAAATTACTATGCTAAGGTTGAGGTTAAGGAAGATTATTTTTAGCTTTTATATTTTTTAGAAAATGGAAAGGACTAAATCTGGGGTTTGGATATGGGGCTTGGTATTTCTACCGATTACTTCTACTTATCTAATATAATTAACTAAGCTAGGGGTAGTCTATGTCTATTGTTGTGTGCCCGTATGATGTTTAAAAATGTATTTACTTAGGTTTTATTACTCCCTAATTATCTCCTATTGATGGTTGAATTGTCACATCCTTATTCTTAATCGCTTTGTGTGTCTAAGGTCGTAGGGTATCGTTTATCCTAACTCTTTGAAGCTACCAAGGTTAATGACTACGAAATCTCTAGGATTCATAAACTTAACACTAAGGTATTCTTTGGATGTTTAGCCTACAATTCCACTAGTAACTATATGCTAAGGTTCAACAAAGATTAATCAAGCATTAATGACACAACGAATGACCTATCGCAATACTAGGTCATTAACAATTAAGATAATAGACAACCAATTAATATTCAATAACTAGGTTTCATATTACCTAAGCAAACACACAAGTAAATTAGCCGGACATGGAGAACATGCAAGCATACACACAATCAATGGAAGACATAATTGAATTAATGAAGTAAAACACTTATCTTGATGTAATATAGGGTATGAAACCTAAAATATACTGTACATGCCTTGGTTGGTTTAGGTTTTACTCCACAAAACTACCTCTAAAAGCGAAAAATTCGGATTCTATATATAATGTTACAATCGCGGACGTCACTCTTTAATTGTGGCGCCGTCCGGGTTGCGTTATTAGGGTTTCGTCTTGTACGTTATCATCGGTGGCGGTGTCACCTTATGCTGTGACACCGTCGCCGATCTCTGCGCCGTCGGATCAAATCTAGGTCGTCCGGCTGCGGCCCTACTCTTTTAAAACCGATCCGCCGTCACTTGTTAATAAGCAATTTGGCTCTTGAGTCGTCCAGAAGTCTCCAGCCGGCGGTACAAATAGAACGGCGCCGTCGCCTTATGTTTCAGCAATCTGAGTGTCTCGATTCTTGACTTTAGCCATTTTCTTCCTATATTAGTGCCTTTTCGTCGAATAAGTGTCATTCCGACAATTTGCCTTCAAGAAACCTAAAAAGTGAAAAGAAATGATATTATGTAATAACGGATACAAAAGTTATCAATTAAGGGCTTAAATGACACCTCAAAAGTGTACCTTTTAAATCCTTATCAAATATCCCTACACTTGGTATTTGCTTGTCCTCAAGTAAATGTACTTTTAGCCAATTAATTTATAAGTTAGGGGTCATGAAGCATTGGTTTAAAATAATTCACAACATATAAGCCCCTTAAGTCATAACAAGCACGGAAATTACATACTAACACCTCACAAGGGGTGTTTGGATACTACATCTCTCGGGTGTATATGAAATATATCAAAGTGGAAATGGAAGATAAACACTCATTAACCGCCTACTAGTACATAGATTACCATAGGCTTGAGACTAGATCAAACCTCCATCGCTTTGGCGTAAGCACCTAGGAAAGATTATCCCAGAGGACTTTTAAAGGGTTGTAATGTTAGCCTTAAGGTAGGGGAAACAAAGGGTTTGGTGGGATAGGCGATTTAGTGGTGGCAAGTCAAAAATCTTTATGTTACAAGCAAGAGAAGAATGGCGTTGCTAAGCCAAGACTCGACACTCTAAACTCTAGATAACTGAAGCAAACATACATAAATATAAAGATAGATGTAGGATGGTAGCGTATGTTTTCAATTTTTATTATTATTTTTTTTTTATTTTTTTACACTATATTTTTTCTTTTTCTCATTTTTTTTTTTTTTTTTGATTTTTTTTTCATACACTTTTACTCTACCATCCTCTATGATAACATCAAAATAATAGGGATTTATAGGCACAACCCTACACTTGAGTTTTTATTACTCTAACATTAATTTGACCCGAATTGAAAAGATCAAAACACTTGGAGTACATTATTACATAAAATAAAGGGAATTTGAATTTAACGTTCCCTTCCGTCATCTCATAAAATTTAACTTTTCCCATGAGTCCCAATCGTCCCAAAACTGTGTACAAAGCATATGACTCGACTTAGCAACTTTATTCTAGCAACTAGATAATTGAACTAAAGGTTTAGTATGATAACAATAATGCACTAAAAGTGAGTGCATACAAGGTAGGCTAAGGCGATTTGGGTGTACATTTGGGGGTGTAGTGTAAACAATGCTCTTCATTGATAT
Organism: Chrysanthemum makinoi; assembly: GCA_910596185.1. Lineage (NCBI taxonomy): Eukaryota > Viridiplantae > Streptophyta > Magnoliopsida > Asterales > Asteraceae > Chrysanthemum > Chrysanthemum makinoi. Next base: position 73,219,137 of record OU343222.1, on the reverse strand, counting down.
TCCGAAAAACCGAAACATCACGAGAACCGCGAAAAGGATAGGCTTTGAGGGGTTAACTAGGGGTATCGTGTACTAAAGGTGAGTACAACGCAAGGGTGTGGGGGAATTACTCAACCGATGTGGAAGAAGTAATTATATTACGGGTATCAAACAAGGGTTATCCTAATGCCTCTTATCATTTAGTTATTCCTAACTCCACAAGTGTAGTCTTACTAGCAATCTCGGGATGTATCACAAAACAAGTTCTAGAATCTATTATACTCTAGGTTCACACTCTAAGCATTAAAGATGAATGCTTTAATTCCTACTAATCTAAGGCGATCCTCACATTTTGGGTGGAATTTAGGTGGTAAAGGGTTTTTTGTGCTAGTCATGCAACTTCCTATCCATGAGACGCTTTATTAAGACTAATGGCCCCTTTGCTACATGTCATGAAATTTTTTAAATTTGGTGCCAAAATTACCCTAACCGACATTTTCTCATGGTTTATTACACAAATGAAATTGGACAAAAGCAAATAGTCAAGGATAAGCATAGTTTTAAAGTTCCCGTTTTATTTTCACTCCCTACACATAAACTAAACATTGTCCCCAATGTTCCCCAAAAGTATCAAAGTTATGATAATGAAGGTAATTAAAACGAAAGAAACTAGTACTCCCCTGATTAGCTCGGTAGGATTCGTGTGTGAAGTAGTGGTTACATCTTTCTTCAAGAAGAATATTATGAGTGAAAAGCTCCTTCCAATCTTCTGTATCATCTTCTTGATAAATTAAACACACTGCACTTGAAGAAAACAAACGAAACCTTAGTAAAATGGCGGTAACAATATATATACAAGACTTTACTAAACTAGGATATAATGCTTGTGGAATGGATGTTTACAGATTTTCTAGAAAATTAAGACTCGGAAAATTCCAAAATTTTATAAGTAGCACGAGAAAAGAGAAAAAGTTATCAGTTTGTTTTACTCCTCGACGCCGTCGGGTTATCCTGACAGCGGTCTGCGATTTTTGGAAAAATTCTGGAAAATTTATATCTTTAGAATATGGAAAAAGTCCTGCAAAAACATCCATTATGACTCGATACAAGCATTTGACTCGAACAAACACACATGTATATCTTTTAATTAATTGAAATTCTCATGTTCACGTTTCTTTTGAAAAACGTGTGTAATCCTCCACAACATCCCTTATGTAAAATACCTTTATATGTAATTAAGACAAGGTTAAAGACAAAATAAAGCATTTTTACAAATTTAAACATGAGAATAAACAATCATTAAAAGATATACGACACACAAACAAGCAAACAATTAAGCATGGGTTTGCCTCCCGAAAGCTTTTCTTTATTTATGAGTCTTGTAGCTAGACTCGAAGTTGTGCCCCTACGTGGTCTCGTTCCTTATCTTTAATGAGAATTCTATCATGTTGACGAAATTCTCATCTACTCTATACCTAGGTCCAAGGGTCAAACAATCCCTATAGTAGAGTATCCTTTTCTCCCACATGAAGGGCATACCTTTTTCAACATCGTCTTCAGCTTTTTCCTCAAAGCTCTAATGTTGTCTCATTCATAAATGGACCAACAGACCATATCGCTCATCTTCCAAGGCATCCTATAAGTGATCTCATCGTTCCCTTTCACAAACCTAACTCTTCCTTCAGATTTGTTATAGCTTAATTTAGATTTTTCAACAAACGGTTTTCCTAGCACAACACAGGGATAAGCTATAGTCAATGCCCACCCTACATCTTCTAGGACCACAAAATCAACTAGGTAGGTGAAATTTCCTATAAAGACATGTACATCCTTGACTCTTCCAACAAAATTGCAAACCCACACTGGATACTTAGGGTCTCTCTTAATCTTAAGTCGCTCATTCATGTTGTCATTGTAAGCATTTGATGACATCACATTAATGGGAGATTCCATATCTATGTAAGCATGCTCAACATTCCTATAGCCAATCATACAAGGGATTTTAATGTTCCAAGTTTCCTCTCTCCTAATCTTTGGGCATATCCTAATGATGGGTGATCGAGGATTGTCGACTATGTATTGGTGGTATGCAACTTCCTCCTTAGTGGGGTAAAGGTTGAAGTAAGCACTATCTTTCTCATTCTCATTCTTACTCTCTAAGCTATTATCCGAACTACCGCTAATCATAGAGCCAACAACGAGGTGCTAACCACCTTCTCACAAGCATCCCTAATTGTACTATCAAATACCTTTTTAAATCACGAAGGTCGTTGTTTCTACTAACATAACGGCTTCGGCGGTTGTGTTGGTCATTGGGTTGGGTTTTGAGTGAAAGTGATTTATTTGGTGGTGGGTTGTTGAATGGTGGTTGATTATCACCTTCCATGATGAAAAGTGATGGGGTTACGAACAAAGGTCACGAAGAAGGGGATAGACTACGAGGAAGCTAAAAATTGGAAAAAAAAAAGGCTTACTTGATAGGAATCAAGCAAGGAAACCTAAACGAGGTGAACTCCTAATTAGCTATTCTATTCCCAGGAAGCGGTGCCAAAAACTTGATACGCTACATGGCTTGGTTCGGGTCAAAGGAACTTCCTTTTAGATGAGCAAGTTTTATAACACCTAAATTGAGAACCTAATCGTTGTAGTGTAGTATTAGGGTAAGCCACGGGTATTGATATCGTTCTCTAGGGGAATAGGAATGCTAGTGAGAAATTACTACGCTAAGGTTGGGGCTGAGGAAGATTATTTTTTTTTAACTTTTTATATTTTTTAGAAAATGGAATGGTACGAATCTCGGGGTTTGGATTTGAGGGTTGGTATTTCTACCGATTACTTCTACTTATCTAATCTAATTAACTAAGCTAGGGGTAGTCTATGTCTATTGTTGTGTGCTCGTATGATGTTTAAAAATGTATTTACTTAGGTTTTATTACTCCCTAATTATCTCCTATTGATGGTTGAATTGTCACGTCCTTATTCTTAATCGCGTTGTGTGTCTAAGGTGGTAGGGTATTATCCCTAACTCTTTGGAGCTACCAAGGTTAATGACTCTACGAAATCTCTAGGATTCATAAACTTAACACTAAGGTATTCTTTGGATGTTTAGCCTACAATTCCACTAGTAACTATATGCTAAGGTTCAACAAAGATTAATCAAGCATTAATGACACAACAAATGTCCTATCACAATACTAGGTCATTAATAATTAAGATAAGAGACAACCAATCAATATTCAATAACTAGGTTTCATATTACCTAAGCAAACACACAAGTAAATTATCCGGACATGGAAAACATGCAAGCATACACACAATCAATGGAAGACATAATTGAATTAATGAAGTAAAACACTTATATGATTTAAAATATGGTATGGAACCCTAAAATACTGTACAAGACAGCCTTGGTTCGATTTAGGTTTTTACTCCACAAAACTACCTCTCTAAAAACTGAAAAATTCGGATTATATATATAATGTTACAATCGCGACGGCGTCACTCTTTAATTGTGGCCTTATTGTATTTGCCGTTATTAGGGTTTTCGTCTTGGCACGTTATCATCGTTGGCGTCACCTTATGCACTGTGACACCGTCGCTTCAGGTCTTTGGCGCCGTCTGGATTAAATCTAGGTGCGATGCGAGCTGGCGCCCTACTCTTTTAAAACCTGATGCCGTCACTTGTTAATAAGCAATTTGGCTACTGAGTCGTCACAAGAACTCTCCTGACGGCGTCACACCTAGAACCTGACGCCGTCGCCTTATGTTTCAGCAGCCTGAGTGTCTCGATTCTTGACTTTGGCCATTTTCTTCGTATATTCACGCCTTTTCTTCCGAATAAGTGTCATTACAACAATTTGCCTTCAGGAGACCTAAAAAGTGAAAAGGAACGATATTAAGTAATAACGGATATAAAAATGATCAATTAAGAGCTTAAATAACCCCTCAAAAGTGTACCTTTTAAATCCTTATCAGCCACTATGAAACTTTAGCACAATTGAAACTAGAATCAACTTGAAATTGAATTAAAACATGTTAAGACAATCATAAACTAGTCATACGATAATCAACATCATTTAATCAAGTGTATAAAGTAACTAGCCACTCATAGAAAATATAAACATAAACTCAGAACTTTAAACATTAGAAAACATGATTAAGAGTCTTACAATGGTTGGAATAAGATTACAAATGATTGAGTAATGATTCCCAAAGTATTGGGGTTGACTTCTTAGGGGTTTGACCTCCAAATGTTGACTTCTTGGACCTCCAAACTTTTCTGGACTTCTAATGACGAATTTGAGAGCTAAAGGGAATATGTTTAGTGAGTAGAGAGTTGTATTGAAGTGTGTGTTCTCAAATGCTCACAAGAGGTCTCTATTTATACTAGTTCCAAGGCCTAGGGTATTAAATGTTGAACTTGGCCTCCAAGAAGTTAGGAAGGGACTAGAATACACCAAGGGAAGGACCTAGAATCATTTGGATGCATTGGGGAAGCTTAATGATGAAGAAATAGCAGAACCAGGCCTCCCAGCCGAATCGGCACCATGTCCAGCCGATCGGCTGGTCTTCTTGCACTAACCCAGCCGAATCGGTTGCGGGCGGCGACCGATCGGCTGGTCCCTCTTCAGGGGATATCTTTTGACCTATTTCCAGCCGATTTGGTTGCAGGTTGCGACCGATCGGCTGGTCCTCCTGAATGATGAAATATGGACCTTTTTTGCTTGATTCTGACTTGTGGAGCTTGGTTCTTCATTCAACTTGATCTTCTACGATACTTGAAATGCTGACTTTTGCTTGACATGCTTCAATGAAACGAAAATCTTCTTTTATTGAACATTCTTTAACTTTCCTTGTTTCCCCTGCACTTGGTTATAAATACTAGACGAACATTTTTTGATGCGATTAAGCACTAAAATCATGTGAATATAACCAAATAACATATACAAAAGCACAAATAACGCTACTGAAAACATGTACAATCTGAGCGTTATCAAATTCCTCCGCACTTAAACTTTGCTTGCCCTCAAGCAAATCTAGAAAATAAAATATCCACTGGTACAAAATTATGTTTACGAAAAATATAATGCAAATCCACCAAGTACAAGTACAAGATGAGATTCATCAAGTTAGCTTTTAAGGGTGAAAATTCAAGATGTTTGACGATATCCAATGATTTTCTTGCATGATTAACATTTCAAAACACCTCACGAAATTTAATTCACTCAATCACTCAATTTTTAGTGGAGTAACAAGATAAATCACACTCATTGCTAAGTCATGATTAGATTATTACCATAGGCTTGTACAAGAAACAAAACTCCCAGGCGTGCGTGAGCACCAAGCAAAACATCTAAAGAGGACTTTTATTCGGGTTAAAATGTTAGGCTTAGTGTAAAGGGTATGGATAAGGCATGGGAATGTTAATGAAATTGGTGTTAAAAGAAAAATATAATCAAGTCTAATACCCATGTTGCTAGTTACCAAACAATCCGCAAACCAATAAATGATCATAGCTTCATTTTCTTTTTCTTCGGATTTCCATAACTCTTCTCATTGATTCGCCATAACAAATTTCTTCGAGCATACCGCATTGGCTATTACATATTACATACATTTTTTTTATTCAGAAACTTCTTCCTTTGAAATGGCTCATACGAATGACAAAGTGCGGTCACTCATAATCATCTAGACAATCTTCTCATACCTGGTGACTAGCAACCAACCGTTTAGACATTGACAAGGGTTAGGGTAAGGATTAAAGTGTAAAATATTTTCGTATTTTCTGGATTTATCAAAAACGAAAAGGATGGATCAGAGGGTGTAACTAAGGGTATCTATCGCTAAAGATGAGCACTACAAATGGGTTGATGTGGATGGTTAACTAACCGATGTGGCTAGTTAATATATCATAATATGAAAAATGGAAGGCCATTTGGGTTAAAATCCTAAGGTGCCTCTTTATCACACGAATTCACTTATATCGCACAAATACGATCTCACTGCGGATGCTACGTAATGATTTACAAGTACAAGTTCTAGAATAAATTAAATCACCGGCACACTTATAGCAAAGTATTCAAGCATACACGAGATAAGCCATCAGTGTCATAAACTCGACCTGTGTCACTCATGTGGAGCTCTTGCATGTTGGCCATCAACATTATAGCTGCATTAGCTTGCAAGTCCTCCATGTCATCATCGGATTTTGCATTGTCCACGAAGCTTTGTTCTTTGTTGGTTAGTGTTCCACACTTCATATTTGAGTGCCAAGACTAAAGCTTCCTTATGATAGGCACTTCCCCTGGTTCTCGGTTTCGGACAAGCATTGGCTAGATGACCCTTTTCGTTGCAATTGTAGCATCGAAGACCATTATTCCCATTCTGAATATTTCCACGATTAACAATCGAAACCTTTCTTTGTGGAGCAACTACGTTATTCCTTCTAGAAGCATTAAATCCTTGACCACTACCTATCGGCGACCATTATTTCGTTCGAACCTCAACCACGCCATTGTTAACAACCGCTTGATTCCTTGTGTTAGATGAGGTGCGAATACGGTTATTAGATTTGTTAGAAAATCTCGAGGCTCGAGCAATCATTGCAAATCCTTGACTCAACGTATTGAAGGCTTCTTCATCCTCATTTGGTGTCTCACTGTAGAGTGATTAATCGGAGTTGCTGTTGTAAGGAACTAGTTGAGTTTCTTGTGATTGCTGGGATGGATCATATGGTGTAATCCGGGCTGATTGTGGTGGATTTGTAAAGCGGTGGCAGCAGTGGAAATTGTGGATAACAAGCTTGAGTGAACAAAGCAAGAGTATTAGCATCCGTAAAGGTGCTTGAGGCTGCGCAGTGCTCTATCTTTGTCCACTTCTTTTTGATGATGCTTCAAGTAGTCATACAACAACCCATACTTTACCTTGTGAAGATTCTTTGCTTGACGGATGAATGTAACATACTTTTCCCAATCGGGACCAACCACACTCATGGGAACTTTGTGTTGATTGCAATTTTGGCATAATGATGTTGTGTTAATGTCCAAGTCATTGATGATGTCTGTAAACTGATGATAGTATGACTCTAATGGTTCCCCTGGTTCAATCATGAAGTTCTCATAGGATAGGTAAAGTTTTGATTCCATATCTTCATGATTGAGTTATGTGCCTTCCATTAGGAGATGAATGTGATCCCACACCGCTTTTACAGTTTTCTGAGCATCAACACTACGAAGAATCGGATTGGGTAAACCCAAAAGGATATATTTCATTGCCATTTCATCTGCTTCAAGATGAAGTAGTTGTTCAGCAGTGAGTTGATCCATAGTAAGAGTGGAAGTCGTGTCATCTCTTGGTGGATTAGCATTGGTATCTTCGGGTACTGTTGTAGTAGGCATCTGAAAAGGACCTTCAAGGATGACCTTCTTCAAGAACTTACCATGAGGTTTCTTAAGATCACAGAACTTAAAGAACCGCATCACCCATTGATCATAATTCCCGGGAGTGAGCATTGGAGGTCTATCAAGGGATCCAACTTCATGAATGGATTGTTGGCTACTTATAGCTTCACACATTTTTGCAAACCAAGTGGGTTCCTTTTACGTTGTTGCATTCATAGCATACTTTCTTTGAAACCGATCTGAAGTAGTTAGCATATTGATGTTGTTGACGAGGGTTTGGTTGAGGGATTTGTTGTGGTTGTGGTTGTGCAAATTGATTAGGAAAATAATTTCCAACTTGGTGTTGTTGAAATTGTTGTTGTTGTTGTTGAGGATATTCATGAGGGAAGTAGTTGGAGTAGGGTGGTTGAGACATATTTGAAACTTGTGTTGATGATGGATCCTTGTAGTCGAATGAAACTTGATGTTGTTGTTGAAGAAGTACTTAGGCGTAAACAAATACCTTAGGTAAACTGGAGCTTAGGCGTAAACTACCTTATGCGTAAACCTCCTTAAGCGTAAGCTACCTTCTTACTAGTAAGAGTATCTTACTCGTAAACTTAATGGTTAAATGTAAGCTTAGGCGTAAACTAAAGACTTAGTAGTAAGTAACCTTAGGCGTAAAGGCTTACTCGTAAGCTTTTAACTTAGTCGTAAGTTTAGGTTTTGAACCAAAATATTTCACACTTGTCCAAGTGAGAAAGATATCCACAAGTCGAAGTGTTTTTCAGGCTTATCCAAGCAAGTAAAACACTGAGTTACCAACAGCTTTGAAGAATTTGATGAAGATTCCTTAGGCGCAAGATCTGCTTAGGCGTAAACTCAAACTTGGGCGTAAAGCTTACGCGTAAAACTAGGGTTTTCTTAGGCGTAAAAAGAGGGTTTTGAAATTACGCGTAAAATAAGGGTTTCACTTAGGCGTAAGATCAACAGAAATGACCAAAACGTATTTTTAAGCACTAAAACGTTTTGTACACTCGTTTTTAATGACGAAACAGCTTCAAAAACACCAAAATAACAAGAAAGTTTTGAACTTGATGTACCAAAGTGATTTTTAAGCTTAAGCATAAAGTTGAACCACGAACCAAAAATGAGATTAAAAACGTAATAAAACACGTAAAGCTTCAAACTTTTTGCCAAAACAATGATTTTAAACACTATATTAACCTTAAAACACAAGAATCTATAAAAGTTTAGAGCAAAAATCAAGGTTTTGAAGCGAATAAAAAGTGTAGAACGATGAAACTTACGCGTATCAACAAAGCTTCAAACACAAAATCGTTTCACCCTACTAGATGGCGTATGATACCACTGTTAGGACACCATAATATGAACACAAGTATGTAGATGTATGATAGAAACAAGAGAAGAAGAGGGACGGATGATTCTCACACACAAATGATAATAAGGAAAGGTTGAGTGTATTATGAAAGAACCAACACCACTCTAATGAGAGGTTACAATGTATTTATAGGCAAAGGGAACTAGGGCATCCCTTGCCTTGGCCTTTTGGGCCTTTGCATAGGCTCATGGGCTTTCTACATAAGCCTAGCTCTATTTACATACATAAAAGCCATAATTAAGCAACCTATTAGAATTAGATGACTAACACTTGATAATACTAGTTACAAGTGATTCCAACACCCACTTTCATCTATTTTCTTCAACAATCAATATCTCTTAAACCGTTAATCGTTAAGTGAAAAAAATTACCATTACGGCGAGCATTTAATTATCTTTCTATTGACACGCACTTTGATATATATTTTCGATAATCTTTTTTGTCGTTTTTTCACGTTTTTCATCTTTTTTTCTCTTCTTTTTCGTTGTTGAAACTTGCATGAAAAATCATATGTGATTAAATACTAATTTGAATATTCGAACATCTAAACATGTAATAAAATGAACATAACTTTTTTACAATATTTTAAAAGTTTCACCCTTTTTTTCTTGAAAATTATATATTCATAGCTTTTCAACCATATATAACACATTATATTTTGAATTGTTGAGTAGTGCAGTTAATTCATCAAAGTTGAATAAAACACATAAAATCACATGTGATTTTAACCACACGTGATCCACAAATGAATTGTCATAATCTATAATTCAAATACAATGGGTATGTTTGGCACGAAGTGGTGTGAAGTTTTTTGGAGCGATGAGCGGTGAGCAACGAGCATTTTGATTTTTGGTAATCGTTTAGCAAATGAGCGGTGAACTTTCCTATTTTTTAGGAATGCTCAATTTTCCAATGCTTCTTTTCGAAGCTATGAGCGGTGAGTGGTGAGTCGCAGCTACTACTCAACTCACATTCTACCTCACTACTACTATTTCACAACTACTTTTGCCAAACACACCCAATGTGTCATGTATGGTTGGAAAGCTATGAATGTGTGTTTTTCATTGCAAAAAAGAGAAAAATCTTTAATTTATAGAAAAATACTTGTCTATTTTAGTACAGATTTTTAGTGTTCGAACTTCGATATTAGCGTTATATCACATGTGATGTCATGTGAATTTCAATAACGAAAAAAGCGTAAAAGCGACAAAAAATGATTTGGCGAAAATATATCAAAATGCATGTTTGTAGAAAGATAAGTAAATGCTCATCGTAACGATTAATAGTTAATAAAATATTTAAATTATAAAAAAAATGGTTTAATTGAATTTTTAATTTGAATATTAATTATTATTTTTCCTTCACTAGAAAGAAAATTATTGATATTTGACTCTTGTTATGTTAGAAACTTTTTGTATGTAAAGATGTCTCCTTGTGACTATAATTGATTGCTCAATCCTCGGTTTTTTCATGTTTTCTAAAATAACTCCTCGAATTATATGTATATTTTAATAACATACTTCCTACTTGTTTTTATTGTGTAGCTAGAAATAGTAAAATAAGACCAAACATTATTTATGTAGAATTATATAATATAATTGTCAGGTATTATAAAGTATGTTACAACGTTTTATAGGACCAATTCTTTTCAAGATGCCAATTGCTATTGGGATATGGTAAGTTCTTCTTTCCCCAGAAAAATCCTTCTGGTGTTACCAACCAGTAACAATTTGCAGAACTCCCACATTTATCCCAAGTATGCTCATCAAATAAGTTCAAACTTTGATAATTTGTACTCCACCAGAATTCGCTATGATAGAATCCCGAGCTGCCTATGTCACAAAATGACCAATCATATGTTACACCAAAAAAAAGTGTATGGTTTCCATGATCACCATCAATATTTGATGTCAAATGAAACGTGATTTCAGGCATGTCACAAATTACAGTCATATGCCATTCACGAACTATATAACAATTAGGATTTACAGAAGTTGTGGATGCAATAAGTGAAAATGTTGCAACGATGAAAAAAACCACAACTAAAGAACTACGCATTGCAATGATGAAACTAACCAAATGAATAGCCTGTTTTGATGTGAATATGTGGAGATAGATGTTTGTGTTCTCTATCTATATATACTAGGTCATGACAGACAATTTTACTTTAAAGTCTCTAATTGTTAAGTTTAAGTTAAAGATATTTTTCTTTCCTCCAATTAATGTTTTTGTTTCTTTGTCAAAACTTAAATAGCATTAATTCCTTAAAATAAATTGTAGTCTTGAAATGACAAATGAGTAACATTAAACACTAGTAAGGTCTTCGCGCGAATTAAATTTTTTTGGCTATTAACTTATGTCATTTGTACGTTTTTTTGCAATAACTTTACTGATTAGTTAGTTTGTTTAGGGACTATAAGCAAATACAAAGTTTGGTGAAACTTTGCTAGTTTGTATCATTTTATTTGTTTGTTTTTTGTGTTTAGTAAATTGTTTGTTTTGTATAATGTATTCTTTTTGAATTATTTTTTCATTGAAAGAGGGTTTTTTTAAATATTACTATTAATTAGCAACTTGCATGACTTGTATTATATTTATTAATACTTGTATTTATCATTAAATAAGTGTTTTAAAATTTTATATTAATTATGCAACAATGAATTATAAACATTGCACGGATACTTGTATTGCTGAAAATTAAGTTTTTGAGGTATTTAATGTTAAAAAATTATGTTTAATATAGTTGTACATTTAGCTTTTATACTTGTACTGCTGAATTTAAAGGCATTAAATGCCTCAAAAATATTAAATGCTATATAAGATAGTAAGATTACTAGCAAGGTACCTGCGCGTTGCAGCATCAGGTACCATGTGATTAAAATTTAGGTGCCAAAAAAATAACAATGACGAACTGATTAACCGGGTCAAGAAAACTGTTAAAATGGTCCAGTATTTATAGGCACCAAGAGGAGTGGGGGGACGGTCCCTTAAATATGGACGGTCCCCTATATATATGGGACCGTAGCCCCTTTATGGGGCCGTCCCTCAGGATGCTCCTATTTTTGTCTTGATGTGGTGAAATATTTTGTTGGTGAAGGTGTTATCTCCTTGGACGAGAAAAATGGTTGTTGGAGATTTCAAATTCAAAATTGTTTTTCTTATTAAACCATTTCTTTATAATTACAAAAATAATTTGTATAATTTATTTTTGTAAAAAGATTTTGTCACATTTATAAAAATATGAGTTTTAAGGACATAAATATATTTCTTTGATCACTTAACAAGTTTGATATATTGTTTGTACATACCTTAAGTGGTATTATGTCGAAATGGACTTTTATGACTAACTTATTTACGTACATTTATACGTAGCATGTTTTTAAATTTTGTACTTATCAAAACATATGGAGGTCGAAATATATAAATAACGTTTTTGACATTATTTGTATTAACACAAAGACAAGGTTAACCTGCATTCAATACAAACTAGGAGTAAATTGCAGTTGACAAAGAATGACAAAGAAAGTGTTAGGGCAAGGTATGTGGGGACAATACCATTTTGTGGTCCAACTAAAGGTGTTGGGCAGGGTACAACCCCAAAGAAAAGAAATGGTCCATTAACTAGAGGCAGCAAAAGGAAGGAATCTATGAGAGCATGTAATGAGGAACCAAAAGAGTGCCCATGGTTGTATGTAGTAAAAGATAGATTTAAAGATTTATGGATTGTTGAAACCTTTAGGGATGAACACAAATGTTTGGAATCAAGAGAGATCAAAGCTTGTGACTACAAGTTTCTCTGAAAGCAAATAATACTAGACCAAGTTCAAGTCAATCAAGATATTCCAATCAGGGATGTTCAAGATCAACTCTCTAAACAACTTGAAGTTCAAGTATATATGGAAAAGGCATTAAGGGAAAAAAACAAGTTAGAAATTGAGATTAGGGGTGATAATAAGCTAAAATACAACATTTTCAAAGACTATGTTGTAGTGTTGTAAAAAAAAACCCTCCTACAATAGTTTGGATGAGTATACAAATTGCAACAGATTCATCTAGTCCAACCAAAGTTTTTAATAGAATGTATGTATGCTTAAGTGCTTTGAAGGCAGGATATAAAGCTTGTCAAAGAGAGTTGTTGGGATTAGATAGTGCTGTTATAAAGGGTCCTTTTTCTAGTAAGCTTCCTACAACTATTGGCATTGATAGCAACAATGGAATATACCCATTAGCCAATGTTGTTGTAGAAGTTGAAAACAAAGATTCATGGACTTGGTTTCTTTAATGTCAAGCAAATAATTTTGACTTGCAACCAAATTCAAACTACCCTTTTATTAGTGACAGGAAAAAAGTAATATCACTGTATAGCTGATTATATTCACTTATATTATTGATAAATGATACTTTTATTAGTAATGAATTTATGTTCCTTTGTGCAAGGTATCATTCATGAGAATATGAAACTGCAATGGAATGCTAGAGCCTACAAGGATCATTTGTAGAGATGTGCAATAGCAACAACCGTCTAACAATTTGAGGCAAAGATTTTTAGTGAACTTGCCTATGCTTGGTTAAGTAAATCTTTGTCTAACTGCACATCTCGTGTGTTTTTATATTTTTGTTAGTATTAATAAAACATCTTTTATACTTATATAGGGAGAGCTGATTCTGATGTGTTACTAAATAACACGTGTGAAGTGTATATTGGGAAACTAGTGAGAGGTAGGCACCAACCCATTAGAGAATATTGTATTAATATAATAGTAAATATTGTGAATGTAATTAACAAGAGTGCTAGACCATTAACACCAAAGGCAATACACATGTTAGAATTAATTAAAAAAAGGCTTATAAGTACAGTTTGTTAGGGATTGAAGGAAATAAGTATCAGGTTAGTGGATGGGGAGATAAGTGTCTTGTGAATATTGTAGCTAGGGATTGTACTTGTTGAAGATGAGAGATTACAGGTTTGCCATATAAACATGTTGTTGCTACCAATCTTTATATGACACTTAATGGAAAGCAAGTAGGATATGTAGTATCATGGGTTCAACATTAGGAAAACTCAAATGTGCCCACAAGCATTCTTCCACCTAAACATCATAAACCAAAGCTGCCAAGAAAGAGAAGATCTAAGGCAACTACTGAAAATGATGATAATGATATAAATGGTAAATTGTCACAGTCTAGTAGTAGTGTATTTTGTGGCAATGTTGGACACAATAAGAAAACATGTCTTGGGCAAGGAGGTGTAACTGGAAGTCAAGGCAGTATATGGCCAATATCAATAAACATCCTCATGTTCCCAGCCAACTGTTGCATCAAAGAAGAAGACACATGTTAAAAGTAAGAATGTTGAAGCAAATAAACAAGCTGAAGGTCAAACTGATGGCCAATCTCAAAGTCATGTGCAACCAACTGGTAGTAAAGTTGAAAGTCATGTTCAAGTAACTGGTGGCCAATCTGAAATCCATGTTCAAGCAAATCTGGTTCCATCTAATTCTCAATGTCATAGTCCAACTCAAGAAAATGTGGTTCAATCTCAATCTGAAAGTCAAGTGCATGCTGGTTCTGGTTCAGGTGTGACTTCAAAACCTATGTGGACTAAGTAGAAGATCTCACTGTAGGTCATATGTATGAAGTATTTCAAAGACAATGTTTTCATGTAATATGTATTTCCTAGATAATATTTGCATCTTTAAACAATGTGTGTTTACATACTTTGTAGACTAACAAATTTTATGCATTTGGAAATATATCCATTTGCATTATCTTGGAAATCATCTCATGTTAGTCTATTTAAGAATCCACTTGCATTTTGTATGTATATTACTTGGCTCTGTGTTTTACTTGAAATGTAGTCAAGCTTAGTAAAATAGACTTGTAGAGGTGTAATCCTGCTGCTAAAACAATGAGGCCTTCTTTATCAATTTATGGGTTGATGTAATCCTATGTAGATTTGTAAGTGAGGGAAATGTAGTTTCATTTTTGCTGGATCATGGGCGTTTTGGCTGGTGTAACAGGGATGATGCCACTAATGGTGTGTTCTTTATGGCATAGTAGTGAGGATGGTAACTGCTCCTTGTGAGTAAATAGCACACATTAGTTGTCAAATGTAGTCCTCTTTGTTAAATGGTGAAAGTTTCCTCAATTTATTATATTAGCTCTGTATTGTTTGGTTTGTTGCTAGTTGTTGTTTATTCTGTTTCCTCATCAATAAGTTGCTTAGCTTTAGTCTGTCATTGCTATACTTATTTTCTTCTTATGTACACATATGTTGAAGATTTGAGCTAATACATTTCACCTTTCACCAAACAAAATCACATTTTATGTACAAGGACCAAACTTATAAAGGAATAGATAATAATACAAAAGTACAAGGACAAAACCAATAATCGAATAGATAACAAAAAAACACTACAATGACCAAACTAAGTCAACTAAAGAGGTGTAACTAGTCAAACCAAACTAAGTCTTCCAACACAAGCATTACCAATTACCATCTATACTTACCATCTACAACCAAAAATGCAAAAAAATGAGTTTCTAAATCTACTAGGTAAACCATACAAAAAAAAGGATGATAAAAATCCAAGAGAAAACACACACTTCTTTATCGGCAAACTTTCTCCTTTTCAAGAAGGAGATCAGCTAGAAGCTGACTTGGCGTGCAACCTCGTGCTCGAAGGGATTAGCCGAGCCTACCACTCGGTATGTGGAAAACTAGAAGGGGGTTGAATAGTTTCCGATTAAAACGTTTTAAATTATTTAGATCAACTTATGTCAATCTATTTGAATGTGTATGTTGGATGTTGATAGATAGAATGCGTAAGTAAGTAATGTAAAGATAAAAGAGTAGGAAGCACAAAACCACAACGCCAGTATTTATAGTGGTTCGGCTACAAGGACACCTTCCTTTCCCTACTCCACTCCCGAGTCACCTACTCGAGAGTTCGTAATCACTACACAACACAAACTCCGTGGGCCTTCACAACGTCGCCTACTCTTTATCGGTACAAGGCTAGAACCGAGTTCTTCCACGTACAACCAAACTATCTACTGGCACCTACACTTTATGGTACATGGCTGAATCGAGTTCCATTACAAATGAGGAACTACTACCAAACACTACACAATACCTATGCTAAAGGAGATCCACTCCTTATGACAACATCAACAAGGATATCAATATCATTTGACCCAAATTAATCTAACTTGTACATCGATGTACCATATCGAATGTACATCCTAGGCACCTTTCACTAATGCCCTTGACACGACACCTAGGCACCCTTCACTAATGCCTTCAACACGGACTTTTGGCACCCTTCACTAATGCCTTCAACACGGACTTTCAGCACCCTTTACTAATGCCTTTGACTTGGATCTTCGGCACCTTTCACTAATGCCTTCGACTTGACCCTTTAAACATCTTTCACCTATGTCATCAACACAACACTTCTATTGAGAAGAAAAAGAACTATCAACAAGATAACATTAGTAGTCTTGATGATGACGAAGCTTGGCAACCCATGGACTTGAGCTTGCTCGACTTCAAAAGGTGGTGGTCTCGCCTTTAAGAGGAACCTAGAGAATCACACAAAGACAAAACTACATTGAAATATCATTTGGATCTGAGGTTAGAAAGTTTAAAACACTAGAGTATGTGTGAAAGGGTGAGTTGCAATGAAGAAATGACTCACTATTTATAGGTAAAATTTCCTCTTTGTTCGGATCCCTTGAGGGATCCGTCCGATGTATTCCTTGGGATCGTAGGCGCTCCTCCTAAATGGGTTATGGGTCATGGATCATGGGTCATGGGTTATGGACTTTAGATCATGGGTATCCAAATAGATACAATATCTAGAAGATGCAATGCATCTAGTCAATGGGTCATGGGTTAGCTCCATGGGTTATGGATAATACTAATTATGATTTCATGCAATAGGTCATGGATCATGCTCCATGGGCATGGGTCATGGACTTTGGGTTTTACTACATTCAATGTACTTAGTCAGTGGGTCAAATACTTAGACTTTTACCTATTATAATATATACTAAGTATGTGTAAGTATAGCTATATGTACAATACAAATACATATGCATTTCTATAACATGAAAACACTATTAAGCTTTTATGTTTTATATGAAAACGTAAGTGTGTTAGTAAACTATTGGCTCAAACCATTTATGTATTTTATTTGTTTCGTTAAATTGATTCTAAGTTTGTTATCGACAAAACATTATAAGATCATAAAATATAAATAAACATTTTTACGGCTTATTTGTATTAAGAATCTCCCCCTTTTTGTTGATTAAAAACATAAAATTATTTCAAAGAAAAAATAAAAATTCGTAAAAGTTTGAATTGGAGTTTTTACTCTCTTCTCCCCCTTTTTGTTGAAACAAAAAGAGCGTCGAAAAGAAACTAACACATTTGTTTTAAGAAAAAAATGTGAAAAATAGTGAGTAAGGGAAGAGAAGAATTCTCGTCTTAGCCCCCCCTTGACCGGTGCATCCCTTTGTGAGGGCGTCAAGTAATTAGGAAGACTAAGCGAGAGTTTTGCAATTTATGTTTGCAAATGGTTTCGTCTTTTTGACGAACATGCTTCCCCTTGACGAGTTCTCCTTAGTGAGGAGGACGTCAAGTAATGTAATCCTATGTGAAAGTATTGCAAATGATTTTGTAATGTTTTGCAAGAAACTCCCCCTAGCTAAGGGTGTCAAAGTCTTCATATGTATATTGAAAATCTGCAAAACAAAAGTTAGAAAAACAATATGATGCATAAATTCCTGCAAATAAGACTCAAGTTAGTAATAAAAAGGTGTTCTGTTACAGAGATCTCAAGTTAGTAATAAAAAAGAGGGATCCATCTGCCTGTATTCTCAAGACAGCAATATGGATGTAAAATGTGGTGTTAACATCAACAAGAGTTATGCATTAAGGCACCAATCATATACACAAGATCATATAACATGTAATTTCATTCAATAAAAACTAGAGAAATGATGTACATAACTCTGAAACTAAAAAATGAGCAATACATGGATTAGGATTCCTAAACTATCTAAGTTAAGCTTAAGACTAGGACACCACTTGAATCCTTAAGCTCAAGGTTGTTTAGGTTTGTTGACCTTATCAAAACGTTTGAGGAGGTGATAAAACATGAAACGTTGCTCTTCACGTAGCTCATGTATCAAGCCTTCAACATGTTGACAATGATAACAATCTTTGTCATGGCTCGGAAATGGTGGTGGTAGAAAGGAATGGCTTGAGGTGGAGGGTTAAGCGAGGAGGGTTGAGGATCTTCAAAGGAAGGAGGGATTTGTGGAGGCACATTTAAAGGTGGCTCAACAAAGGATGGTTGTGGTGGTAGAGAGGTGTCAACTTCCATGTGGTCGGGTGGTTGACTTTGATGATTCCTCATAATCCAAAATGGACCATTTGAGGGTAGTGGAGAAAAGGATACTGGTGCTAGTGTTGATTCAACACCTTGGTTTTTTTGTTGCGCAATCCTCTCTATTTAGGAGAATTTCGGCAATGGTTGAGGATGGGACGGCCTAGGGGGTAATTCCTCTAAGTTGTAGAGATGTGGAGATGAATGTGGAGTGGTAAACGATATGGATCTAGGCACCAAAGGTGATGGTTGGGCAGAAATAGGTGTGTTTGGTTTAGGAGGAATTGTGGTGTTGGGTAAGGGTAGTTTTATAGGAACAATCCTTTTGGGTTTGATTGGTTGAGATGGTTGAGGAGAAATCCTAGCGTTTGTGGATTTAACGGGAGATGATTTGGTTGAAGAAATTTTGTGAACAACACGAGCAAGTTTCTTGGGTGGCCCCTTGGTGGAGGAGTTGGCACATGGGGATTTCCTCATGATGAAATGATAAAAATGTTAGTGAGATAGAGACTTCTAGTTGCTGACAATGAAGTTGTAGATGGTGATTTAGAAATCCCAACAAGGTGGTTTATAAAGATAAGAATTTGGCAAATGCATTCATGGCTTAAACCACTAAAATCCTTCAAAATGCAATGATTTGCATGCAAAAGAGTCAACTTCAGATTTGTACTGATCAAGAAGGTTAATTTAAAGCAAGACAGAGTGTTTAAGTTAGCAAGGAGAGCTTGAAATGATTGTTTTAGCTAGGATTAGCTGAGTCTGTCAGCCAGTTCCCACGGTTCCCTCCAATGAGGGATCCGTCTAGGCTAATCCTAGGGATCCGGCTCTCAGCAGTCAAGAAAGGATGGAAATGATGTTTTATAAGGTCTAGTACCTTAGACATCTTGAGTGTTTCAGTCTTCTTAAGTGTCTTAAATAGAAGGGGACTTAAATGATCAAGAGCAATGAGTGATGGTAGCTAATGATTGCCTTTTATGGAAGAAAATGGGTGTTTATGAGCACCAATAGGTGATCAAAGATGTCACTAGGAGATTTGAGAGTGTTAAGTGGTGTTAAGTGATCATAGAGATTAGATGGGAACTTAAGATAAATTTGGAAAATTCCTTAAAAATCATAATGTTGGAATCATTCCTAACTTGTATTTCAAGTGTTAGTCATTAATATGTAATAGGTTGCTCAATTAGGATTTTATGTTAGTTATTAAGGGTAGGCTCATGTAGAAAGCCCACGAGCCTATGCAAAAGCCCAATAAGAATGAAAGGGACTAGATGTGTTGCCCTAGCTCCCTTCCCCTATAAATACTATTGTAAACCCTCACTTGAGGATTGGTTGTTTACTTTAATACACTCTATGCATAACCTTTTCCATATATCATTCATGTGTGTGTTTTTGTGTTCATCCAATCACCTTTATCTATATTTCTTACATATTGATCCTTGTGTTAACTTATGGTGACCTAACAGTGGTATCAATCGCCATCTAGTTGGGTGAAACATCTTTTGTTTTTGAAGTTTTACTTGTAAGCGTAAAGTTCTCGTGCTACATGTTTCATACGCATAAAAGCTTAGATTTTTACACTTGTAAACTCAAGATTCTTATGGGTTAAGGTTTATTTAGTGTTAAAGTTTCAGTTTTTTGCAAAAAGTTTCAAACTTTACGTGTTTAGATAAGTTTTTAAGGTTGCTTTTGTATCGTGTTTCTTTTTTACGAGTAAGGTGAAAAGTTACTTTGGATCATCAAGTTTCAAACTTTATTGTTGTTTTGGTGATTTTGAAGCCGTTTCATCATTAAAATCAGGTTTACAAAACGTTTTAGTGAATAAAAATCAAGCTTGGTAAAAACTGTCCTTTTTACATATAGCAAAACCCTAGTTTTACGCCTAAGCTCTACGCATAAGTCATTGTTACGCCTAACAGTTTATTACGAGTAAGGATATTCTTCATTGATCTTCGAAGCTGTTGGTTTACTCAGTGTTTTATTGCTTGGATAAGCCTGAAAACACTTCGACTTGTGGATATCTTTAACACTTGGATAAGTGTAAAGGATTTTTGGGTCAAACCCTAAGTTTACGCCTAAGCTAACAGTTTACGAGTAAATATCTTACGCCTAAGTTAATCTTACGCCTAAGGTTCTTAATTCTAAGCCTTTTGTTTATGCATAAACTTATGTTTAACCTAAAGCTTAAGTGTAAGAAGTAGTTACGCCTAAGCTATTATTTACGCGTAAATAGGAAGTTACGTGTAAGACAGTCTGTTTACGCCTAAGCTATGTTTTACGCCTAAGTGTACTTCTTCAACAAACATCAAGTTTCATTCGACTACAAAGATCCATCATCAACATAAGTTTCAAGATGTCTCAACCGCCAAACTCTAACTACTTTCCTCACGAGTATCCTCAACAACAACAACAACAACAACAACAACAACAACAATTTCAACAATATCCTCAACAACAATTTCAACAACCATTTCAAGTGTACTTTCCTCAAGGAGCACAACCTCTTCCACCACAAATACCTCAACCAAACCCTCGTCAATAATATCAACATTGTAACAACTTCCAATATCAGTTTCCAGCTAAGTATGCTATGAATGTCACAACGCAGAAGGAACCTTCTTGGTTTGAAAAGAAGCGTGAAGCTTTAAGCAGCCAACAATCCATTCATGAAGCTGGATCCCTTGATAGAACTCCAATGCTCACTCCCGAAAACTAGGATCAATGGGTGATAAGGTTTTTTAGGTTTTGTGATCTTAAGAAACCACATGGTGAGTTTTTGAAGAAGGTCATCCTTGAAGGTCCTTTTCTGATGCCTACTAACACTATACCCGGAGATCCGAATGCTACTCCACCAAGAGATGATGTTACCAACGTTCTCAGAGTAGATCAACTCACTGCTGATCAACTTCTTCACTTAGAAGTTGATGAAATTGCAATGCAATATATCCTTTTGGGATTACCCAATCTGATTCTTCGTAGTGTTGATGCTCAGAAGACTGCCAAAGCTATGTGGGAACACATTCATCTTCTAATGGAAGGCACAGAACTCAATCAAGAAGACATGGAATCAAAAATTTACTTATCATATGAAAACTTCATGATTGAACCAGGGGAATCATTAGCGTCATACTATTATCAGTTTTCAGACATCATCAATGACTTAGACAAACACAACATCAATATGCCAAGGATTGCAATCAATACAAAGTTCCTCAGCTGTCTTGGTCCTGATTGGGAGAAGTATGTTACATTCATCCGTCAAGCTAATAATCTTCATCAAGCAACGTACGAATTGTTGTATGACTACTTGAAGCACCATCAAAAGGAAGTTGACAAAGACAGAATTCTCCATGGAGTCCCTGCTTCTCCAAACTTACTAGATAATCCAAAATTGCCAACTGTCTTCACAAATCCACCACAATAATCTACTCAGATTACCCTATATGATCCTTCACAATAATCACAAGAAACTCAATTGGTTCCATACAACAACAACACTGATCAAGCACTCTACAGTCAATCAAATGAGGATGTAGAAGCTTTCGATGTGTTGAACCAAGGATTTGTAATGATTGCTAGAGCCTTCAGGATATTTTCTAACAAATCCAACAACCGCATTCGAACCTCATCAAACACAAGAAATCAAGCTGTTGTTAACAGTGGACGGGTTGAGGTTCAGAATCGTGTAAATGGTTGTCAGATGGGTAGTGGTCAAGGATTTAACCTTAATGGAAGGAATAACACGGGTGCTTGACAACAACGGGCTCAAATGGTTGAACAGGGAAATGGTCAGAATGGGAACAATGGTCTTCGATGCTACAACTGCAACGAGAAGGGTCATCTCGCTAATGCGTGTCCAAAGCCAAGAACAAGAGGCAGCGCTTATCACAAGGAGGCTTTACTCTTAGCTCTCAAGGATGAAGCTGGTGGAACACTTACCAACAAGGAACAGAGCTTCATGGCTAATGCTGAATCTGATGATGACATGG
This sequence comes from Chrysanthemum makinoi, assembly GCA_910596185.1. Lineage (NCBI taxonomy): Eukaryota > Viridiplantae > Streptophyta > Magnoliopsida > Asterales > Asteraceae > Chrysanthemum > Chrysanthemum makinoi. The sequence continues at coordinate 73,196,996 of OU343222.1, read as the reverse complement.
GAGACTTGCAAGCTAATGCAGATGTGATGTTAATGGCAAACATGCAAGAGCTCCACATGAGTGACACAGGCCCAGTGTATGACACTGATGGCTTGTTGTTGGGATACAAAATATTGAAGAAGTTAAAGTGCTGAAGAGACAAAGTACTGAAGAGTCAAAGTACTGCTAAAGAAGAAAGTCAAAGTACTGCTCGGATAAAGGACCGCTATGCAAATCGTTAAGGATTATTATGTAATTCTAGAATGTTCTTAGTTTAGTTTAGTATTACTTGACGTACAAGGAATAAAGTTGTAAACCGACTAGGGTTATCCTTATGCCTATAAAAGGACCCCTAGATTGGCATTAGATATACACGCATTATTAGAGTTTACTAAGATCGATATTAGAGTTGTTAGGGATTGTTAGTGTATCTGTGTATCAAGCAGGTTCAGAGTTTTAATATAATTGTTGAAGTTAAAGTTAATTCTTCTGAGCTTTATTCAAGTAAATTCCGCATACTTAATAGAGATAATTCAGTGTTTCATTGTTAGTGACTTAGGATTTATCCGAAGTTGTTAAGCCCTTACAAGCTACATAAGTTAGTTTGGTTAGAGTACATCGATCCAACAAGTGGTATCAGAGCTTGTGTGGAAACTCTGATTAAGAAGAAACCCTTAAAAACCAATTTAACAAACCCTAAAGATGTCGACTGAAGCTGTACCACCCCCATCAATCACCTCACTCAGAATTCCTATTATCAAGAAGGGAGAATACGATCTATGGAGCATGAAGATGAGACAGTACATTGCTATTACAGACCATGCAATGTGAAATGTAATTGTCAATGGTAATGAAGTTATTGAAGATC
>OU343222.1:73111730-73196049 GCA_910596185.1 Chrysanthemum makinoi | reverse complement strand
CGAACTACCGCTAATCATAGAGCCAACAACAGAGGTGCTAACCACCTTCTCAACAGCATCCCTAATTGTACTATCAAATACCTTTTTTAAATCCTGAAGGTCGTTGTTTCTACTAACATAACGGCTCCGGCGGTTGTGTTGGTCATTGGGTTGGGTTTTGAGTGAAAGTGATTTATTTGGTGGTTGGTTGTCGAATGGTGGTTGATTATCACCTTCCATGATGAAAAGTGATGGGGTTACGAACAAAGGTCACGAAGAAGGGGGATAGACTACGAGGAAGCTAAAAATGGGAAAAAAGCTTACTTGATAGGAATCAAGCAAGGAAACCTAAACGAGGTGAACTCCTAACTAGTTATTCTATTCCCCGGAAACGGTGCCAAAAACTTGATACGCTTACGCAGCGCGTTCGGGGTCAAAGGAACTTCCTTTTCGTCGAGCAAGTTTTATAACACCCTAGGCGGTGAACCTAATCGTTGTAGTGTAGTATTAGGGTAAGCCACGGGTATTGATATCGTTCTCTAGGGGAATAGGAATGCTAGTGAGAAATTACTACGCTAAGGTTGGGGCTGAGGAAGATTATTTTTTTTTAACTTTTTATATTTTTTAGAAAATGGAATGGTACGAATCTCGGGGTTTGGATTTGAGGGTTGGTATTTCTACCGATTACTTCTACTTATCTAATCTAATTAACTAAGCTAGGGGTAGTCTATGTCTATTGTTGTGTGCTCGTATGATGTTTAAAAATGTATTTACTTAGGTTTTATTACTCCCTAATTATCTCCTATTGATGGTTGAATTGTCACGTCCTTATTCTTAATCGCGTTGTGTGTCTAAGGTCGCAGGGTATGCGTTTATCCCTAACTCTTTGGAGCTACCAAAGGTTAATGACTACGAAATCTCTAGGATTCATAAACTTAACACTAAGGTATTCTTTGGATGTTTAGCCTACAATTCCACTAGTAACTATATGCTAAGGTTCAACAAAGATTAATCAAGCATTAATGACACAACAAATGTCCTATCACAATACTAGGTCATTAATAATTAAGATAAGAGACAACCAATCAATATTCAATAACTAGGTTTCATATTACCTAAGCAAACACACAAGTAAATTATCCGGACATGGAAAACATGCAAGCATACGCACAATCAATGGAAGACATAATTGAATTAATGAAGTAAAACACTTATCTTGATGTAAAATATGGTATGGAACCCTAAAATACTGTACAAGACAGCCTTGGTTCGATTTAGGTTTTTACTCCACAAAACTACCTCTCTAAAAACTGAAAAATTCGGATTATATATATAATGTTACAATCGCGACGGCGTCACTCTTTAATTGTGACGCCAGCGGGTTGCCGTTATTAGGGTTTCGTCTTGGCCACGTTATCATCGTGACGGCGTCACCTTATGCCTGTGACACCGTCGCCTTCAGTCTTTGACGCCGTCTGGATTAAATCTAGGTCGTCTGAGCTGCGACGCCCTACTCTTTTAAAACCTGATGCCGTCACTTGTTAATAAGCAATTTGGCTACTGAGTCGTCACAATAAGTCTCCCGACGGCATCACAAATAGAACCTGACGCCGTCGCCTTATGTTTCAGCAGCCTAAGTGTCTCGATTCTTGAATTTGGCCATTTTCTTCGTATATTCACGCCTTTTCTTCCGAATAAGTGTCATTACAACAATTTGCCTTCAGGAGACCTAAAAAGTGAAAAGGAACGATATTAAGTAATAACGGATACAAAAGTGATCAATTAAGGGCTTAAATAACCCCTCAAAAGTGTACCTTTTAAATCCTTATCAGCCACTATGAAACTTTAGCACAATTGAAACTAGAATCAACTTGAAATTGAATTAAAACATGTTAAGACAATCATAAACTAGTCATACGATAATCAACATCATTTAATCAAGTGTATAAAGTAACTAGCCACTCATAGAAAATATAAACATAAACTCAGAACTTTAAACATTAGAAAACATGATTAAGAGTCTTACAATGGTTGGAATAAGATTACAAATGATTGAGTAATGATTCCCAAAGTATTGGGGTTGACTTCTTAGGGGTTTGACCTCCAAATGTTGACTTCTTGGACCTCCAAACTTTCCTGGACTTCTAAAGACGAATTTGAGAGCTAAAGGGAATATGTTTAGTGAGTAGAGAGTTGTATTGAAGTGTGTGTTCTCAAATGCTCACAAGAGGTCTCTATTTATACTAGTTCCAAGGCCTAGGGTATTAAATGTTGAACTTGGCCTCCAAGAAGTTAGGAAGGGACTAGAATACACCAAGGGAAGGACCTAGAATCATTTGGATGCATTGGGGAAGCTTAATGATGAAGAAATAGCAGAACCAGGCCTCCCAGCCGAATCGACACCATGTCCAGTCGATCGAATGGTCTTCTTGCACTAACCCAGCCGAATCGGTTGCGGGCGGCGACCGATCGGCTAGTCCCTCTTCAGGGGATATCTTTTGACCTATTTCCAGCCGATTTGGTTACAGGTTGCGACCGATCGGCTGGTCCTCCTGAATGATGAAATATGGACCTTTTTTGCTTGATTCTGACTTGTGGAGCTTGGTTCTTCATTCAACTTGATCTTCTACGATACTTGAAATGCTGACTTTTGCTTGACATGCTTCAATGAAACGAAAATCTTCTTTTATTGAACATTCTTTAACTTTTCCTTCTGTTTCCCTGCACTTGGTTATAAATACTAGACGAACATTTTTTGATGCGATTAAGCACTAAAATCATGTGAATATAACCAAATAACATATACAAAAGCACAAATAACGCTACTGAAAACATGTACAATCTGAGCGTTATCAAATTCCTCCGCACTTAAACTTTGCTTTCCCTCAAGCAAATCTAGAAAATAAAATATCCACTGGTACAAAATTATGATTACAAAAAATATAATGCAAATCCACCAAGTACAAGTACAAGATGAGATTCATCAAGTTAGCTTTTAAGGGTGAAAATTCAAGATGTTTGACGATATCCAATGATTTTCTTGCATGATTAACATTTCAAAACACCTCACGAAATTTAATTCACTCAATCACTCAATTTTTAGTGGAGTAACAAGATAAATCACACTCATTGCTAAGTCATGATTAGATTATTACCATAGGCTTGTACAAGAAACAAAACGACGTGGCGTGAGCACCAGGCGAAAACATCTAAAGAGGACTTTTATTCTGGTTAAAATGTTAGGCTTAGTGTAAAGGGTATGGATAAGGCATGGGAATGTTAATGAAATTGGTGTTAAAAGAAAAATATAATCAAGTCTAATACCCATGTTGCTAGTTACCAAACAATCCGCAAACCAATAAATGATCATAGCTTCATTTTCTTTTTCTTCGGATTTCCATAACTCTTCTCATTGATTCGCCATAACAAATTTCTTCGAGCATACCGCATTGGCTATTACATATTACATACATTTTTTTTATTCAGAAACTTCTTCCTTTGAAATGGCTCATACGAATGACAAAGTGCGGTCACTCATAATCATCTAGACAATCTTCTCATACCTGGTGACTAGCAACCAACCGTTTAGACATTGACAAGGGTTAGGGTAAGGATTAAAGTGTAAAATATTTTCGTATTTTCTGGATTTATCAAAAACGAAAAGGATGGATCAGAGGGTGTAACTAAGGGTATCTATCGCTAAAGATGAGCACTACAAATGGGTTGATGTGGATGGTTAACTAACCGATTTGGCTAGTTAATATATCATAATATGAAAAATGGAAGGCCATTTGGGTTAAAATCCTAAGGTGCCTCTTTATCACACGAATTCACTTATATCGCACGAATACGATCTCACTGCGGTCTGGTAATGATTTACAAGTACAAGTTCTAGAATAAATAAAATCACCGGCACACTCATAGAAAAATATTCAAGCATACCTGAGACAAGCCATCAGTGTCATAAACTCGACCTGTGTCACTCATGTGGAGCTCTTGCATGTTGGCCATCAACATTATAGCTGCATTAGCTTGCAAGTCCTCCATGTCATCATCGGATTTTGCATTGTCCACGAAGCTTTGTTCTTTGTTGGTTAGTGTTCCACCAGCTTCATATTTGAGTGCCAAGACTAAAGCTTCCTTATGATAGGCACTTCCCATGGTTCTCGGTTTCGGACAAGCATTGGCTAGATGACCCTTTTCGTTGCAATTGTAGCATCGAAGACCATTATTCCCATTCTGAATATTTCCCTGATCAATAATCTGAACCCTTTGCTGTGGAGCAACTATGTTATTCCTTCTAGAAGCATTAAATCCTTGACCACTACCTATCTGACGACCATTGTTTCTATTCTGAACCTCAACCCTGCCATTGTTAACAACTGCTTGATTCCTTGTGTTAGATGAGGTACGAATACGGTTATTAGATTTGTTAGCAAATCTCTCGAAGGCTCGAGCAATCATTGCAAATCCTTGACTCAACGTATTGAAGGCTTCTTCATCCTCATTTGGTGTCTCACTGTAGAGTGATGAATCGGAGTTGCTGTTGTAAGGAACTAGTTGAGTTTCTTGTGATTGCTGGGATGGATCATATGGTGTAATCCGGGCTGATTGTGGTGGATTTGTAAAGACAGTAGGCAGCAGTGGAAATTGTGGATAACAAGCTTGAGTGAACAAAGCAAGAGTATTAGCATCCGGTAAAGGTTCTTGAACTGCACGGAGTGCTCTATCTTTGTCCACTTCTTTTTGATGATGCTTCAAGTAGTCATACAACAACCCATACTTTACCTTGTGAAGATCTTTTGCTTGATGGATGAATGTAACATACTTTTCCCAATCAGGACCAACACAGCTCAGGAACTTTGTGTTGATTGCAATTTTTGGCATAATGATGTTGTGTCTGTCCAAGTCATTGATGATGTCTGTAAACTGATGGTAGTATGACTCTAATGGTTCCCCTGGTTCAATCATGAAGTTCTCACAGGATAGGTAAAGTTTTGATTCCATATCTTCATGATTGAGTTATGTGCCTTCCATTAGGAGATGAATGTGATCCCACACCGCTTTTACAGTTTTCTGAGCATCAACACTACGAAGAATCGATTGGGTAACCCCAAAGGATATATTTCATTGCCATTTCATCGCTTCAAGATGAAGTAGTTGTTCACAGAGTTGATCCATAGTAAGAGTGGAAGTCGTGTCATCTCTTGGTGGATTAGCATTGGTATCTTCGGGTACTGTTGTAGTAGGCATCTGAAAAGGACCTTCAAGGATGACCTTCTTCAAGAACTTACCATGAGGTTTCTTAAGATCACAGAACTTAAAGAACCGCATCACCCATTGATCATAATTCCTGAGAGTGAGCATTGGAGGTCTATCAAGGGATCCAGCTTCATGAATGGATTGTTGGCTACTTATAGCTTCACACATTTTTGCAAACCAAGTGGGTTCCTTTTGCATTGTAGCATTCATAGCATACTTTGCTGGAAACTGATACTGGAAGTAGTTAGCATATTGATGTTGTTGACGAGGGTTTGGTTGAGGGATTTGTTGTGGTTGTGGTTGTGCAAATTGATTAGGAAAATAATTTCCAACTTGGTGTTGTTGAAATTGTTGTTGTTGTTGTTGAGGATATTCATGAGGGAAGTAGTTGGAGTAGGGTGGTTGAGACATATTTGAAACTTGTGTTGATGATGGATCCTTGTAGTCGAATGAAACTTGATGTTGTTGTTGAAGAAGTACTTAGGCGTAAACAAATACCTTAGGAGTAAACTGCTGAGCTTAGACGTAAACTACCTTATGCGTAAACCTCCTTAAGCGTAAGCTACCTTCTTACTAGTAAGAGTATCTTACTCGTAAACTTAATGGTTAAATGTAAGCTTAGGCGTAAACTAAAGACTTAGTAGTAAGTAACCTTAGGCGTAAAGGCTTACTCGTAAGCTTTTAACTTAGTCGTAAGTTTAGGTTTTGAACCAAAATATTTCACACTTGTCCAAGTGAGAAAGATATCCACAAGTCGAAGTGTTTTTCAGGCTTATCCAAGCAAGTAAAACACTGAGTTACCAACAGCTTTGAAGAATTTGATGAAGATTCCTTAGGCGTAAGATGTGCTTAGGCGTAAACTCAAACTTGGGCGTAAAGCTTACGCGTAAAACTAGGGTTTTCTTAGGCGTAAAAAGAGGGTTTTGAAATTAAAATAAGGGTTTCACTTTGTATGCGTAAGATCAACAGAAATGACCAAACGCATTTTAAGCACTAAAACGTTTTGTACACTCGTTTTTAATGATGAAACAGCTTCAAAAACACCAAAATAACAAGAAAGTTTTGAACTTGATGTACCAAAGTGATTTTTAAGCTTAAGCATAAAGTTGAACCACGAACCAAAAATGAGATTAAAAACGTAATAAAACACGTAAAGCTTCAAACCTTTTGCCAAAACAATGATTTTAAACACTATATTAACCTTAAAACACAAGAATCTATAAAAGTTTAGAGCAAAAATCAAGGTTTTGAAGCGAATAAAAAGTGTAGAACGATGAAACTTACGCGTATCAACAAAGCTTCAAACACAAAATTGTTTCACCCTACTAGATGGCGTATGATACCACTGTTAGGACACCATAATATGAACACAAGTATGTAGATGTATGATAGAAACAAGAGAAGAAGAGGGACGGATGATTCTCACACACAAATGATAATAAGGAAAGGTTGAGTGTATTATGAAAGAACCAACACCACTCTAATGAGAGGTTACAATGTATTTATAGGCAAAGGGAACTAGGGCATCCCTTGCCTTGGCCTTTTGGGCCTTTGCATAGGCTCATGGGCTTTCTACATAAGCCTAGCTCTATTTACATACATAAAAGCCATAATTAAGCAACCTATTAGAATTAGATGACTAACACTTGATAATACTAGTTACAAGTGATTCCAACACCCACTTTCATCTATTTTCTTCAACAATCAATATCTCTTAAACCGTTAATCGTTAAGTGAAAAAAATTACCATTACGGCGAGCATTTAATTATCTTTCTATTGGCACGCACTTTGATATATATTTTCGATAATCTTTTTTGTCGTTTTTTCACGTTTTTCATCTTTTTTTCTCTTCTTTTTCGTTGTTGAAACTTGCATGAAAAATCATATGTGATTAAATACTAATTTGAATATTTGAACATCTAAACATGTAATAAAATGAACATAACTTTTTTACAATATTTTAAAAGTTTCACCCTTTTTTTCTTGAAAATTATATATTCATAGCTTTTCAACCATATATAACACATTATATTTTGAATTGTTGAGTAGTGCAGTTAATTCATCAAAGTTGAATAAAACACATAAAATCACATGTGATTTTAACCACACGTGATCCACAAATGAATTGTCATAATCTATAATTCAAATACAATGGGTATGTTTGGCACGAAGTGGTGTGAAGTTTTTTGGAGCGATGAGCGGTGAGCAACGAGCATTTTGATTTTTGGTAATCGTTTAGCAAATGAGCGGTGAACTTTCCTATTTTTTAGGAATGCTCAATTTTCCAATGCTTCTTTTCGAAGCTATGAGCGGTGAGTGGTGAGCTGCACAGCTACTACTCACAGCTCACAGCTACTGCTCACTACTACTGCTCACAGCTACTTTTGCCAAACACACCCAATGTGTCATGTATGGTTGGAAAGCTTTGAATGTGTGTTTTTCATTGCAAAAAAGAGAAAAATCTTTAATTTTTAGAAAAAATACTTGTCTAGTTTAGTACAGATTTTTAGTGTTGAACTCGACATATTAGCGTTATATCACATGTGATGTCATGTGAATTTCAATAACGAAAAAAGCGTAAAAGCGACAAAAAATGATTTGGCGAAAATATATCAAAATGCATGTTTGTAGAAAGATAAGTAAATGCTCATCGTAACGATTAATAGTTAATAAAATATTTAAATTATAAAAAAAATGGTTTAATTGAATTTTTAATTTGAATATTAATTATTAATTTTCCTTCACTAGAAAGAAAATGATTGATATTTGACTCTTGTTATGTTAGAAACTTTTTGTATGTAAATATGTCTCCTTGTGACTATAATTGATTGCTCAATCCTCGGTTTTTTCATGTTTTCTAAAATAACTCCTCGAATTATATGTATATTTTAATAACATACTTCCTACTTGTTTTTATTGTGTAGCTAGAAATAGTAAAAATAAAGAACAAACATTATTTATGTAGAATTATATAATATAATTGTCAGGTATTATAAAGTATGTTACAACGTTTTATAGGACCAATTCTTTTCAAGATGCCAATTGCTATTGGGATATGGTAAGTTCTTCTTTCCCCAGAAAAATCCTTCTGGTGTTACCAACCAGTAACAATTTGCAGAACTCCCACACTTATCCCAAGTATGCTCATCAAATAAGTTCAAACTTTGATAATTTGTACTCCACCAGAATTCGCTATGATAGAATCCCGAGCTGCCTATGTCACAAAAAGACCAATCATATGTTACACCAAAAAAAAGTGTATGGTTTCCATGATCACCATCAATATTTGATGTCAAATGAAACGTGATTTCAGGCATGTCACAAATTACAGTCATATGCCATTCACGAACTATATAACAATTAGGATTTACAGAAGTTGTGGATGCAATAAGTGAAAATGTTGCAACGATGAAAAAAACCACAACTAAAGAACTACGCATTGCAATGATGAAACTAACCAAATGAATAGCCTGTTTTGATGTGAATATGTGGAGATAGATGCTTGTGTTCTCTATCTATATATACTAGGTCATGACAGACGATTTTACTTTAAAGTCTCTAATTGTTAAGTTTAAGTTAAAGATATTTTTCTTTCCTCCAATTAATGTTTTTGTTTCTTTGTCAAAACTTAAATAGCATTAATTCCTTAAAATAAATTGTAGTCTTGAAATGACAAATGAGTAACATTAAACACTAGTAAGGTCTTCGCGCGAATTAAATTTTTTTGGCTATTAACTTATGTCATTTGTACGTTTTTTTGCAATAACTTTACTGATTAGTTAGTTTGTTTAGGGACTATAAGCAAATACAAAGTTTGGTGAAACTTTGCTAGTTTGTATCATTTTATTTGTTTGTTTTTTGTGTTTAGTAAATTGTTTGTTTTGTATAATGTATTCTTTTTGAATTTTTTTTTCATTGAAAGAGGGTTTTTTTTTTTTTTAAATATTACTATTAATTAGCAACTTGCATGACTTGTATTATATTTATTAATACTTGTATTTATCATTAAATAAGTGTTTTAAAATTTTATATTAATTATGCAACAATGAATTATAAACATTGCACGGATACTTGTATTGCTGAAAATTAAGTTTTTGAGGTATTTGATGTTAAAAAATTATGTTTAATATAGTTGTACATTTAGCTTTATACTTGTATCGCTGAATTTAAAGGCATTAAATGCCTCAAAATATTAAATGCTATATAAGATAGTAAGATATATAAGAAGGCACTCGCTGCAGTAAAGATCGCACCATGTGATTAAAATTTAGGTGCCAAAAATAACAATGACGAACCGATTAACCGGGTCAAGAAACTGTTAAAATGGTCCAAGATTTATAGGCACAAGAGGAGTGGGACGGTCCCTTAAATATGGACGGCCCTCTATATATTGACCGAAATTTTTATTACCGCCCCTCGGATGTCCTATTTTTGTCTTGATGTGGTGAAATATTTTGTTTGTATGTTATCTCCTTGGACGAGAAAAATGGTTGTTGGAGATTTCAAATTCAAAATTGTTTTTCTTATTAAACCATTTCTTTATAATTACAAAAATAATTTGTATAATTTATTTGTAAAGATTTTGTCACATTTATAAAAATATGAGTTTTAAGGACATAAATATATTTCATCACTAACAAGTTTGATATATTGTTTGTACATACCTTAAGTGGTATTATGTCGAAATGGACTTTTATGACTAACTTATTTACGTACATTTATACGTAGCATGTTTTTAAATTTTGTACTTATCAAAACATATGGAGGTCGAAATATATAAATAACGTTTTTGACATTATTTGTATTAACACAAAGACAAGGTTAACCTGCATTCAATACAAACTAGGAGTAAATTGCAGTTGACAAAGAATGACAAAGAAAGTGTTAGGGCAAGGTATGTGGGGACAATACCATTATGTGGTCCAACTAAAGGTGTTGGGCAGGGTACAGCTGACCCCAAGAAAAACCGAAATGGTCCATTAACTGTAGAAATGCAAAGGAAGGAATCTATGAGAGCATGTAATGAGGAACCAAAAGAGTGCCCATGGTTGTATGTAGTAAAAGATAGATTTAAAGATTTATGGATTGTTGAAACCTTCAGGGATGAACACAAATGTTTGGAATCAAGAGAGATCAAAGCTTGTGACTACAAGTTTCTCTCAAAGCAAATAATACTAGACCAAGTTCAAGTCAATCAAGATATTCCAATCAGGGATGTTCAAGATCAACTCTCTAAACAACTTGAAGTTCAAGTATATATGGAAAAGGCATTAAGGGAAAAAAACAAGTTAGAAATTGAGATTAGGGGCGATAATAAGCTAAAATACAACATTTTCAAAGACTATGTTGTAGTGTTGTAAAAAAAAACCCTCCTACAATAGTTTGGATGAGTATACAAATTGCAACAGATTCATCTAGTCCAACCAAATTTTTTAATAGAATGTATGTATGCTTAAGTGCTTTGAAGGCAGGATATAAAGCTTGTCAAAGAGAGTTGTTGGGATTAGATAGTCTTTGTTATAAAGGGTCCTTTTTCTAGTAAGCTTCCTACAACTATTGGCATTGATAGCAACAATGGAATATACCCATTAGCCAATGTTGTTGTAGAAGTTGAAAACAAAGATTCATGGACTTGGTTTCTTTAATGTCAAGCAAATAATTTTGACTTGCAACCAAATTCAAACTACCCTTTTATTAGTGACAGGAAAAAAGTAATATCACTGTATAGCTGATTATATTCACTTATATTATTGATAAATGATACTTTTATTAGTAATGAATTTATGTTCCTTTGTGCAAGGTATCATTCATGAGAATATGAAACTGCAATGGAATGCTAGAGCCTACAAGGATCATTTGTAGAGATGTGCAATAGCAACAACCGTCTAACAATTTGAGGCAAAGATTTTTAGTGAACTTGCCTATGCTTGGTTAAGTAAATCTTTGTCTAACTGCACATCTCGTGTGTTTTTATATTTTTGTTAGTATTAATAAAACATCTTTTATACTTATATAGGGAGAGCTGATTCTGATGTGTTACTAAATAACACGTGTGAAGTGTATATTGGGAAACTAGTGAGAGGTAGGCACCAACCCATTAGAGAATATTGTATTAATATAATAGTAAATATTGTGAATGTAATTAACAAGAGTGCTAGACCATTAACACCAAAGAATACATGTTAGAATTAATTAAAAAGGCTTATAAATACGGTTGTTGGGATTGAAGGAAATAAGTATCAGGTTAGTGGATGGGGAGATAAGTGTCTTGTGAATATTGTAGCTAGGGATTGTACTTGTTGAAGATGAGAGATTACAGGTTTGCCATATAAACATGTTGTTGCTACCAATCTGTATATGACACTTAATGGAAAGCAAGTAGGATATGTAGTATCATGGGTTCAACATTAGGAAAACTCAAATGTGCCCACAAGCATTCTTCCACCTAAACATCATAAACCAAAGCGCCAAGAAAGAAGATCTAAGGCGACTCTAAAATGATGATAATGATATAAATGGTAAATTGTCACAGTCTAGTAGTAGTGTATTTTGTGGCAATGTTGGACACAATAAGAAAACATGTCTTGGGCAGGAGGTGTAAGCGGAAGTCAAGGCGTTATATGGCCAATATCAATAAATGACCTCATGTTCCCAGCCAACTGTTGCATCAAAGAAGAAGACACATGTTAAAAGTAAGAATGTTGAAGCAAATAAACAAGCTGAAGGTCAAACTGATGGCCAATCTCAAAGTCATGTACAACCAACTGGTAGTCAATTTGAAAGTCATGTTCAAGTAACTGGTGGCCAATCTGAAAGCCATGTTCAAGCAAATCTGGTTCCATCTAATTCTCAATGTTATAGTCCAACTCAAGAAAATGTGGTTCAATCTCAATCTGAAAGTCAAGTGCATGCTGGTTCGTTCGGTGTGACTTCAAAACCTATGTGGACTAAGTAGAAGATCTCACTGTAGGTCATATGTATGAAGTATTTCAAAGACAATGTTTTCATGTAATATGTATTTCCTAGATAATATTTGCATCTTTAAACAATGTGTGTTTACATACTTTGTAGACTAACAAATTTTATGCATTTGGAAATATATCCATTTGCATTATCTTGGAAATCATCTCATGTTAGTCTATTTAAGAATCCACTTGCATTTTGTATGTATATTACTTGGCTCTGTGTTTTACTTGAAATGTAGTCAAGCTTAGTAAAATAGACTTGTAGAGGTGTAATCCTGCTGCTAAAACAATGAGGCCTTCTTTATCAATTTATGGGTTGATGTAATCCTATGTAGATTTGTAAGTGAGGGAAATGTAGTTTCATTTTTGCTGGATCATGGGCGTTTTGGCTGGTGTAACAGGGATGATGCCACTAATGGTGTGTTCTTTATGGCATAGTAGTGAGGATGGTAACTGCTCCTTGTGAGTAAATAGCACACATTAGTTGTCAAATGTAGTCCTCTTTGTTAAATGGTGAAATTTTCCTAAATCTATTATATTAGCTCTGTATTGTTTGGTTAGTTGCTAGTTGTTGTTTATTCTGTTTCCTCATCAATAAGTTGCTTAGCTTTGGTCTGTCATTGCTATACTTATTTTCTTCTTATGTACACATATGTTGAAGATTTGAGCTAATACATTTCACCTTTCACCAAACAAAAACACATTTTATGTACAAGGACCAAACTTATAAAGGAATAGATAATAATACAAAAGTACAAGGACAAAACCAATAATCGAATAGATAACAAAAAAACACTACAATGACCAAACTAAGTCAACTAAAGAGGTGTAACTAGTCAAACCAAACTAAGTCTTCCAACACAAGCATTACCAATTACCATCTATACTTACCATCTACAACCAAAAATGCAAAAAAATGAGTTTCTAAATCTACTAGGTAAACCATACAAAAAAAAGGATGATAAAAATCCAAGAGAAAACACACAACTTCTTCTATCGGCAAACTTTCTCCTTTTCAAGAAGGAGATCAGCTAGGCAGGCTTGGCGTGCAGCCTCGTGCTCGAAGGCCGAGTTAGCCGAGCCTACCACTCGGTATGTGTGGAAAACTAGAAGGGGGGGGGGGTTGAATAGTTTTACCGATTAAAACTTCGTTTTAAATTATTTAGATCAACTTATGTCAATCTATTTAAATGTGTATGTTGGATGTTGATAGATAAGTACGTAAGTAAGTAATGTAAAGATAAAAAGTAGGAAGCACAAAACCACAACGCGAGTATTTATAGTGGTTCGGCTACAAGGACACCTTCCTTTCCCTACTCCACTCCCCGAGTCACCTACTCGAGAGTTCGTAATCACTACACAACACAAACTCCTTGTGGCGTAGAAGCCTTCACAACGTCGCCTACTCTTTATCCGGTACAAGGCTAGACACCGAGTTCTTCCACGAGGTACAACCAAACCTATCACAACGTCACCTACACTTTATCCGGTACATGGCTAGATACCGAGTTCCATTATAAATGAGGAACTACTACTAAACACTACACAATACCTATGCTAAAGGAGATCCACTCCTTATGACAACATCAACAAGGATATCAATATCATTTGACCCAAATTAATCTAACTTGTACATCGATGTACCATATCGAATGTACATCCTAGGCACCTTTCACTAATGCCCTTGACACGACACCTAGGCACCCTTCACTAATGCCTTCAACACGGACTTTTGGCACCCTTCACTAATGCCTTCAACACGGACTTTCAGCACCCTTTACTAATGCCTTTGACTTGGATCTTCGACACCTTTCACTAATGCCTTCGACTTGACCCTTTAGACATCTTTCACCTATGTCATCAACACAACACTTCTATTGAGAGAAGAAAGAACTATCAACAAGATAACATTAGTAGTCTTGATGATGACGAAGCTTGGCAACCCATGGACTTGAGCTTGCTCGACTTCAAAAGGTGGTGATCTCGCCTTTAAGAGGAACCTAGAGAATCACACAAAGACAAAACTACATTGAAATATCATTTGGATCTGAGGTTAGAAAGTTTAAAACACTAAGAGAGAGTATGTGTGAAAGGGGTGAGTTGCAATGAAGAAATGACTCACTATTTATAGGTAAAATTTTACTACTGTTCCACGGATCCCTTGTTTGAGGGATCCGTCCAGTGTATTCCTTGGGATCCGTAGGACGCTCCTCCTAAATGGGTTATGGGTCATGGATCATGGGTCATGGGTTATGGACTTTAGATCATGGGTTTCCAAATAGATACAATGTATCTAGAAGATGCAATGCATCTAGTCAATGGGTCATGGGTTAGCTCCATGGGTTATGGATAATACTAATTATGATTTCATGCAATAGGTCATGGATCATGCTCCATGGGCATGGGTCATGGACTTTGGGTTTTACCCAACTACATTCAATGTACTTAGTCAATGGGTCAAATACTTAGACTTTTACCTATTATAATATATACTAAGTATGTGTAAGTATATGTCCATATATGTACATACTAGTTGTTATACATATGCATTTCTATAACATGAAAACACTATTACCTTTTTAGTGTTTTATATGAAAACGTAAGTGTGTTAGTAAACTATTGGCTCAAACCATTTATGTATTTTATTTGTTTCGTTAAATTGATTCTAAGTTTGTTATCGACAAAACATTATAAGATCATAAAATATAAATAAACATTTTCTGGCTTATTTGTATTAAGAATCTCCCCCTTTTTGTTGATTAAAAACATAAAATTATTTCAAAGAAAAAATAAAAATTCGTAAAAGTTTGAATTGGAGTTTTTACTCTCTTCTCCCCCTTTTTGTCGAAACAAAAAGAGCGTCGAAAAGAAACTAACACATTTGTTTTAAGAAAAAAATGTGAAAAACAAAAAATGTGAAAAATAGTGAGTAAGGGAAGAGAAGAATTCTCGTCTTAGCCCCCCCTTGACCGGTGCATCCCTTTGTGAGGGCGTCAAGTAATTAGGAAGACTAAGCGAGAGTTTTGCAATTTATGTTTGCAAATGGTTTCGTCTTTTTGACGAACATGCTTCCCCTTGACGAGTTCTCCTTAGTGAGGAGGACGTCAAGTAATGTAATCCTATGTGAAAGTATTGCAAATGATTTTGTAATGTTTTGCAAGAAACTCCCCCTAGCTAAGGGTGTCAAAGTCTTCATATGTATATTGAAAATCTGCAAAACAAAAGTTAGAAAACAAGTATATGATGCATAAATTCCTGCAAATAAGACTCAAGTTAGTAATAAAAAGGTGTTTTGTTACAGGGATCTCAAGTTAGTAATAAAAATGAGGGATCCATCTGCCTGTATTCTCAAGACAGCAATATGGATGTAAATGTGGTGTTAACATCAACAAGAGTTATGCATTAAGGCCCCAATCATATACACAAGATCATATGGCATATAACATGTAATTTCATTCAATAAAAACTAGAGAAATGATGTACATAACTCTGAAAACTAAGAAAATGAGCAATACATGGATTAAGAATCCTAAACTATCTAAGTTAAGCTTAAGACTAGGACACCACTTGAATCCTTAAGCTCAAGGTTGTTTAGGTTTGTTGACCTTATCAAAACGTTTGAGGAGGTGATAAAACATGAAATGTTGCTCTTCACGTAGCTCATGTATCAAGCCTTCAACATGTTGACAATGATAACAATCTTTGTTATGGCTCGGAAATGGTGGTGGTAGAAAGGAATGGCTTGAGGTGGAGGGTTAAGCGAGGAGGGTTGAGGATCTTCAAAGGAAGGAGGGATTTGTGGAGGCACATTTAAAGGTGGCTCAACAAAGGATGGTTGTGGTGGTAGAGAGGTGTCAACTTCCATGTGGTCGGGTGGTTGACTTTGATGATTCCTCATAATCCAAAATGGACCATTTGAGGGTAGTGGAGAAAAGATCTGGTGCTAGTGTTGATTCAACACCTTGGTTTTTTTGTTGCGCAATCCTCTCTATTTAGGAGAATTTCGGCAATGGTTGAGGATGGGACGGCCTAGGGGGTAATTCCTCTAAGTTGTAGAGATGTGGAGATGAATGTGGAGTGGTAAACGATATGGATCTAGGCACCAAAGGTGATGGTTGGGCAGAAATAGGTGTGTTTGGTTTAGGAGGAATTGTGGTGTTGGGTAAGGGTAGTTTTATAGGAACAATCCTTTTGGGTTTGATTGGTTGAGATGGTTGAGGAGAAATCCTAGCGTTTGTGGATTTAACGGGAGATGATTTGGTTGAAGAAATTTTGTGAACAACACGAGCAAGTTTCTTGGGTGGCCCCTTGGTGGAGGAGTTGGCACATGGGGATTTCCTCATGATGAAATGATAAAAATGTTAGTGAGATAGAGACTTCTAGTTGCTGACAATGAAGTTGTAGATGGTGATTTAGAAATCCCAACAAGGTGGTTTATAAAGATAAGAATTTGGCAAATGCATTCATGGCTTAAACCACTAAAATCCTTCAAAATGCAATGATTTGCATGCAAAAGTCAACTCGATTTGTACTTGATCAAGAAGGTTAATTTAAAGCAAGACAGAGTGTTTAAGTTAGCAAGGAGAGCTTGAAATGATTGTTTTAGCTAGGATTAGTGAGTCTGTCAGACCAGTTCCACGGTTCCCTCCATTAAGGGATCCGTCTAGGCTAATCCTAGGGATCCGGCTCTCAGCAGTCAAGAAAGGATGGAAATGATGTTTTGTAAGGTCTAGTACCTAGACATCTTGAGTGTTTCAGTCTTCTTAAGTGTCTTAAATGGAAGGGGACTTAAATGATCAAGAGCAATAAGTGATGGTAGCTAATGATTGCCTTTTATGGAAGAAAATGGGTGTTTATGAGCACCAATAGGTGATCAAAGATGTCACTAGGAGATTTGAGAGTGTTAAGTGGTGTTAAGTGATCCTAGAGATTAGATGGGAACTTAAGATAAATTTGGAAAATTCCTTAAAAATCATAATGTTGGAATCACTCCTAACTTGTATTTCAAGTGTTAGTCATTAATATGTAATAGGTTGCTCAATTAGGATTTTATGTTAGTTATTAAGGGTAGGCTCATGTAGAAAGCCCACGAGCCTATGCAAAAGCCCAATAAGAATGAAAGGGACTAGATGTGTTGCCCTAGCTCCCTTCCCCTATAAATACTATTGTAAACCCTCACTTGAGGATTGGTTGTTTACTTTAATACACTCTATGCATAACCTTTTCCATATATCATTCGTGTGTGTGTTTTTGTGTTCATCCAATCACCTTTATCTATATTTCTTACATATTGATCCTTGTGTTAACTTATGGTGACCTAACAGTGGTATCAATCGCCATCTAGTTGGGTGAAACATCTTTTGTTTTTGAAGTTTTACTTGTAAGCGTAAAGTTCTCGTGCTACATGTTTCATACGCATAAAAGCTTAGATTTTTACACTTGTAAACTCAAGATTCTTATGGGTTAAGGTTTATTTAGTGTTAAAGTTTCAGTTTTTTGCAAAAAGTTTCAAACTTTACGTGTTTAGATAAGTTTTTAAGGTTGCTTTTGTATCGTGTTTCTTTTTTACGAGTAAGGTGAAAAGTTACTTTGGATCATCAAGTTTCAAACTTTATTGTTGTTTTGGTGATTTTGAAGCCGTTTCATCATTAAAATCAGGTTTACAAAACGTTTTAGTGAATAAAAATCAAGCTTGGTAAAAGCGTCCTTTTACACATAGCAAAACCCTAGTTTTCGCTAAGCTCTACGCATAAGTCATTGTTACGCCTAAGGTTTCTTACAGTAAGGATATTCTTAATTGATCTTGGTTTGTTGGTTTACTCGGTGTTTTCTTGCTTGGATAAGACTGAAAACACTTCGACTTTGGATATCTTTTACACTTGGATAAGTGTAAAGGATTTTAGGTCAAACCCTAAGTTTTACGCCTAAGATAACAATTCACAGTAAATATCTTACTCCTAAGTTAATCTTACGCCTAAGGTTCTTAATTCTAAGCCTTTTGTTTATGCATAAACTTATGTTTAACTTAAAGCTTAAGTGTAAGAAGTAGTTACGCCTAAGCTATTATTTACGCGTAAATAGGAAGATGCGTGTAAGGCAGTCTATTTACGCCTAAGCTATGTTTTAAGTATACTTCATCAACAAACATCAAGTTTCATTCGACTACAAAGATCCATCATCAACACAAGTTTCAAGATGTCTCAACCGCCAAACTCTAACTACTTTCCTCACGAGTATCCTCAACAACAACAACAACAACAACAACAACAACAATTTCAACAATATCCTCAACAACAATTTCAACAACCATCTCAAGTGTACTTTCCTCAAGGAGCACAACCTCTTCCACCACAAATACCTCAACCAAACCCTCGTCAATAATATCAACATTGTAACAACTTCCATATCGGTTTCCAGGTAAGTATGCTATGAATGTCACAACGCTTGAAGGAACCTTCTTGGTTTGAAAAGAAGCGTGAAGCTTTAAGCGACCAACAATCCATTCATGAAGGTACGGATCCCTTGATAGAACTCCAATGCTCACTCCGAAAACTAGGATCAATGGGTGATAAGGTTTTTTAGGTTTTGTGATCTTAAGAAACCACATGGTAAGTTTTGAAGAAGGTCATCCTTGAAGGTCCTTTTCAGATGCCTACTAACACTATACAGGAGATCCGAATGCTAATCCACCAAGAGATGATGTTACCAACGTTCTCAGAGTAGATCAACTCACTGCTGATCAACTTCTTCACTTAGAAGTTGATGAAATTGCAATGCAATATATCCTTTTGGGATTACCCAATCCGATTCTTCGTAGTGTTGATGCTTTGCAAGACTGCCAAAGCTATGTCGGAACACATTCATCTTCTAATGGAAGGCACATAACTCAATCAAGAAGACATGGAATCAAAATTTACTTATCATATGAAAACTTCATGATTGAACCAGAGGAATCATTAGCGTCATACTATTATCGGTTTAAGACATCATCAATGACTTAGACAAACACAACATCAATATGCCAAGGATTGCAATCAATACAAAGTTCCTCAGTTGTCTTGGTCCTGATTGGGAGAAGTATGTTACATTCATCCGTCAAGCTAATAATCTTCATCAAGCAACGTACGAATTGTTGTATGACTACTTGAAGCACCATCAAAAGGAAGTTGACAAAGACAGAATTCTCCATGGAGTCCCTAACTTCAAACTTACTAGATAATCCAAAATTGCCAACTGTCTTCATAAATCCACCACAACAATCTACTCAGATTACCCTATATGATCCTTCACAATAATCACAAGAAACTCAATTGGTTCCATACAACAACAACACTGATCAAGCACTCTACAGTCAATCAAATGAGGATGTAGAAGCTTTCGATGTGTTGAACCAAGGATTTGTAATGATTGCTAGAGCCTTCAGGATATTTTCTAACAAATCCAACAACCTATTCGAACCTCGTCAAACACAAGAAATCAAGCTGCAACTTTGTTAACGATGGGCGGGTTGAGGTTGAGAATCGTGTAAATGGTTGTCAGATGGGTAGTGGTCAAGGATTTAACCTTAATGGAAGGAATAACACTGGTGCTCCACAACCGCGGGTTCAAATGGTTGAGCAGGGAAATGGTCGAATGGGAACAATGGTCTTCGATGCTACAACCTGCTTGAGAAGGGTCATCTCGCTAATGCGTGTCCAAAGCCAAGAACAAGAGGCAGCGCTTATCACAAGGAGGCTTTACTCTTAGCTCTCAAGGATGAAGCTGGTGGAACACTTACCAACAAGGAACAGAGCTTCATGGCTAATCTTTGAATCGATGATGACATGGGAGACTTGCAAGCTAATGCAGATGTGATGTTAATGGCAAACATGCAAGAGCTCCACATGAGTGACACAGGCCCGATGTATGACACGATGGCTTGTTGTTGGGATACAAAATATTGAAGAAGTTAAAGTCTTTGAAGAGACAAAATCTTGAAGAGTCAAAGTACTGCTAAAGAAGAAAGTCAAAGTACTGCTCGGATAAAGGACCGCTATGCAAATCGTTAAGGATTATTATGTAATTCTAGAATGTTCTTAGTTTAGTTTAGTATTACTTGACGTACAAGGAATAAAGTTGTAAACCGACTAGGGTTATCCTTATGCCTATAAAAGGACCCCTAGATTGGCATTAGATATACGTGCATTATTAGAGTTTACTAAGTTCGATATTAGAGTTGTTAGGGATTGTTAGTGTATCCTGTATCAAGCGGTTGAGTTTTAATATAATTGTTGAAGTTAAAGTTAATTCTTGAGCTTTATTCAAGTAAATTCAGCATACTTAATAGAGATAATTCAGTGTTTCATTGTTAGTGACTTAGGATTTATCCGAAGTTGTTAAGCCCTTACAAGCTACATAAGTTAGTTTGGTTAGAGTACATCGATCCAACAAGTGGTATCAGAGCTTGTGTGGAAACTCGGACTAAGAAGAAACCCTTAAAACCAATTTAACAAACCCTAAAGATGTCGTGAAGGCGTACCACCCCCATCAATCACCTCTTCGAGAATTCCTATTATCAAGAAGGGAGAATACGATCTATGGAGCATGAAGATGAGCAGGTACATTGCTATTACGAGACCATGAATGTGAAATGTAATTGTCAATGGTAATGAAGTTATTGAAGATCCTATAGAAGTTCTTGGACAACCTAAACCACCTAAGGCTGTCTTGCCGGCTACTATAAGGAATCAAGAAAAGGCCCTCAACATTCTATTGTGCTCTATACGATGGTCACCTACTCAAGTTTCATGATGCTACGGATGCTAAACAACTATGAGGCGCTATCAAGACAAGATTTGGAGGTAATGATGCTTCCAAGAAGATGCACATAAATTTGTTAAAGCAACAGTTTGAAACATTCATTGGAGAAAGAAAGTCTAGATGCTGCTTATGACAGATTTTAGAATCTCCTTAGTTTGATAGAGTTGTATGAAGCTAAGGTATCAAGTTGAAGATGTCGAAGTTCTTAAGTTTACCATCGTATGGCATGTGATTGCAACTATGATAAGAGGACAATCTGGTTTGGATGTTATGGACTTTGATGACCTCTACAACCATCTGAAGGTGTATGAGCATGAGATGAATGGCCAATCAAGTTCAAAATCTCACAATATTGCTTTTGTGTCATCTGAGAAGAGCGGTACTTCCTTAAAAGTCGCTTATCCCTACTTAAAGCACTTTGTTGCTCAAAGTAATCTTGTTGTCTATCCCACTCTACATCACCACAAACAAACACCATCAATTACGATGAAGTTGTATGCTCATTCTTTTGCTCGACAAGCTACTCTACCGTTACTTATGAAGAATATTTGTCACAAATTGAAGAAGATGCTCTTGAAGAAATTGATATAAGGTGGCAAGTCGCTATGATCACGACTAGCATCAAGAAGTTCATGAAGAAAATAGGAAGAGGCATAGACTTCAAACCTAGCGAGGGTATAACTTTTGACAAGTCCAAGATTAAATGTTTTAATTGTCAAAATTTGGACACTTGCAGGGAATGCAAGTTTGCTAAATATCAGGCAAAATGAATGAGAAACCCAGCTTGAACTAAAGGAAATCCCTATTCTTGAAACAAAAGCTTTGATTGCTCAATAAAATCTCGGAGAGGTTGGTACTTTGAATTTGATGATGAACCATTAACTTATCTGCGTATGGTCGCGATGGAAGAGTTTGATTGGAGCCACACTGACCTTTGATGAGTGTTGGAATCACTCCTAAACCTTAATCAAGTGTTAGTTACTCATATGTAATAGTTAGCTTATTATGGCCTTTATGTTTGTTATTAGCCTTAAGCTTATGTAGAAGGCCCATGAGCTTAGGCCCATGTCCAATAAGGAAAGGATGGGAACTAGGAGTGTTGCCCTAGCTTCCTTCCTATAAATACTCTTGTAAACCTTCATTTGAAGGTTGGTTGTTCAAGTTATTCTCATTCACATCTCACGCCTAACCGGTGCATACTATATGCGTGTGTGTGTTTGGTTTATTGTTCAATCGCCTCTCTATCTTTCTATTAAGCTTGTGTTGTAAATCTAGTGACCTATCAATGGTATCAATCGCCAAATAGTTGGGTTAACACTTTCGTTTTTGAAGTTTTTGTTTCGGTCTTATCGTGCGTGGTTCGCACTTTGGTTCGCAAAAATTCGTTTTTACACTTTTTATTCCAAAATTCTTGTACTTTCAATGTTTTAAGGTGTTAAAATACTTGTTTTTGGCAAAAAGTTTCAACCTTTACGTGGATCTAAGTTTTAAGCTTGTTTTTGTTAGTGGGTGTCGTTCTGTAACTTGTTTAGCCGTTTTTGATTCATCAAGTTTCACACTTTTGTGTTATTTTGGTGATATTGAAGCTATTCCATAACAAAAATCTGGTTTAGAAACAACTTTGGGCAAAATCACTTTTACGAGTAAGCTACACGTAACTAAAACCCTATTTTTACGCGTAACTTTATCCTTGGTTTGATCTTAAGTTTCGTGGTTTACTCCGTGTTTTCTTGCTTGGATAAGCCCTAAAATCGTCGACTTTGGATATCTTTTGCAGCCGTGATAGTGTAAAGATCATTTGGATAAAACCTAAACTTACGCATAAGCATAAAGCTTACGGCGTAGAAATCCTCACGCAAGATTCATCTTACGCCTAAGCCTAGTCTTACGCATAAGGTAATCCTGCATAAGTTTCTCGCCTAACTTTGTGTCTACGCATAACTTTAGTGCCTTTACCCTACTTACGCATGCGTAAGCTATCTGCGTAACTAGTGATTTTTACGCGTAACTTTGGTGTTTTTACGCATAAGTTCTACTTGGTTTCTTGTGATCTCTACGCCTAAGGACACTTCATCAAAAAAGGTTCATTCGACTACAAAGATCCATTTTTACCAACACAAGTTTTCAACATGTCACAACCACCATACTCTAACTATTTCCCTTACACTTATTCTCAACGTCAACAACAACTAACTCCACAACATCAACAATGGAATCAACAACAAGCAATTTATCAACAACAATTTAATCAACAACATACTCCACAACTTGCTGCAATTCCACAACCTCAAATGGTTCAACCACCACCAAGTCTTCAAGTTCAACCTTACACAAATGAATTCAATCAACATCCATCAAGGAACACTATGAAGGAACCCACTTGGTTTGCAAAGATGTGTGAAGCTTTAAGTAGCCAACAATCAATTCATGAGGTTGGATCACTTGATAGACCTCCAATGCTCACTCCGGGAAACTACGATCAATGGGTGATAAGGTTCTTTAGATTTTGTGATCTAAAGAAGCCACATGGAAAGTTCTTAAAGAAGGTTATCTTGGAAGGTCCATTTCGAGATGCCTCTTGTTATTGTACCGAGATCCAAATGCTAATCCACCAAGAGATGAACAATCCAACATTGCTCTTGTTGCCGACTGAATCCTCAAGCAGGAACTTCTACACTATGGCGTGATGAACTTGCAATGCAATATATCCTCTTAGGATTACCTAACAATTCTTTCAAGTGTTGATGCTCAAAAGATTGCAAAGGAAATATGGGATCATATTCATCTTCTTATGGAAGGATCTACTCAATCGGAGGATTTGGAATCCAAAATTTACTTGGCTTATGAACACTTCATGATTGAACACGGAGAGACACTAGAGTCTTATCATCATCGTTTTTCGGACATCATCAATGATTTGGATAAACACAACATCATCATGCCAAGAATTGCGGTGAATACTAAGTTCTGAGTAGTCTTGGTCACGAATGGGAGAAGTATGTCATTTTTCTCCGTCAAGCGAAGAATTTGCATCATTCTACATATGGATTGTTGTACGATTACTTGAAGCCTCATGAAA
This sequence comes from Chrysanthemum makinoi, assembly GCA_910596185.1. Taxonomy (NCBI): domain Eukaryota; kingdom Viridiplantae; phylum Streptophyta; class Magnoliopsida; order Asterales; family Asteraceae; genus Chrysanthemum; species Chrysanthemum makinoi. The sequence continues at coordinate 73,171,964 of OU343222.1, read as the reverse complement.
AGAAGTTGATAGGGAAAGGATTCTCCGTGCTCAAATTGCTCCACCGACACATCCGGAAAATCAACAACTTGCCTTATATGCTCAAGACAGTTATTCTCCTCAACCAGCAACTCAACCAACTGCTACAATCACACCATATGATCCTTCACAGACCTCAATCCTCAACAAACTCAATTGGTTCCATACAACAACAACAATGCTCAAGCACTTTTCGATGAAGCTAATGAGAATCGATCCGTTCGAAACCGCGCAACAAGGATTTGCTATGATTGCTAATGCCTTTAGACGTTATACCAACAAATCCAACAACCGTATTCGTTCCTCATCTAACACAAGGAATCAGCATTTGTGAACAATGGATGAGTTGAAGTTGAGATCGTGGTTATGGTAGATGGATGGGCGTGGTCAAGGGTTTAATCTTTGTGGGTAGGAATAAGAATAGAGCTCAAGTGGTGGAACAAGGGAATGCTCAGAATGGGTTGAATGGTCTTCGATGCTACAACTGCAATGAGAAGGGACACTGGCTAATGCATGCCCAAAGCCTAGGACGGCAATGCTTATCACAAAGAGGCTCTTCTTTTGGCTCTTAAGGATGAAGGCGGTGGAACTCTCACGAGACAAAAACGAGCTTTATGGCAAATCTTGACTCGGATGATGATATGGAGGACTTGCGGGGCCAATCATTGTTATGTTGATGGCTAATATGCATGAGTTACACATGAGTGACACAGGCCCAAGTGTATGACGATGGCTTGTCTCAGGTACCGAACAAACCATATTTATCTCGATCTCATATCTCCGCCAACATCACAGATCCGCCGAGGCTCGAGAATGTTCAAAATGAGTCGTCCATCTCATTCGGCGATTTTCAACTAGACCCGTAGTTATATTTGACGATCAAGATGACCAAGCGGTTTCCCTTGATAATCAAATTGACTCCGTGGTTATACTTGAGGATCTCGGTAATGATCATGTTGTGACTCACGTTGAACACGCCGAACTTTTGCCTCATCCAGATTTTGCTCGTTTAATACAAGACCAACAAGACCATAGTGGAAAAATGTCATGCCATTAATCGGGACTTGAAAAGCAAAATGCACTTGTTAACCAAGGATTTTGAATGTTTACAAAACAAGAAAAATCAACTTGAAAAGCAGGTTTTGAAGCGACCTTTGCCAAATCTCATCAAAGCGAAAAATATTTAGAGAGCAGTCATGTGATCTAGCCGCCGAAGAATGCTTTGTTATGCGAAATAGAACAAGCTGAAACATGAACATAAAAAGCAAATTAATGCTCTCACCTTGGAAAATCAAAAGCTAAAGGTGAGTTGTTAACTTGTCAAAATAGTTCTCTGCATACAGAAAGCATTCAACGAAACGAATAGATGATCATCTTGAAGAAATCATCGACTTGCAAAACAAACTTAAAGAGTTTAAAACTGTTGTTTACAAACATGGCGAGTCGGTCACGACTATTGAAAAGTTTACTTTAAAACCCAATCCAAATGGATATGGACCGAATCTTCGCGATTACAAACCTAAGCTTTCAACCAAAGCATTCAAACCAAATCACGAAGTTTCGGTCGCGAGAATATAAAATTGATGATTATGCTATGAGTGTTGTTGAATATCATCGTCAAGAGGAATTAGATGCGAAGGCGAGTCGATCAAAATTAAATAAAGTTGTTTACAACAAACCTTTTAACTATTCAAAAGCGGTCACTTTCGTCACACCAGCGGATTCTTCTAACACACCAAGGATTATCATAAAACACCGAGTCTTCTAATGTTAATCCCAAACCAGATTATGCACAAACTTATGGTCCTTTACCTTCCATCGGTGAAGTAAACTCAAAACCTGAAAATCGCAAAATTCTTCGATATTTTGACCTTTTCATGGCTGACCTCAAAACTTTACAACATGAGATAGAATATCATTCGAAAATCAAAGTTCAACATTTTCAATCGCCTCTAGCGCGAGAACAAAGAGACATTTTTCCGAAAAATCTTTTACCAAATGTTAAAAATTTGAAAAGTTGTGCATTATCTTGGGAAAGGGACTTTCATAAGGAACTTGGATTGATGAAGGTCGTTTTGAGAAGCGAAACATCTATTTCTAATACTAAACGTAAAAGAAAATGTTGAGAAAAGATGTTGATCGACTCTTGGAAGATGTCATCCGTCTTTGATGTCCATAATGTTGTGCTTATTGAATTCTTTGTCATATGCATTTGATTATATCTCTGTGATCTTGTTGATTCTATGGTAAATGTTGAGAACGATAATGTGCTTGGTCGAGTCCTTAAAAGTTGAAAACAAACGATTGTCAAGCGAACTTTCAAATGCAATACGTCGTCTTAATTGGTGTCAAAAGATATTCACGATCAACAACTTGCTTTTCAACACAAAATCGCCGATTCGTGCAAAATCTTCGATCCTAAAATTGAGCAATTAGATGATCAAAGCGTGTCTTTTAAGTGTCAAATCTCAAAATATGAACAAGAACTTGTAAAAGTTAAAAGGAATATGGTGTCATATTTGATTTACTCAAAAGACTCGTGATGAAGCATCAAATGAACTTGATCATTATCTTGCACACACTAAAGAAGTTATGCATTTTCTTTGGAAATATTGATGCGAAAATCAAGATCGATTCACACTATCCTCAAGTTAAGAGAAATGTTAGGAAAGTATGAACAACTTCCGTCCACATCGTGATTAAGAGATTAGCCCGGTAACACTTAGTAATCATGAACCTAGAATCCCTCTTGCCAAATCACAAGTTGCTAGCGTGCCTTCCTTCTCTTGAAGCGAGGAATAGTTGCGTCTTTTCCAAGCGTCCGCACTTCACGACCTAGGAGCACTACAACGAAGAATAGGAAGTTGCGACCTAAGAAAAGATCAATAAGGAATGCTAAAGTAGAAGAACACCCTAGGACTATGAATAAGACTCACGTTGCTTCCACTATAGATATTGCGTCTGCACATGTAATAGAAATAGTGATGTAACGAATGCTAAACCGTTAAGTACTTTTGATATTGATCGATGCACCTTGTGTTATTTGTCGTAAAAGTATGAATTATTGTCATGATAAATGTGTTGCTAAAGCTATCATCTCTCGTTTAAGGAATCCTAAGAACGGGAATACCTCTAGGCCCACTAATCTTTCTAAGTGCATTGCGGTAGACCGCCTCTTTAGATTCTAAGAAAGCGCTTTCTTTGTCCCTGTAGCTCCAGTATCACCTCCTAGGAATGTAGTACCACCTAGTGCATTCACTAAGACTAAAGCAAATACTAGTTGGAGATGGCGGAAATGGATATATAACACACTAGGATTTAAATGGATACCTAAAGCTATTGATGTGTGTATATCTACTATAATTGCTCCGGAACCCTCTAACATTTCGGGTTCCACATCTACTTCTATTCCATACATTGTCATGCGTGTGTAATGCGGTGATCTGAGATCATTCTGGATTGTTGATAGCGGATGTTCCCGACACATGACATGCAACCTTAAACTGTTATCAAACTTTATTGCAAAGTTCATTGGCCTTTGTCGAGTTCGGAATGATCACTTAGCGACTATCATGGGCTACGGAGACTATATCAATGGGAACATCGAAATTAGCGGGGTTTATTATGTGGAAGGCCTCGGTCACAATCTGTTTTGATGGAGTCGGTTTGTGATGGAGATTTGGAGGTTGCTTTCGGGGAAAAACTTGTTTCATTAAGTGATCTACAAGGAAAGCGACCTTATGTGCGGCTCGCGTAATTCCAGTTTTTACACTATCTCTATGCAAGACATGGTTGCTTCTTCTCCCATCTGCTTACTTTCAAAGGCAACATCAACAAAATCATGGCTATGGCACCGTCGTCTCTCACATCTAAACTTTCAAACCATCACCAACCTTGCTCGACACAAACTAGTTAAAGGACTCCCACGATTTCGGTATTCTAAAGATCACCTTTGCTCAGCTTGTGAACAAGGCAAAAGCACTCGTGCTCATTTTCCTTCAAAGGTGGAACATAGCTCTCAGCATGTGCTTCATCTTCTTCACATGGATTTGTGTGGCCCGATCTTGGCGTGCAAGCGATCAATGGCAAACGCTACATCTTAGTAATTGTTGATGACTATTCACGCTGGACTTGGGTCTACTTTCTTGTAAGCAAAGATCAAGCTCCACAGATGATCATCACCTTTCTCACGAAAATACAAGTTCACTCTGAAACACCGTTCGACAAATCGAAGGCAGAGGCGAATTTGTTAACCAAACTCTTCGTGAATTTTTTGAGAAAGTGGGAATTCAGCATCGGACATCTATTGCGTACACGAGAACAAAATGGAGTTGTTGAAAGATGAAACCGAGCGTTAGTGGAAGGCTGCAAGAACAATGTTAATCAATGCTAAACTTCAGTTACTTATGGTATCTCTGCATGCTATACTCAAAACCGTTCTATGACAAAGCATACAACAAAACACCTTTTGAGCTTGTCACAGAGAAAACCGAATCTCAAACACTTTCATGTATTTGGATCTCTTTGCTATAATGATCGTGATGACTTTGGAAAGCTCAAAGCCAAAGTTGACATTGGAGTCTTTATAGGATATTGTGATAATTCTAAAGGTTTCGAATCACGGAATCGTCGAACAAAGGAGGTTATGGAAATGGTTCATGCTCATTTTGATGAACTTACGGAAATGGCTTGAGTATAACTGACTTGGAACCGGACACAACCGCTTAAACTTCCCCAAACCCCATCATCGGTGAACAAAGCCCCACTTACTCGTCAACAAATGGAAAGGTTATTTGCTCCTTGTTCGGTGGCGATATTGATGAGCGTGCTCGGTGTATCCATTTGTTTCCATTTGCTCAACACGATAATACTCTTATACGATACACACTACAACAACTATGATTGAAGAAGCACCACCCGGTTGACTCCAACACAGCAGTTGAACAAACCGCTTCCAACAATGATGAAGGTGATGATGTTACGAATGAAGTACCCCCACTGCGATTTTGATCCAAATCGTTCTTTAACCCGTTTGCTAATGAGGCTGCTACACGATGTCGCGAGAATCTTCAACAAACCATTTGAATCCTCAGAATCGCACAATGTATACCAACATCAACCCTCCACACATAGATGGACAAAAGACCATCCTCGGGAAAATATTATTGGCAACCGAATCAACCGGTCGTTAAGACAACGTCTTCACACAGGCGGTGAACATTGCATTTATGCACTCACTTTGTTGCCAATCGAACCTAAAACATCAAAGGCGTAATGACAAAGGACAACTGGATTGAATCCATGCAAGAAGAACTCAACCAATTCAAGCGTCTTGAAGTATGGGAGCTGGTTGAAAGACCAGGGGTCTCGTCATTGGTCTTAAATGGATTTGGAAAAACAAATTGGATCTTTGAAGGAAGCGTTATCGAAACAAGTCACGTCTGGTGGCTAAGGGTTATCGTCGGGAAGAGGGTATTGACTTTGAAGAATCTTTTGCTCCGGTTGCTCGTCTTGAGGCTGTTAGGATATTTCTCGCGTTAAGCGGCTCATATGAATATGACGGTCTATGGATGGATGTCAAAGCTGCGTTTCTAAATGGACAACTTAAAGCGGTTTATGTCGACCAACCGATGGATTCGTTGATCCCGAGTTTCCGAACCATGTCTACAAACTGAACAAAGCTCTGTATGGTCTCAAACAAGCTCCTCGGGCATGATGCGATAAGCTATCATCTATCCTAATTGCCAATAATTTCACCAAAGGTTCGGTTGACCCTACTCTTTTCATACAATATCATGGGTCACATATCTTAATTGTTCAAATTTATGTGGATGACATCATTTTTGGGTCTACACATAAAAAGTTTTCAATCGCTTTTGCAAAACTAATGAAGAAAAATTTTGAAATGTCCATGATGGGTGAACTTACATTCTTTCTAGGTTTACAAGTTCATCAATCACCCCGTGGTATTTTCTTGAGTCAGTCCAAATATGCCCTTGAATTGTTACACAAATTTGGAATGCAAACCTGTGACACCTATGCCACACCAATGGCTCATACCAAGAAGCTAGACGCTGATTTACATGGGAAATTGGTGGACCCTACAAAATACCGTAGTATTATTGTAACACCCCAACCCGACAAGGGCAAAAATGTCACAAATCTACTATATCGGAACCTTAAAATCCGATACAATAGCGGAAGCATTTACAAAACTTACAAAAGAAAATATAAATAACTTAATAATCAAAATAAATCTAAGATCCCTATCTTCCAATCTTGCTCTCAACTCTACTCTCAACGGATCGGCTATCCCATAAGCTCATCTTGAATGCTTAATACTGCAAGAAAAGAAAATGCGGTGAGCTTACAAAGCCGGTGAACGGATATACATGACGAAAACTAAACAAAAATAGAAATATGAAATAAAACAAAGAAACGAATAACGAAGTCACAACGGAATGAGATCAATGAATCATTGAGGATTTTGCGGAAACACAATCATACAGGAATCCGGGAGAACAAATAGCAATTAAGAACAAACACATATCATATTGATGGCACCAAAGCGCATCAAGATAACCAAACATAAACTAAAGCAGGAAATTCGAGTACATATGAGCCAAACGAAATATCAAAAGGCTAACGGAAACAAATTTCTAGAAACTAAACATGGCATTCATACAAGTCAATTAATCTACATTTAACACACTTAATCCAATATTGTAGCAGCGGGAATAGCAGTCAAATCATGGCAGTCACACATGCAAATAGAAAACATAGTAGGAAAACTATAACTAAATAAGCAAAAGACATAGCATAACAATTAGCAAATTATCAAAACAGATATCATAATTAAACCATTTTCCAAACCAAAACTTAATATAAACAGAGTCTAAACATGGCAGATCAAACATAAGCAGATAGATACCCTAACGGATAGGTAAAGTTCACATTAAGCGAACAATCATACTTACTACACTTTCAGGATACTCACTTTCACACTAGCACATTCATCTCACAGATCAACTAATTCACATAACGATAAACTAACATAATATCGGATGACTGACTGCGAATCATATTGAAAACATATTAATCATATCCTAGCACAGTAGGCGGTAGTCACTTAAACATACAAAAGCATAACCACATATAATAACATATAATAAGCCTAGCACATAATTATAAACACTTGAACATACCGAATCAACATCGAGAATACTTAATACGAAATAACAGATAAAGATTTAGTTAACTACCACGAGCCCGAACATATCATATCGAAATATCTTTCTTATTCAGAAGGTAACCTCATAAACTAATTGGAGTAGCTAGCTCCCCGAATTTTGTGAAGACGCGTATTGCACACGACATCATTCACCAGAAACATATCGGATAACGATCGGATCTAGGATGCATCCATACGCCCCAACAGGATAGTGGCCATACTATCAATAAACTGATAAGGAAAGGGGCGTGGCAGAACATCACTGCCCTAGAGTCATGTCAGAGGTGCATCACTGACACGGACATGGAACCCCATGACTAGTGAGAATATTGGCTCGGGTGTCAAACTAACTTAGGTCAAACAGATTGTCATAATTGACACAGATCATAATCAAACACAAAGTTCAACATATAACATATCAGATAATTCATATCATAAGGTTCATGTTCAAAGGTTCAGAAGTCAAAAGTTAATGTCGTAGTCACATATCATACTTTCATAACCAAATGTTCACAATTCAGAAATTCATAGTCAAATATAGCAAGGTTCAACAAATGTGCGTATCAAAGTCTTTCTAACATAACGTTCAAGTCAGATATTGCATGATTCAATAAAACAGGTGTTTCAAACAAGCAACAGATCAAACAATCGGAAAGGGTTCATAGCAATGGCATAGGAAACCCTAATAATTGAAATAGAAAAGCTAACGAAAGAAAACGTCATAAGAAACCTTTACTGAAAAGGTCGAATATCGTACCTTAAAGCAAATGAGATAAGAGCAAACAAATGAGTGAATCACGAAGACATAACGTCGCGTCTCCTTCAACGAATCTACACGGATTATGATTTATTTAATACTTGTTAGCATCATTACGTTATAACGGATTTATCGCATTCACACTCTTAGAGTTGTAAGTATATTCTTATTCTTAGTGACGGACGGAATTACGACATTTTAGAGTCTTAATCATTTAATTAGCCAAACTTTTGTGTTACAAATAATAAATGGTAAACTTAAGGGTTTAATATGATAAATATCTTATTTGAGGCTTATATGATCACTTTTCAAGTACAGGGCTTATAAATATCAAGAACGGATTTTAGGACTTTCTTTCAAAATAGTTTACACAAGCCTTCATAACTTACATGATTAACCAAGACTCACACGTAACATTGTTCGAACACCACCTTAATGAGACCATGCATACAATACTTTTAATTCATGACACTTAGTTTCTTACATAAAATCACAGCTCACGCATGCTTACAACACACTTATTACTAGTTCGTTATACACTTAATCAATGGTTATTAATGACCTCCAAACTTATTATTTTCACACGAAATAACGAATCAATACACACAGCTGAAAACCCTAATCGACTACTATTTATGCCCTAGGGTTTTTCCCCTACTCTTAATACTATATTAATACGCATTTAATTGACATGTTACAGATTTTAATGACACTTGACCTAGAACGTGTAGAAAAACCAAACAGAAAAAGAGTCATACTTATACACGCATTTACCCAATTAATTCACACCACATTGACTTATTTAAATCGTTTGACAAGACTAAAACTTTACCCGTTTCCCTTGCTTCAATATATACGCTACACACATGCAACTCCCAACTTGCTATACGTTATTTTCCAAACTCACAAACCATTCGACACACACACAAACACTTACACATTTTACTCACACGACATGTTAACTTATATTTTAACCATGCATGCATCGGCACAAACAAAATTACAACATAAAATTAACGTGATTCGTTGACCTATAATCTTCTTAACGAAATCAAGATGTCGTGTTCCATGTTTGTTTACGTTTAACTTATAACGACATAATCCATAACCTAACCATTCACGCATCGACTTACACATATCCTGCATCTAATCTATGATTTCATGTGACGACGTATATGTTTCTTATTATGCGACTCATGTTACATGTCGACAACTACATATAAGCTTTTGAAATGATGCACAAGTCAAATGCATGATACCTATATATATGCATGGTTTGATTCTGAGGTTTACACAAGGGTCGAATACGTGTTATTCCATCCAATAATTTACGTGACTTTAGGCTTATGATTTCATGCACAAGATTATGATTTTATGTGATGGTTGGTCGACTACATGCATGCGTTCCGGTGGGAATTTGATTCACGACAGGACTTAAGTAACAAAGAAGGAATCAAAAGAGTTTAGACGAAAGGGGAAAGGATTGATTACGTGTAAACTCTGGAACAAATCACACCGAACCAACACCAAAGAGTAGCAGTCGATCGGTTAAGAAAAAGGAAAGGAAAACAAAACCCTTGTGCCGAGACTTTGAGCTAGGGTTTAATTTTATGTTTTGTGTTTGTATTTATACCATGCATGTACACCGATCGGGCCATGTGGGCTTGTGTGGTTCTCGGTTCAAAAGCCCAACCGGACGAGACCATAGCTTTAGCTAGTCGGATCACAAAACAATCGAGGCCCAAACATTTACACGCGTGACTTATAGTTTTCGTCATAAGATGTCGATCATTTAAATATACTCGTTAGGTTTTTCAAACAAATATAAGTTAGGTTTTAAATTTTATATTGATGAGCGTTAATTATATTTTACGTATTTTATAATCTTGACTATTTTAAGGGTAAAATAGTCTTGTAGCACTCTTCGTATTTTTAGGGTTTTACAACTCTCCCCTTCTAAAAAGAAAATTTCGTCCTCGAAATTGAACAAACGAACATAACAGCAAACGAATCGGATTTCAGGATCCTCGGGGAAAAATAAAGCAAATGCGAATCTTATCTCAGAACAAACGGATTCTTATCAGAATCTACAAACTCATACTTTTTAGAAATCAAAGCAATAATCAAATACTTACAACAGATAATCATATACTCTTCAAAGTAATGGCAGATAACAGATGAGATGCAGACCATCAAATAACACGTTCTATCTTATTCAGATCTCAAACAAATGCATAGACGAGCGAATCCTAATGGTCTTACTGGTCACAGATAATCAACTAAAAGGATCTCTTTGTTCCTCACACTTCCTAAAATATCCTATGATCACATTAAGGGTACGTCATATGATGTAAGTATTATCACGTTGATCAGGCGTCATAATACCAACATCACATGAGTATACCATCATGATGGTCATACTTTATTTCAAGCTGTGATTAAGCAACATCATCAATAGAATCGAATAGGGAACGAAACTTATTAGAACTAACGGAAACTTAACGAATCTATCAGAAAAGAAACAACAAACAACAACTATACTTTCAAAATTTTGCTTTATTCCTACTAATCAAACAAATTGCAGAATTGTCATAAGATGAAACTTCCAAAACAACACTTAATAATCAAAGATCAATCGTCTAAATGAAAAACAAAAGGACCTAAACTCAAAATCCAATGTCAGAAACTTCTAATAAAGAGGAAAACTAATCATGAGCGCGAATTTCTATTCTTGTATCGGATTAAACCTACTAGTAGCCGTAGACTCTAAATCCGAGTCCACCTCGTATTCTTCCTCATGTTCTTCTTCTTCCTCTTCTTCCTCACTTATCCATCCGTTCCTATTTCCTTCGCTGTGTAATAGGCGACTAGCAAAGTCACTTCTTCGATTCCTCTCTTCTTCTTCCGGCACACGATCTACAAAAGCATACAAGTCGCGACTCCTAGTCCAAACTACTCCTCCATCTTCCAAGAACTCGGGACATCTTTCATGATACCTAGTGGTGAAGCCTTGGTTGTCAATGACTTTAGTCTCATACTCCTCTACTAGTCTTCCGTCTACGTTCTCCAAGGTTAGCTTCTCCTCAATTGTGCATGGCCACATACTAGCTGGAACTCGTATCCTCCTGTTGGTCCGCCCGCTCCACCAATCCTCTTGAAGCCCTTAACGATAACAACAGTCCACTTCTTCCTCTCCCTAGGTTGCCTAGCTGGTCCCTGCTTGCTCCTATCAGGTGAACTAGAACGACGAGGGATAACCATCTAAAAGAATAATCAACTATTAGTAAAATCTAAGTACGATAGTGGGCGAAAGAAAGTACGCAGAAGGGAAAATCCTAAATCCACCCAATCCTCACAGGTCATAGCCTAAGCTCTAAGGGTCCTAAAACCTAAGGCTCTGATACCATAATTGTAACACCCCAACCACAAGGGAAAAATGTCACAAATATAGCTTCATATCAGAACCTTAAAATACTATACAATAGCGGAAGCCTTTACAAAACTTACAAAAGAAAATATAAATAACTTAATAATCAAAATAAATCTAAGATCCCTATCTTCCAATCTTGCTCTCAACTCTACTCTCAACCCAGATCAGCTATCCCATAAGCTCATCTTGAATGCTTAATACCGCCGCAAGAAAAGAAAATGCGGTGAGCTTACAAAGCCCGGTGAACGAGATATAAAGCGAAAACTAAACAAAATAGAAATATGAAATAAAACAAAGAAACGAATAACGAAGTCACAACGGAATGAGATCAATGAATCATTGAGGATTTTGCGGAAACACAATCATACAGGAATCCGGGAGAACAAATAGCAATTAAGAACAAACACATATCATATTGATGGCACCAACGCAAACGCATCAAGATAACCAAACATTAACTAAAGCAGGAAATTCGAGTACATATGAGCCAAACGAAATATCAAAAGGCTAACGGAAACAAATTTCTAGAAACTAAACATGGCATTCATACAAGTTAATTAATCTACATTTAACACACTTAATCCAATATTGTAGCAGCGGGAATAGCAGTCAAATCATGGCAGTCACACATGCAAATAGAAAACATAGTAGGAAAACTATAACTAAATAAGCAAAAGACATAGCATAACAATTAGCAAATTATCAAAACATATATCATAATTAAACCATTTTCCAAACCAAAACTTAATATAAACAGAGTCTAAACATGGCAGATCAAACATAAGCAGATAGATACCCTAACGGAAAGGTAAAGTTCACCAGATTAACTGAACAATCATACTTAATAAACTTTCAGGATACTCACTTTCACACTAGCACATTCATCTCACAGATCAACTAATTCACATAACGATAAACTAACATAATATCGGATGACTGCGAATCATATTGAACACATATTAATCATATCCTAGCATAGTAGACGGTAGTCACTTAAACATACAAAAACATAACCACATATAATAACATATAATAAGCCTAGCACATAATTATAAACACTTGAACATACCGAATCAACATCAGAATACTTAATACAGAAATAACGGATAAAGATTTAGTTAACTACCACGAGCCCAGAACATATCATATCAGAAATATCTTTCTTATTCGGAAGGTAACCTCATAAACTAATTGGAGTAGCTAGCTCCGAATTTTGTGAAGGCAGTATTGCACCACGACATCATTCACCAGACAAATTATATCAGATAATAGATCAGATCTAGGATGCATCCATACGCCCCAAATGACGAGATAGTGGCCATACTATCAATAAACAGATAACGGAAAGGGGCGTGGCAGAACATCACTCTACTGCCCTAGAGTCATGTCAGAGGTGCATCACTGACACGGACATGGAACCCCCATGACTAGTGAGAATATTGGCTCGGTTGTCAAACTAACTTAGGTCAAACAGATTGTCATAATTGACACAGATCATAATCAAACACAAAGTTCAACATATAACATATCAGATAATTCATATCATAAGGTTCATGTTCAAAGGTTGAAGTCGAAGTTAATGTCGTAGTCACATATCATACTTGCATAACCAAATGTTCACAATTCAGAAATTCATAGTCAAATATAGCAAGGTTCAACAAATGTGCGTATCAAAGTCTTTCTAACATAACGTTCAAGTCAGATATTGCATGATTCAATAAAACAGGTGTTTCAAACAAGCAACAGATCAAACAATCGGAAAGGGTTCATAGCAATGGCATAGGAAACCCTAATAATTGAAATAGAAAAGCTAACGAAAAGAAAACGTCATAAGAAACCTTCTTGAAAAGGTCGAATATCTGTACCTTAAAGCAAATGAGAGAAGAGCAAACAAATGAGTGAATCACGAAGACATAACGTCGCGTCTCCTTCAACGAATCTACACGGATTATGATTTATTTAATACTTGTTAGCATCATTACGTTATAACGGATTTATCGCATTCACACTCTTAGAGTTGTAAGTATATTCTTATTCTTAGTGACGGACGGAATTACGACATTTTAGAGTCTTAATCATTTAATTAGCCAAACTTTTGTGTTACAAATAATAAATGGTAAACTTAAGGGTTTAATATGATAAATATCTTATTTGAGGCTTATATGATCACTTTTCAAGTACAGGGCTTATAAATATCAAGAACGGATTTTAGGACTTTCTTTCAAAATAGTTTACACAAGCCTTCATAACTTACATGATTAACCAAGACTCACACGTAACATTGTTCGAACACCACCTTAATGAGACCATGCATACAATACTTTTAATTCATGACACTTAGTTTCTTACATAAAATCACAGCTCACGCATGCTTACAACACACTTATTACTAGTTCGTTATACACTTAATCAATGGTTATTAATGACCTCCAAACTTATTATTTTCACATGAAATAACGAATCAATACACACAGCTGAAAACCCTAATCGACTACTATTTATGCCCTAGGGTTTTTTTCCCTTACTCTTAATACTATATTAATACGCATTTAATTGACATGTTACAGATTTTAATGACACTTGACCTAGAACGTGTAGAAAAACCAAACAGAAAAAGAGTCATACTTATACACGCATTTACCCAATTAATTCACACCACATTGACTTATTTAAATCGTTTGACAAGACTAAAACTTTACCCGTTTCCCTTGCTTCAATATATACGCTACACACATGCAACTCCCAACTTGCTATACGTTATTTTCCAAACTCACAAACCATTCGACACACACACAAACACTTACACATTTTACTCACATGACATGTTAACTTATATTTTAACCATGCATGCATCGGCACAAACAAAATTACAACATAAAATTAACGTGATTCGTTGACCTATAATCTTCTTAACGAAATCAAGATGTCGTGTTCCATGTTTGTTTACGTTTAACTTATAACGACATAATCCATAACCTAACCATTCACGCATCGACTTACACATATCCTGCGTCTAATCTATGATTTCATGTGACGACGTATATGTTTCTTATTATGCGACTCATGTTACATGTTGACAACTACATATAAGCTTTTGAAATCGGTGCACAAGTCAAATGCATGATACCTATATATATGCATGGTTTGATTACAGGTTTACACAAGGGTCGAATACGTGTTATTCCATCCAATAATTTACGTGACTTTAGGCTTATGATTTCATGCACAAGATTATGATTTTATGTGATGGTTGGTCGACTACATGCATGCGTTCCGGTGGGAATTTGATTCACGACAGCAGCTTAAGTAACACAAGAAGGAATCAAAAGAGTTTAGGCGAAAGGGGAAAGGATTCGATTACACTGTAAACTCTGAACAAATCACACCGAACCAACACCAAAGAGTAGCAGTCGATCGGTTAAGAAAAAGGAAAGGAAAACAAAACCCTTGTGCCGAGACTTTGAGCTAGGGTTTAATTTTATGTTTTGTGTTTGTATTTATACCATGCATGTACACCGATCGGGCCATGTGGGCTTGTGTGGTTCTCGGTTCAAAAGCCCAACCGGACGAGACCATAGCTTTAGCTAGTCGGATCACAAAACAATCGAGGCCCAAACATTTACACGCGTGGCTTATAGTTTTCGTCGTAAGATGTCGATCATTTAAATATACTCGTTAGGTTTTTCAAACAAATATAAGTTAGGTTTTAAATTTTAAATTGATGAGCGTTAATTATATTTTACGTATTTTATAATCTTGACTATTTTAAGGGTAAAATAGTCTTGTAGCACTCTTTGTATTTTTAGGGTTTTACAATTATTGGGTCTCTCATGTATCTAACTGCTAGCAGATCTGATATTGTCCTTGCCGTATATCTTTGCTCTCGTTATCAGTCGCGACCAACTGAAACTCACCTCTCTAAGGCTAAAAGAATCCTCCGATACATCAAGGGAACCATTAATTTGGGAATCTGGTATCCGAAGGATTCTGGTTTTGAACTAATCGCTTTTGAGGCCGACCAGGGATGCTTAGACTCACGGAAAAGTACTTGAGCTTTACAATTTCTTGGTGATAAAGCGGTGTCATGGCAATCGAAGAAGCGGGATTGTACATCCACTGTCCTCAACCGGCGAGAATATTTAGCCATGTTTGCGTGTTGTGCTCAAGTCATTTGGATGAGAACACAACTCAAAGACTATGGTTACGTATTTGACGAATCCCGATGCTGCGACAATCGGAGTAATATTGCGATCTCGTGCAACTCAGTTCAACACTCGAAATCAAAGCACATCGATCTTCGATATCATTTCATCAAGGATCACGTGGAGCAGTGCTTGTTGAATTATATTTTGTGGGTAGTGAATACCAATTGGCAGATCTTCTCACCAAAGCCTTGCCTCCCGCTAGGTTTAATGAGTTGGTCCACCAGATTAGTATGAGGTGTTTGACTCAAGAATTGGATGCCTCCTAAGCAGTCTTAAAACACATCAAACACCAAAATCTCTTTTGTAAATATTTTTCAAAAACAAAATAAAAAAATATAAAACCTGATAAAACAACAAAAATATTCTTCTAATCTATTTTTCTTTCAACATGGCAAGTACATTTCTTTCATCAACACTTTATATTTTCAAAACATCTGTGATTGGAAGATAGGCAAGTACACCGGTGTACTTGCATGTTATCATATCCCGGTGTACTTGCATGTTATCATATCCCGGTGTACTTGAGGGGGAGAAAATAATCCCAAATCGACTTTATATTTTGAGGGGGAGAAAATAATCACTTAACTGTTTCAAAACATCTTTGTACTTGAATGTTATCATATCCCGGTTGTTTTTTTTATCAATGGTGGTAAACTTTTCTGGTCAAACTGACACTCCTCGGACTAAAATTTATAACCTTTCATTATTTTCTTAAGTCGAGGGGGAGTGTCGTCAAGTTTCTTTCTTAAAATCTTTGTGTGATAACCAAAACAAAAGTTAAATGGCTTTGGATGAAAAAGGAAAAGGTGGAGGGACCAAAACTGTCAAACCTTTAAAGTTATTTTAAATAAAACACCCCACCTAATTCCTTCACTTCACATTTATTACTC
This sequence comes from Chrysanthemum makinoi, assembly GCA_910596185.1. Taxonomy (NCBI): domain Eukaryota; kingdom Viridiplantae; phylum Streptophyta; class Magnoliopsida; order Asterales; family Asteraceae; genus Chrysanthemum; species Chrysanthemum makinoi. Next base: position 73,155,433 of record OU343222.1, on the reverse strand, counting down.
TCATCTAACTAATCCTACGCACAAAATTCGTTCAAGAAATCTGTGTTTTTGATCATCAAAGTGTAAGTGTTTTCATGATCTTAGCGTTAATACAAGCAAAGGTTTTGAATTTGATGCAAATCCAACGGCTAAATCGTTAGATATGTGTGATTATGTGTTCTACGCATAAGCGTATGAACACACAATCATTGGTGTGTGTTTGTGGTTGAAAAGAATGTGTCAAAACGTGTCTTTAACAACAATGATACTATTTTTACCCTCAAAATCCACCCAGAAACACGAATTGATGGTTTTTCAAAATTAGGGTTCTTAAGTCGATTTGGGTATTTTAAAATGTGAATGGTTTTGGTCAAATAAATTGTTGTGTGATGTTTATACCATGTTGAATTAATGTTATCCAGGCCCTATAACAACCCAGAAACACTAATTAAGACCTACCAGAAAACTTTGGTGCATATCCTATGGCTAGAAATCATATGCGTAATTCATGAACCTTAGGGTTTTGACTTACGTGTATGACTTTCTCTGGCGTAAAGTGTTAAACAAGCTTTCATGACCATAATCTATTTTAGAATGAATATATGTGATAATATTGATGATATGATGATTTTATTTCAGGCTTGCTACGCATAAAACTCAGAATCAAGGTCTTTGTTACTTTACGCATAAGGATCACCTACGGCGTAGAAAGTTATGCGTAAGAGAAATTTTACGCGTAAGCATTGCGCGTAAGGGTCTACAATGGGACTCGCGTATCTGTGAAGGATATGCGTAAAGTGACTCTACGCATAAGGTTTACTCTTACGAGTAATCCTTACGCGTAAGGTTTATATACACCTATGCTTAAGTTTTACGCATAAGGTTCTCCTGTTCCTACGGCGTAATATTTCTTCGGCGTAAGTCGAGGATCCTAAGCGTAAGCTTACATCTCTGGCGATATACTTATCTTGTTTTCGCATAAGCTACTATTCCTACGCATAAGCCTTGATCAAACCTTCGTTTTGAATTGTTCCGCGTGCAAACTTGTAAATAAATGAATCATAACGTCACGAATCCAATAATGTCACTAATAAAATTAAACGTTTGATATGTTGTGAACTATAAGTGATAACATAAACTTTAATACTTAAAGTTAACTAACTCACGAAAAGTTTCACGACGTCATTGGACTATTGGACAAACAAGTGACTTAGGACTCGTAACAATCATTAACACTTTACATTCAATAATTAGACAATAAAACCTTCTGTTGACTAACATTATGTCTTTCGATATGTTGGTTCTTTTGGCTAATGTTATTTCGGATCGCGACATGGTGCTCAAATGAATTTCGATGCACATGAGGTTCTCACAATTCTGATATCTTCCTAATGGCTATCCAAGAAAGATTATAAAGAACAATCTTAGAGTTGACTTTGAAACCCTCACATGCTCAGAATCTTCTTGCTTGATCGTTGTGGATATTCTTAGGAATCATCCGTGCGAACATGCTTTCACACTGCTACGATCGGAGATCTACATACAACAATTCGGAATTCAATGCAAAGGATCAAGGGTCAAAGTCGCGGTGACATGTGGCGTTAAATCACAAACAAGTCACCATCACACAAGCGAGATCTGGGCTACATTCTTCTAATTCACGAAAATGAGCCAACAGACTTCTATGCCACACCCTCTGAAGAGACAGTTACGCAATTCGATGGATATTCTCTATGATGAAGCAGGGGAATTATCACTAAGCATTCTCATGTGGAGCTTAAGAACATTCCTCAACGGTGGAGAACCCTCTACATCATCATTACCAAATCGGTCTCTGGTCGTGATAGTGGTTATGAGCATCCCAAGCTCATGGAACTACAAATCTTATGGTCTTTAATCAACAAAAAGGACATCGAAATTGAAGCCTTAGCTATGGGAAGACATGATGTCATTTCACAAGAAACTTGGCTCAAAGATTCCCTATGTCAGATACACAAAATTGTTGATCAAGAGAGCACTTGGACTTCATCCCGACATTCCACAGAGGCTCAATGACCCAGATAATCACGATATGTTGGTGAGCCTACCCTATCTGTCGAGAATCAAGGAATCGTCAACAAAGAAAGGGTGCCGTGCTTTGCTGATCACCTTTGACAAATGAATTCAAAAAGCTTGAAACATACAAAAGGTATCAAGTAGCAGTACGAGAAGGCAAAGTTGGCCATCTCGATGATAAGCCTTCTGGAACACCTACTAGGAGAACCAGAAGAGGAAGTCTTTGGAAGTGCGGCAAGCAGAGTCGAGAGGATGTTTCCCAGGGAGGAATCCTCCACGAAAGGGACAGTTCCCGCCAAGGAAGCTGTTCTATTCCCGATATCTAAGCCGAACCGATGAAAGCTAATGGGCGAGGACTGGAGGCTCTTGAATCGGATGAAGAGACTTTCTACTCGAATCGCAGCGAAACACCTCCCCGGCTTGACTAAACCTCCAAGTCCACCCGGTGACAAAGGGAAGACTACTGTACTTGTGCCTTATGAAGAAAGCTCAGATGAAGATGAAGAGCAATTGGATACTTCATACAGGAAGAAGTTCAAATTCCTTAGACTCCAACATGTGGCAAAAGAATTTGCAAAAGAACAAATGGGTGGCCCCGGAGGGTCAAGTGGTGCAGACTCAACCTTCACGGTCCGATCACGGTTAATCAACCCGATTAGGGATCTGGTGCCACCACTTTGGAGCAACAACAAAAGCCCGTAGAAGAAACTATTGAGCATGAACTTGAGGAACCTGTTAAAGAAAAGTCCGAGAAAGATGAGGGTGACAAAGAAAAGAGCGAGACGAAAAGACGAAGAGAAAGATAAGTCTGGAGATGACACTGATTATGATAAGTTTCTACTAGACAGTCCTGCTCGATCAGAGGAGAAAACCTCTGAACCTCCAAAGGATCCAGAGTCTCCTCATGTCTCTTCATCATCGGATTCATCTTCTCATTCTTCACCACCACCATCAAAGAAATCAACCAAATCATCATCCAGATCAGTAAAGAAGCCAACTCCATCTTGGATCTCTCAATCTAAGAATCGAATCGTTAAAGCTGTCAAACGAGTCAGAAAGAAAGATATTACTAAGAAGAAGTTAGATTTTCTTGCTGACCAAATACAGTATCTTCATGATGAGCAAGACGAGATGAAAGTTGAAAGGGAGTATGTACAGAAGCTTATGAAGGATGATCTTCAAGGAAGCATGGACGAGATGATAAAAGGATACACTCACAAGTTCTTAATGGATGTCATTCGAAGCCGACAAAGGAGATGTATTCGGACAACTTTATCGAATCTCTTACATTTAGCCAAGCAAGCCATGAAATCAACTCCGATGAGTTTGAGCATCAATCCAGTTGAAACTACAATCTTCTCGGATGATGAATTAGTAAACCGGCTGGTAGCGCAAATGTCAACACGCTCTGCAACGTTTGCCTCCCATAAAGCTAAAACTGTTTGAAGCATTGGTGGAATACCAACTCAATTCATCATTCAGAGAAGAGGCTTTAAGGCCTAAGCGTTCAAGAGATGATGAAGACAAAGATCAAGATAAGGATAAGGAGCCTAAACGCAAAAGAAGTATGGTGAATCATCTTCGATTCGATACTCAATGCCGCCTCCACCACAAAGGACTCAGCTCAACAAAGATCTCCTCCGCTCTTCTGGCGATAAACCTCAAGATTACGAGTTACCACCCCAGGACTCAAAAACCGATGACCACTTTGAGTATACGGGTGGTGGCGATGAAGAATACCATGAGCCCCAACAACAACCCGCCTCACCCGACAAAGTACAGAAACAGAATCCTCATCTAGGCCTAAGAAAAGAAGAAGAAGCGCCAAGTGACGTCCTATCTGGCTAGATGAAGATAACACAGAGGAATTTGAATGGTTTTCTACACTTGTCAATTCAACTCCCTACCCAGAAGAAGGTCAAGATCTGGTAGACGGTACTACTTTGGAGCATGCAAAGATATTGCAAGAAAAATTCCGAGTAAAGAAGATGGCGAAATCTGAGTTACGGCGAATCAAGAATGAAGCATTTCAACTGTTAAAAGATAGCTCAGAAAGTGCCTTCGAGGTCGAATATGACCTTGATAACATTGCTCGAGCTATGTCTAATAACATGGATTGGCTCAACCCGAAAGCAAACATCGACTTCTGGCGGGACAACCCTCCATATTACACCGGTGGTCTAAACCACTACCAACGATCGGCCAACCGGTCGACCTAGGATCCCATTCAGATATTTCTTCAACAAAGACTTAGAATTTCTTCTTCACGGTGGCGATGGCTTAGGAAATACGCTACATCCCGACACTTCCATTCCCGTGGCAGAATACTCAAAGCGCATAGCTATCGAGGATAGAGCTAATCACTTGTTCTCCAACAAAGTGGAAGCATACGACCGAGATGCAATGTACGGGATTCATCATTGGCCGGAACGCCGACGAATATACTACAGAAGCTGCCAGGTACAAAAGTCTCAACATGCGGTGTTCAGTACTAAAAACATCGTTGCCATCAAACATCTTGATCTTTCGTCCAAATGGGACTACTCTTATCTCAAGAATATTGTGGTCAAAAGACAAGACGAAAGGGATTATGCATTCTCTGAAGCTGACTTTGAGAATTTGTCTATCAACGATATCGAAGACATGTACCTTGCCAAAGTGCATAGTCGTATGAGACAATTCTCCACTGAAGTACAACGTGAATTCATCAAGTCAGTGCTCATCTTCATCAGACGCATAGTTATCAAAGAACGTGTAGAAGATCTCCAGTTGGCAATTGAATCTTATCAGACCCGTGTCAACTTCACTCCACCGCATCTTGATCTTCCCGACATCAACCGGCTTTCACAATTTACACTCATCAGGAAACCATTCGGCGTCGTTTACCGCAGTGAACTTCAAAGAAATTGCTTGATGGCGTGCGGAGATCTTCATAAGTTTGGAGATCACACTTTGAAGATGGTTAGGGACGGATTGGCTTAGCGGTTGAAGGATATACACCAAAAGATCGGGTCTCCTAAGCGATGGAATTCTCAGGATCGAAGGGGCGTGAAGAGGATCATCACCATGATTGATGAACGGTTGTATAGAAGGGATCGGTTCAGAAGATTGGAAAGCTATGTTGGTGGTCGACCCGGGAGAAACATCATCGGCTTTCAACGCCCGATTCACATTCCGGCGACATCTACGGACTACCTGGTACCCCTTGAACTGCTTCTTTCATTATAAATTTGGATATATGATCTATTATGTCAATGACTTGTGCACATATTACGATGTACAACCCATACTTTTAAATAAAGGACCTGTAGTGCGGCTTGATTGCCACAATCCTTAGATAAGGAGCGAAAGCTTCTTACTTTTGAGTAAAACCTATCAAACCTTTCACTTTTCAAGGTTTTGCTCAAAAGAACAAGTACTTTCCCTTATGATTTTCAAAACCTCAACCGTTTATATCACTTGTTGAGGGGGAGTACTTGACTTAAAACTTTGTTCACAAATTGTTCATAGTGGTCATTCTTCCCGCAACACTCGAAATGTTCATATTTATTCTCAACTTTTCAAAAATAACATTTTATATGCCATTTTTGAGGGGGAGAAAAATACGTGATAAGAAATATGTTGTGTTTTGCTATATGAACTCTCATGTAAAAAGACTTTAACCCATGAATTGACGAGCTCTTAACCGCTAGTAACTCGAAAAGACTTGTCCGGGACGGGTAATAATTTCAAGCTAGTTCGCTAGTGATGTAAACGTGTCTCGAAAAGGACTTGTCTGAGTAGAATGTACCATTCGAGAAACTCTTGGTAGACATGAACTCGATGGGTTTGACAACCTTAAGAGGATTGTCTACACCTTCAAGGTAGTTATTAGAGCTAGTTGTCACCTAAAAGCGGACAATGCAACTCTTTAACTATGCCACGTAACCGTGTCTCGAGGGGAATGTCTATCTTGAGTTGATCAATTCAAAATGTGCGCGCTCTTTCCTCACTGTGCATTTAACCGTTAAATCTCTTAAGCACATGTGGAGGGAGTATTTATGCAAAATCTCATCTCAACAGTGGTTCAAAAATGTTTTTATTCATAAACACTAAGCGAGATTTTTCAGGTAAATGGTTTTATGGCAACATAGGTTAGTCATGGAGTTATAAGGTGACTAAGGTTAGGAATAACCGTCCTATGATCCGCCAGAGCCGGAGGGATCTACCCAAGGACACCACAAATAGTTAGAATTTAGAAGTCCTTAGGTATGATTATAAAAAGGAGAATTGAGAATCGGAGAAAGAAGGAGTTGAAGAATTAAAAAGAAATGCAAAGAAAAGGGTGAAAAGAAATAGCCCTCTAGATTATTCAACTTAGGGCAGACACCGGGTTCAATTCATATGCTACTAGTTGTCACTAGATGACACCGGTATTGAAGATTAAAAGTCGTCATGGACCCAGTGACGCATGCACTAAACCTTCTTAGCCACTCAAGTTTCTCTCAACAAAAGCTTGTTTCATTCTCACAGGGAACCCTACGTAAACTATCGGCTTTCTCTTAGAGATTGCTGGTATTGAAGAAGGAGACCCTCTCCCTAGTCTCCGCTCAGGAAAACCAAAATGCACTATTGAGTCTAGAGCCACGAGATTCATCAAAAGATCTCTTAGGTACACTTGAAATTTCATCACTTGATATTCAACAATAAGAATTTCAGTGGTACATTATCGAGTCCTTCACAGATCTTAGCAATCTGTCGAGAACATATATGAGAGGTTCACATTTGTGATCCTCAGTGATTGAATGGAAACTCTGCGGGGTCAACATCAAACGACCACGGCGCTTCCGGCAACTCCCGTGGATTAGCGCTTAGTGGTCTCAAATGGTCTGATGCGTGAGGTGATGCTTGGTGTACCTCGGCGACTCATCGAATCGTAGGTGTACTTGATACATCGTGTTATCTCACTTGTGGGACCCGATTTCGAGGCGGCCTTTGTAAAATTAGAGTTGTGTTTTCACACTATCTTTGTCAACACTCTCGAAGTTCAAACTTGTAAGTGACGGAATCCGCTTATTACTAACCGTTTTAATGTTTACTTCTTATGGAAGCTCTGGAGCGGAATGATCGTGCTGATTCTCCACTTGTTCACACCAACAACATCATCAAAGAAGTTCTATCTTAAAGCAACACAAAAGTCAGAATGATTCTTCGTCAAATCAAAGAATCTACAAAGTTAAAGACTTAAAGAACTTCATGATGCCGTAATCCAATGTTAAAGAGTGTGTGAGCATGTTGGAGAAAGACGTGGAGACACTGGCAGCGAAGCGGACTGAGGCGGACTTGAGGCAGATAACAACATACTATCACTTTCATCACAAAGAACAATGATCAAAGAACAAAGTTAAAGATGACGTCAAAGCATAAGCTGTTCAAAGAAAACTATCTCTCTACACTGGGGAGATGGTTCAAATCAAGGAAATTCTTCTCATAAGAAAGAAGAATGTCAGAAGACGTCAAAGCTACTATTACATCAACGCCTTCACCGTTTTTCATCACCAACACTTGAGGGGGAGATTGTTGGAATCACTCCTAAACCATAATCAAGTGTTAGTTACTCATATGTAATAGTTAGCTTAGTTATGGCCTTTATGTTTGTTATTAGCCTTAAGCTTATGTAGAAGGCCCATGAGCTTAGGCCCATGTCCAATAAGGAAAGGATGGGAACTAGGAGTGTTGCCCTAGCTTCCCTCCTATAAATACTCTTGTAAACCTTCATTTAAAGGTTGGTTGTTCAAGTTATTCTCTCATTCACATCTCTACGCCTAACCGTGCTACTCATACGTGTGTGTGTGTTTGGTTTACTTGTTCAATCGCCTCTTTATATTTCTATTAAGCTTGTGTTGTAAATCTAGTGACCTATCAATGAGGAACATGGACTTGCTGCTTTGGACTCCAGAGATGGCCTAGGAAGCTTTGATTGCAGCATGGAGACTGAAGATGAACCTATTCTGCTTGCTATGGTAGCTACTTCACCAAGTTTACCCCCTATCTCTGAGGTATGCTCTAAGTGTCATAATTTTTATCAAAAAGTGCTTAATGATTATGTAACTGAAAGAGATATTTATAGTAGGGCTAGGTCTGAGGTAGCTGGTTATCAAATCACCTTAGAGTCTAAAGAAGCCAAAATAATAACTCATGAAAATAATGAAATGGATTGGGCAGAAAAGTATGAACAACATGATTCTCAGTTAAAATTAAGTGAATGGAAGTTAGGATGTAAGATTTCTGAAATTGAGAAGCTTACTAAGGAAAGGGATGAATTGCTAGAAAAGTTTGCTGCTTGGGGAAAATCTGGTCTTTCACATGTAAGTTATGTTGAAAAACAAAGAAGAGCATACATTAGAACTGGACTAGGTTTTGGTATGGACTTTAGTAGCACAGAAGAAAACCCACCTAGTGATAAGGATGAACTTGATTTTGAGGATATAACAACTAGTGATGATGAACTCATTAAGTATGTAGACACATCTAGTAATGAGGAATCAATTAGTCAAACACCTCCTGAGTTTAAGAAAGACAAGGGTTATCATGCAGTCCCTCATCCCACTGGTAGTTTTCAACCACTTAGGACAGATGTTTCTCGTTTTGGAATAGACAACTTAGAGTTTAGGAAAAAGCTTATAGGTCAATCTAGTTCTGAAACCCCAAAAGAAACAGTTGAGAAACCTAAGGATGATAATGTTATAAGTCAAGCAGTACCTTCAACTCAAAGTACTGCTACACCTTCACCAGCACCTTCAGCAGTATCTTCAAGAAAAACTTTTCAAAATACTGCTATACCTTTTTGGGATAATTTTGGTCAAAATAATTTTCATAATTCACCAAAACGTCAGGTTAGGTTTGGTCATAGAGCTCAAGGAAGAAATTTTGGGAGTATGGGTCAAAAATTGTGTTTTGTTTGTTATAGTCCTGATCATTTGATTAAGGACTGTGACTTTCACTCAGATTATCTAAGCAAATTCCCAAAGAACAGAACTGCCAACCAAAAACCAAGGGAGAATAGACCAGTTTGGAGTCATTCACATAGGGTTAACCATAGTAATTTCTCAAAAGACTATAGGTACCCTCACCAGAGAAGACCTTTTTCAAAACCTCCAGTACCTTCAAATAATTTTCAAGGTACTGATAAGCCAAAAGTTTCTCAAGCAGTACCTTCTCAAAGTACTGCTAGATTTTCAAACAATCAAGGTACTGCTAACACTTTTTGGAATAGATACCCTAGGAGATCTAATTACTATCAATCTAGAAGGCGTTACAACTCAAAGAGAGTAGCTAGATCAAGGGACTCTACACCAGAAGTTAAAACCAAATGGGTTAAGAAAGAAAGTACTGATGGGGAACATACAGTACTTTCAGCAAGTACTGGTGAAACATAGATTTTTGTTAAAGATGATTTTGTTGAAAAAGAAAAGGAAAATTCTGTTGAAAAAGAAAGTTTTGTTGATAAACCAACACAAGTTTTGAAACAAAAGATAATCCTTGATTCTGTCTACAAAAACTATGAAGATTACATACTCAAAGAATTTGAGTATGTTACTCCACAAGAGGAACACAAGTCAGTAATGGCTTGGGTTCCTAAAATTCACTAATTTTTTTATCTTTGTGCAGGGCAACCCAGAAGAGGAGCTTAAGGATCATCTAATTGTGGATAGTGGTTGCTCTGGAAGCATGACATGAAACAAGGAGATTCTGTCAGATTTTAGATCTTATTATGGAGGAAGAGTTGCATTAGGGAATGATGCTAGTGGAGGAAGAATAACTGGCAAAGGAACCATCAAAGCAGGGAGTATAGATTTTGAGAATGTTAGATATGTGAAGGAGCTCAAGTTCAATCTTTTGTCAGTCTCTCAGATCTGTGACAAGAAGCACCCTGTGTTATTCACTGACACAGAATGTCTTATTCTTTCCCCTGATTTCAAGCTTGTTAATGATAACTTGGTGATCCTGAGAGTACCAAGAACCAATGATGTGTACAATCTTGATATGAAGAGTCTTAACTCTTCTGAAAGAGCTACATGTTTAGTAGCAAATGCAACAATTGAAGAAGCACATCTATGGCATAGAAGATTAGGCCATGTAAATTTCAAGAATATCAACAAGTTGGTTAAAGGAAATTTAGTTAGAGGTTTACCTTCAAAAACATACAAGAATGATCACTCATGTTTGGCGTGCAAGAAGGGTAAACAACACAAAGCTTCATGCAAGAAGATTGAGGAAAGAACCATTAGAGAACCTTTGGAGTTGCTACACATGGATCTATTTGGACCTGTTTCTGTTGCAAGTCTAAACAAGAAAAAGTACTGCTTGGTTGTAACTGATGATTGCTGTAGATTTAGTTGGGTATTTTTCTTTAAAGATGAAACTTTAGATGCTATTCATGATCTTATAATAGATCTGGAAAACCAATTGAGACTCAAAGTAAGAGGTATTAGATGTGACAATGGGACTGAATTCAAGAACAAGCTTCTGGATGAATTTTGTGCCAAGAAAGGAATCAAGAGAGAGTTTAGCATTGCAAGAACACCACAGCAGAATGGTGTTGCAGAAAGAAAGAACAGAACTTTGATTGAAGCAGCCAGAACAATGCTTGCAGACTCACAATTACCTATTCAATTTTGGGTGAATTTCAAATGAGTTCTATGGGTGAATTAACTTTCTTTTTGGGTGAATTAACTTTCTTTTTGGGGCTTCAAGTTAAACAATCAAAGGAAGGTATTTTCATAAGTCAAGATAAGTATGTCTCTGACATTATTAAGAAGTTCAACTTTGATGCTATGAAGCCAGTCACAACACCTATCAAGTCTATCAACTCATTGGGCAAGGATGAAGATGGTCAACCAGTTGAAGTCAAGCTTTACAGATCTATGATTGGTTGTCTTATGTACTTAACTGCATCTAGGCCTTATATCATGTTTCTTTGTCTGTTTATGTGCCAGATATCAAGTCTCACCTAAGGTCTCTCATTTGAATGCAGTCAAGAGGATTTTTAGTTATTTAAAACAACAACCTAAGTTAGGGTTGTGGTATCAAAAGGATTTACCTTTTCATTTGGAAGCTTTTTCAGATAGTGATTATGCAGGTGATACTTATGATAGAAGATCAACCGCTGGAGGATGCCAGTATCTTGGAAGAAGATTAGTCTCATGGCAATGTAAGAAGCAAACTATTGCAGCAACCTCATCCACTGAAGCAGAATATGTTGCTGCTGCAAGCTGTTGTGGACAAGTGTTATGTAATACCCCCAAAGTACCGCAGCGGAAGACTGTGTCAATGGGGTGCTACTTCATAATACAAAGTACAAAGTGTAGAAAACGACCTCTAAATGAGACGTTTTAAAAAGTTACCATTCGATTAATAAGAACAGAGTTACAACATAAGTTCTGAAGTACAATACATAGGTGTTTTTAAAACATATCGAATGGTAATAATAAAAGCATAAGTCTTCAAAATATGCCAAGCGACTCTATGCTCCATGCAATAGCTATCAACTTATAGACCTGAGATAAACATGCTAAAAAGTGTCAACACAATGGTTGGTGAGTTCATAGAGTTTTTTTTTAACATGTAAAGCCTTTAAAGAATGTTCACACAACAAAGGCATTGTAAATCCACTCAGTTCCAAGTTCTGCCCATACAAAACTTGCAACCTGTGTGTTTACAACCCACTGCTAAAATATAGTACATTTTATAGTCAAGCACACATACAGTCATAATAGTTCACATTATTGCACTTAGTGTTGCTCCGTCGATAAGGGAGAATTTCAAGTTGGACTGTTCCGTTTATGTTGGGAGACTTATCAAGTTTACGAGGGGACTGCTCCGTGTATGTTGGAAGACTTATCATCCGAACAAGGGGACTGCTCCGTGTATGTTGGGAGACTTATCATCGAATGAGGGGACTGCTCCGTGTATGTTGGGAGATTTTCAAACTTAAGTATAACACAATCAAGTATAACGCAATCAAGTATAATGCAATCAAGTATAATGCAATCAAGTATAATGTTTTGAGTATTTGTAAAAGTAAAAACAAGTAGTTGAGCATGTATCACCCCTAAAAGTTTCAAACGAGTATAAAAACGGGGCTAAGAACTCACCTTAAAAATGATATCACAAGCATTATAACGGAGTCGATAGATAAGCCTGGAAGTCTCTACGTATAACCTAGAATATGATGTCAACTCTTAGGTTCGGAATAATGCCTAAGAAAACATGACCGAGCCTATAAATGCAATTATATTGATCATGACGTAGTATTTGTATGTTTGTTTATAGAAATGGTTTTAGTTTGTATATCTCGTACTACCGTTCAGGTCATCATAATTCAGAGGTCATGCGGTAAACGTTCGAGGAGCTAGGACACTTTAAATCGTAAATCCAGCAACTCGTCGATCCGTTTACCCAAATGAACCCCTCACATGAAGTTCCCTAGTGTTGTAGTGCTCAATACGTAAAACATGTATTTTAATTATTTGATTATATGCTATATTAAGAGTTTATAAATACAATAAATAAACTAACAAAGTTTATAAGTATTTAAATAAGTTTGAGTTATATATACTTCCCTTAAAATAGAATGCTTGAGTATTATGGAAAAATAAAATATGAATGGAGCTTCGACGTAGACTTTGCAATCTTTGAAAACCCACGACTATTAGAAGATTATAACAACGCCTTCTTGAGAACCCAAAGAAGAAAAGAAGATTATAAAGACGTCTTTTTGGAGACTTGAAGATATTTGAAGATTATAACGACTTTTTCTTGAAAACTTCTAAGAACGAAGATCAAACGCTAGTTTTCTTCAAGAACACATGAATGTTCTTACAAGATCTATAAGAAATGCCTTAGGTTTAGGACTTTAGATGTTAAGAAGGTTTGGTGCAAGAAAAAATGAAGTGATTTGCTTGGTATTTATAGGCTAGAGATTATGGTTAACTACATATTAGGTTAAAAACTAACCATGGTTAAGTTATATACTTGGGAAGATCTTAGGAATGAATGGCCATGATCAAACCATGTGTCTAGGAGGCTTCCTTGAGAAGCCTCATGAGGAGGTTAAGAGTTTTGGTTTTTCATCTTGTGTTTACGGAGTGAGTTTTGGTCCCGAAAATTGCTAACGGTAAGTATTTAATTCATGAAACGTAAAATCGGGTATCGTAAAAATATGAAACTTATAGGAATGATTAAACTCATCATTATAATCCATCTAAAAATATAAAATGAGTGATAAGTCTTATTGGGTGCAAAAACGCTGCCTAAAGCTGGAAACACGGGTCAAAAACGCGTAAAATGCAATTTATCAGAAAAGAAAGAGATTTCAGGGAAATGACCGTGAATTTATTTAGAGTAGACTAAAATTAGTCTAAAAGTGATATGAGATGTTAAAATGTGGTTTTTGTCATACTTGGGATAACTTAACAGTTATACGTGAAGTTTAAAAGTTACGCGATTTAAGTAAAAATGTAGAACGTACAAGGTTAATTTCTTTATGGTCAAAGGAGGAGGGAAATATGTTTGACTTTTCCAAAAATATAAAAGTGTCTAATTATCTTAGGAAATACAGTGCAGGAATCGTTAAGTCTGGATATAAGTAGAATTGTTTAAAACGTAAGTTTAGTTTCGTACAACGCAGGATTTATTTGGTAACATAAAAATAAATCTTAAAAATTCTCAAATTAATCATGAGTAATCTAAAAATTTATCTGATGCGGGGAAAATTGTCAGAGATGGTTTTCGTTATGCGCGGGATTATAAAATGGTGTTCCGACCAAAATGAAGCTTTAAAACGATGTTTTCTTAATAACTTTTGCGAAGAAAATGATCTAACGATTGTCGAACTCTCAGGTCATTACTAAAATAATTTATCCTACGAGAATGTGAAATAAAAATTTTATGGATGAATAGTGAAAGTGAATAGTAAATTCTCGAAAATGCGAATTGTTACAGTACCTACCCCTTAAAAGAAATTTTGTCCCGAAATTTAATGTATCTAGGTTTCTAATCTACAAAGGCATGAATAAAGCTAAATTGCGTACTAGAATAGAACAATGCGGTAGGATAAGGCACGTACTTGTTACGTATTGCGGGCTTCCTTAGTACCTAAATAGTATGCTCGACCCCGAGGTGGACTAACATTGACTCCATGATTTGGGTTATTTCCTTCAAGCATTATGGCTAGAGTCGGGTTATCCAGTACTTGTCTCTGTGCCCCATTCAACTTAGGACAATTAATTCGGAAGTGGTTTGGGCTGTTACACTCATAGCATGTCTTTTGGTTATTTCTCATATTGACCGTATTCACCGGTGTTACCTGCCTCACAACTGATTTACAACGGTTTGAAAAATGGCCAATCTGTTTGCAATTATAACACGTAGGGCAGGGCTCAGACTCCTGATGATGATAAGGACATTTAACACATTTGGGTGATGTACCCTCATAACGTCTCTGACTAGAAACAGTTGCCGCAAATCCTCTTGCCCTCTTGTTATCAAACATTGTACCCATTTGCTCGACTGATTCACTTGCTCCCTTCCTTTTATCATTGTTCTTCAAAGCTCCTTTCCTAACCATCTCATCTGTTAAGGTCCCTGCTCTTAGTATCGCACTTTGAATTGTAGAAGGCTCGGTTGTTTTTATTGTCCCACGAATCTCGGGAACAAGACCATAGATGTACCTTTCAATCCTCTTGGATTCAGGGGTAACCAGATGAGGAACTAGTTTGGCTAATTCATGAAACCGATCCGTGTAGGATGCATGACCAGCCCCCACCATAGAGTGATGATAAAGTTCATCTTCTAGCTTTTGCATCTCATTATCCGGGCAGTACCCTCTTTCAGCAGTGCTTTAAAGTCGTCCCATGTCATGCCTACAGCTGCTTCTCTTCCCCTAGCTTGAATCTGCGTGTTCCACCATGTCAATGCCTTTCCTGACATCAAGCACGAGGCATACTTCACCCTTTGGTGGATTGCACAGTTACTGATGTCGATCACTGATTCCATCTTCTCGACCCGTCGTGTATATGCCAATGCACCTCCTTTACCATCAAATTCAATAGGCTTACATGCTGTAAATTCCTTATATGTACATCCAGTCCTATTGTTGTTGTTATTTCCATTCCCTCCTACATTATTGGTGGTGTCATTTATGCTTCAGTGGTTTCCCGAATTATTGATGTGATTGCCAACTTGGGTTACTATAGTGGGAAGTAGGTTTTGTAGTTGTTGGGCAATAATGGTGGAGAAATCAGGATTTCCACCATCGATACTATGGTTACTAGTGTCGTGACCATCTCCTCTACCTTCACGTCCACCAGTTCTTCCACCCCTTGGTGTTGCACCACCTCGGCTAGTGCTACGAGTTACTCTCTTTGGTCCTATGATTTCTACAAGGAAGGACATTTGTCAATGTCAGATATGAGGTAAGTTCCTGGACTACTTAGTCGTAAATCATTCCTAATTTAAGTCAATGCTGATTAATGCAAGCATGATCAGATATGTCCATGTGGGTCGTGATGCATTTATAATTATGTTGGCCACCATAATTATAATTGCCTCCTTTCACACGTGTACATATTACCAGACACACATATCTCAGCGATAGACATTCCTTAAATGGATGGGCATTCTACCGCTTGATCCTAAATGGTGGAGGAGTGGTGTAGTGTGGGTATCTAGTGAGTGTCACACTCAGTACATAGGAATTTCCCTTAGGTGCTAAAATCACAAAATATTAATCTCTAACAGTTCTTAGAAGTATCCACAGGAGAACTCCCATCCTTGGGTAAATCATCAAATCTCTACAGCTAAATAATAACCTTTATTTAACTTAATCTCGTGTCTCATCAAACAAGAAATGTCACAAGATCAAGTTAAATAACCAGTTATTACCAAGCTCCACATTTTTGAAGACTTGACTAAATTCTAGGATTTCTCCATCAGTACAAAAACATATCATCCAATAACGTAGATCTAAACAAACAACTAACAAGAAGCATATGCGCACGAAGTGTGTGTAAGGAAAATAAAGAGGAGAGTCTTAATGTATAAAGTAGTTATAGTCTAGGTACTAAATGCAACCTAGTTCTCTATAACCGAGTCTCTGATACCAATCTGTAACACCCCCAAAGTACCGCAACGGAAGACTGTGTCAATGGGGTGCTACTTCATAAAACAAAGTACAAGGTATAGAAAACGACCTCTAAATGAGACGTTTTGAAAAGTTACCATTCGATTAATAAGAACAGAGTTACAACATAAGTTCTGAAGTACAATACATAAGTGTTTTAAAAACATATCAAATGGTAATAATAAAAGCATAAGTCTTCAAAATATGCCAAGCGACTCTATGCTCCATGCAACAGCTATCAACTTATAGACCTGAGATAAACATGCTAAAAAGTGTCAACACAAAGGTTGGTGAGTTCATAGAGTTTGTTTAACATGTAACGCCTTTAAAGAATGTTCACACAACAAAGGCATTGTAAATCCACTCAGTTCCAAGTTCCGCCCATACAAAACTTGCAACCTGTGTGTTTACAACCCACTGCTAAAATATAGTACATTTTATAGTCAAGCACACATACAGTCATAATAGTTCACATTATTGCACTTAGTGTTGCTCCATCGATAAAGGAGACTTTCAAGTTGGACTGCTCCGTTTATGTTAGGAGACTTATCAAGTTTACGAGGGGACTGCTCCGTGTATGTTGGGAGACTTATCATCCGAACAAGGGGACTGCTCCGTGTATGTTGGGAGACTTTCAAACTTAAGTATAACACAATCAAGTATAACGCAATCAAGTATAATGCAATCAAGTATAATGCAATCAAGTATAATGTTTTGAGTATTTGTAAAAGTAAAAGCAAGTAGTTGAGCATGTATCTCCCCCAAAAGTTTCAAACGAGTATAAAAACGGGGCTAAGAACTCACCTTAAAAATGATATCACAACGTTTAACGGAGTCGATGGATAAGCCTGGAAGTCTCTACGTATAACCTAGAATATGATGTCAACTCTTAGGTTCGGAATAATGCCTAAGAAAACATGAACGAGCCTATATATGCCATTATATTGATCATGATGTAGTATTTGTATGTTTGTTTATAGAAATGGTTTTAGTTTGTATATCTTGTACTACCGTTCGGGTCATCATAATTCAGAGGTCATGCAGTAAACGTTCGAGGAGCTAGGACACTTTAAATCGTAAATCCAGCAACTCGTCAATCTGTTTACCCAAATGAACTCCTCACATGAAGTTCCCTAGTGTTGCAGTGCTCAATACGTAAAACAAGTATTTTAATTATTTGATTATATGCTATATTAAGAGTTTATAAATACAATAAATAAACTAACAAAGTTTATAAGTATTTAAATAAGTTTGAGTTATATATACTTACCTTAAAATAGAATGCTTGAGTATTATGGAAAAATAAAATATTAACGGAGCTTCGACGTAGACTTTGCAATCTTTGAAAACCCACGACTATTAGAAGATTATAAAAACGCCTTCTTGAGAACCCGAAGAAGAAAAGAAGATTACAACGACGTCTTTTTGGAGACTTGAAGATATTTGAAGATTATAACGACTTTTTCTTGAAAACTTCCAAGAACGAAGATCAAACGCTAGTTTTCTTCAAGAACACATGAATGTTCTTACAAGATCTATAAGAAATGCCTTAGGTTTAGGACTTTAGATGTTAAAAAGGTTTGGTGCAAGAAAAAATGAAGTGATTTGCTTGGTATTTATAGGCTAGAGATTATGGTTAACTACATATTAGGTTAAAAACTAACCATGGTTAAGTTATATACTTGGCAAGATCTTAGGAATGAATGGCCATGATCAAACCATGTGTCTAGGAGGCTTCCTTGAGAAGCCTCATGAGGAGGTTAAGAGTTTTGGTTTTTCATCTTGTGTTTACGGAGTGAGTTTTAGTCCCCAAAAATTGCTAACGGTAAGTATTTAATTCATGAAACGTAAAATCGGGTATCGTAAAAATATGAAACTTATAGGAATGATTAAACTCATCATTATACTCCATCTAAAAATATAAAATGAGTGATAAGTCTTATTAGGTGCAAAAACGCTGCCTAAAGCTAGAAACACGGGTAAAAAACGCGTAAAATGCAATTTATCAGAAAAGAACGAGATTTCAGGGAAATGACCGTGAATTTATTTAGAGTAGACTAAAATTAGTCTAAAAGTGATATGAGATGTTAAAATGTGGTTTTCGTCGTACTTGGGATAACTTAACAGTTATACGTGAAGTTTAAAAGTTACGCGATTTAAGCAAAAATGTAGAACGTACAAGGTTAATTTCTTTATGGTCAAAGGAGGAGGGAAATATGTTTGACTTTTCCAAAAATATAAAAGTGTCTAATCATCTTAGGAAATACAGTGCAGGAATCGTTAAGTCTGGATGTAAGTAGAATTGTTTAAAACGTAAGTTTAGTTTCAATGCAGCCAGGGTTTATTTGGTAACATAAAAATAAATCTTAATAATTCTCAAATTAATCATGAGTGATCTAAAAATTTATCTGATGCGGGGAAAATTGTCAGAGATGGTTTTCGTTATGCGCGTGATGTTAAAATGGTGTTTCGACCAAAATGAAGCTTTAAAACGATGTTTTCTTAATAACTTTTGCGAAGAAAATGATCTAACGATTGTCGAACTCTTAGGTCATTACTAAAATAATTTATCCTATGAGAATGTGAAATAAAAATTTTACGGATGAATAGTGAAAGTGAATAGTAAAAGTGAATAGTAAATTCTCAAAAATGCGAATTGTTACATGTTATGGATGCATAATCAACTTTTGGATTATGGGTTCAACTTCAAGAATACTCCTATCAAAATTGATAATAAGAGTACAATTTGTATTATGAAGAATCCAGTTTATCACTCCAAGACCAAGCACATTCAGATTAGGCATCACTTTATCAGAGATTGTTATGAGCATAGGCTCATTAATGTTGTAAAGGTTCACACTGATGATAATGTAGCTGATCTACTCACAAAGGGATTTGATGTTTCAAGATTCAATCACTTGGTGGTGAGTATTGGCATGATTAATTACTAAGCTATATTTAAGGGGAAGACTAATCAGTTCGTTAGATAGTCCTATGCATTGCTTGAAGGGAGGCAATACAATGCCTATTTGAAGTTTTTGCCATTGTGAAGAAGAGAATGGAAAAGTACTGCTTTTTGATTATATGAAAGTACTGCTCTGGAAAGTACTGCACACGTGGAAAGCACTGCTTGTCTTATCAACGTACTGGTCCAACGGTCAAAAGATGGGTTAAAATTCAAATAACGACAACTTTGTTATTATGGGCTGTGATTTTTCAAATCTTACCTATAAATAACTATCCTCTGATTTTTCCTCTCATCTTAATACTTATCAATCTTTTCCATATTTCTCTCTCTTTCACATTTACTATTCATCAAATCACTTTCTTTTGTCCACATTACTCAATGGCGAATCGAATCACAGTTACTAAACACAACATGGTGGCTAATTTAGATAAGACTGAAGCCAATGTTGCATTTCATGACATCATTGATTTCCTTGCTGGTTCTTCGATCAATTATGCACTTTTGGTTGAACATGATGTTATTGAGCCATAGATTCAACAGTTTTGGATGACTGCTAGAACTCACACGGAAGGTGATGAGTCATATATACAGGCTAAGGTTGCTGGAAAGATAGTAAAAGTTACTAAAGCTTCAATTCGTGAGGATTTACTATTTGATGATGAAGAAGGAGCTATCCGTTTTGACAAACAGCTTCTTTGGGATACTTTAAGAGATATTGGGTATAAAGGGTCCTTAACTGAAACAACATTCAAGAAACCCTTGTTTAGTCCACAATGGAAGTACCTGGTTCATGTTCTACTTCACTGTATCAGTTCAAAGAGTACTTCATGGGAGCAATTTGGATCCAATATAGCATCTGCTTTAGTGGGATTGGCTACAAATCGTGTCTTAAACTTTTCAAGATTAATCCTGGATGGTATGCTATCTCACATTTCTAATGGATCAACCTGGATAATGTATCCAAGATTTATTCAAGTTTTCTTGAATAAACAACTTCATGATGTACCAAAGCCTTCAAGCTTATTACCAGTTGTGGAACAACCTGCAAAGATTTTCACCTTCATGTTGGAGATTGTTCAAGCAGTTAGAGATGAGGCTGCTGCCAGTGAAGAAAGAGAAGGTACTGCATCAACTCAAGGTACTGCTTCTCAACATACTGCTTCTTCACAAGGTATTGCTACATTAGAAGGTACTGCAGTTTCACCTCCACCATCTCCACAAGACACTGCTCATGGTCATTCAGAACTAAAAGTAAACCCACCATCCTATCCCAATGATTACACTTCCACAGATGGGCTTCAAACATCTGGAGGAGATGTGGCAACTAAGGGTCAGGTTTTGGACAACTATGCTTTAACAAGGGAGCTGACATGTTTAAAGAAAGATTTTGGAGCTCAGGTTGCACAACTAAAGAAGTTGAAAACCAAGTTTAGAAGATTAAAGACTTTTGTATGGCCTTTAATTCAACATCACAGGTTATTGGTCAAGTCACAACAGAGAAAAGGAAACAAGTTTAAGAAGCCTTCAAAGGGCAAAACGGTTCAAAAGTAGTCTTCATTCAATTTGGGGAGGAATCTGGAGCAAGAGAATTTGAATGAAGGTGCTCAACCTCATACAGATAAAGATACTGAATCTCAAGGTACTGATAATCAAGGTACTGATGTTCAAATTCAAGGTACTGAAGCACAAGTAAATATTGAAAGTACTGAGGCTGAAGGAACTGGTTTTCAAAGTACTGGTGTAGAAAGTACTGATGATCAAGGTGCTGCTGATCAAGGTACTGCTGCTCTTCAAGGAACAGACAGACAAAAGCTAATCACACCAAGGATTCTAGATTTTGAAGAAGAAGCTGGTCCTTCAACTGTTATACATAAAGAAGAAGCTGGTCCTTCAACAGTCATACCAGAAGAGGAAGCTGTTACACCCATAGTAGAGCATACTGCAAGTGATGATGAGACAGTTGCTCAAATAATTCAAAATTTATCAAAACCAAAGGGTGTCAGTATTCCAGGAGTTGCCGAAGAACAACCACAAGCTTCTCAACCAGTTTTAGATCCAAAGGAAAAAGGGAAAGGAAAACTGGTGGAAACAAAGAAGAAAAAGCACTTTGGCTGATATAAGAGCTATTGAAGTGGCTAAGAATGAAGAGGCTGCTAAGAAGTTTCAAGCAGAGTATGATCTTTGAAGTTGCTGTACCAGTAAAGAAACCTGTTCTACCAAGAAGACCAAGTATTGCTAAGGAAAGAAATGCCATGATGGCTTATCTAAAGGGTCAAGGGTATACTGGATTACAGAAGTTGAAATATTTTGAGATGAAACAACTGTATGATTTGGTAAGAGAAGCTTATCAAAAGCAAGTTGATAGTATTATTTCTTTTAAAGATGATGATAAGCTGAAGGAGGATGATAGAAAAAGAAGCTTAAAGAGGAAAAGAACAACTGAAGAAGAACAGTCATCAAAGAAGGTAGACTTGAGATCAGATACAGTTGATGAACTAAGAAATTACTTAAGAATTGTCGACTTTGATCATCCTAAATCCAAAGATGCTGCAGTAAAGAAGTCTAAAATAACTACATTTGAAGTGGTAACATCAAAGGATGGAGATTATCTGATGTTCCATAAGGAGAATGAAAGTTTTAGAGTGTTCAATTTGTTATGGGATATACTGCACATAATAGATAGAGCAGATCTGTTTCAACTATATCAGTTAGTGCAAGAATACTTTGAACATATTCCATCATCTGGAGTTGGCTTAGTATTGCTAGGAGATCTGACAAATATCTGGGAAACTGAGGAAACAAGCACTAATGAAATCTGGCTAAATCAAGAAGTATGGGAGATTACAAGCTGGAGATTCTTTGAAGAATCAGGAGTACATGCTTTGGAAATGGAAGATGGAACTATGATCCATATGTTAGCTGAAAGAAGATATCCTTTGACTAATGATCTTATGAGAAGGATGCTGGATCATGGAATGGAAGTTGAAGAAGAAACTGAAACAGCCTTAATGGTTATTGAATTATATATCAGATGGACAACTATGGCTGATGATGAAGCATAAATACTGGTATGATGTTTAATTGTATAAATTTTTAAAAAATAAGTACTTTATTCAAAGTACTGCTGGACAAACAGTACTTTAATCAAAGTACTGCTTGCAGCATAAAACCAGTAACTGTTTTTAAAAGAAAACTTTTGTTAAGTGAAAAATATTGTGAAACAAAGGTTAAAAGCAACAAATGGTTTTTTAGATAACTATAAAGGTTATCAGTCCACCATGTTTATCAAAAGGACTGGCTAATCCATGAGCAAACGACTCTGGTAAAGATATATCAAATCCGTTATATAGTTGACAACTTGCTAATAAGTTGTATGGTAATCAACTCACCATATCAGAAAATGTGAAGAGTTGGCTAGCCCACAAGAAAATGGCTTGTGGTAAAGGCTGTGGAAAAACCATTTATATGGTAATTAGTTCACCATGGTTACAAGAACTAACTAGTCCAAAAGGGTACGGCTTTTGGTAAAGACAAAACAAATCCGTTGATAGCTGATGATTTGCTAAAAATCATATGGTTATCAATGTACCATGGTCTTACACACCTAAACATTTGGCTACTCCATAGTTAATGGCTTTGGTAAAGAGACATCAAAATCCATTAAAATTTCAATGATTCACCTCTCACAGGAGTTTACACACCTGGAAGTGATGATAATAGACTGAAACTTAATGAACTGATGTACAAATTGTCATATGTTGCTGAAAAGATGGAGATTGCTGATTGTTGCTGTAAAGAATTATTTCTAAAAGACTAATTTGATGATGATACAAGCACAATGATTATAAAGACAAAATAAAGACAATCTTTCTTTGAAGACAAAGATGTTAAAGATACATATACAAAGGAACTTGAAATCAAGCAAGTAGAATTCAAGTTAGGGGAGGATAGTTGGGATACAAAGTACTGAAGAAGTTAAAGTGCTGAGGAGACAAAGTACTGAAGAGTAAAAGTACTGCTAAAGAAGAAAGTCAAAGTACTTCTCGGATAAAGGACTGCTATGCAAATCGTTAAGGATTATTATGTAGTTCTAGAATGTTCTTAGTTTAGTTTAGTATTACTTGACGTACAAGGAATAAAGTTGTAAACCGACTAGGGTTATCCTTATGGCTATAAAAGGACCCTTAGATTGGCATTAGATACACGTGCATTATTAGAGTTTACTAAGATCGATATTAGAGTTGTTAGGGATTGTTAGTGAATCTGTGTATCAAGCAGGTTAATAGTTTTAATATAATTGTTGAAGTTAAAGTTAATTCTTCTGAGCTTTATTCAAGTAAATTCCGCATATTTAATAGAGATAATTCAGTGTTTCATTGTTAGTGACTTAGGATTTATCCGAAGTTGCTAAGCCCTTGCAAGCTACATAAGTTAGTTTGGTTAGAGTACATCGATCCAACACTTGTCTCAGGTACCGAATCCTAACATATGTCTTATACATGATCTGATATCTCCACCTGCATCTACATCCGACGAGGCACAGAGTGTTGAACATGAGCCTTCTACATCTCATTACGACGATAATCACAAGGATCCCGTAGTTACATTTGACGACCAAGATGACCTAATGGTAAATATTGATAATCAAATTGACTCCGTGATTATATTTGAGGATCTAAATAATGATTATGTTGAGACTCAAGTTGAATAAAATGAACCTTTGTCTAATCTAGATCCGGAGCTCATGACCTTATGTCAGACCACCCTATCAAAATTGGAGAAATGCAATGAGATTAATAAGAAACTGCAAGATAAAATTGCACTATTGACTAAGGATAATGAATTCTATAAGTTCCAACTTAACATTTTTGAAACTAAAGAGAAACGTGAACAAAAATCTTACCAAAATGAAAAATCTTTGGAAATAAAGATACGTGATCCAGTCGAATCCAAGAATGCATTGCTTTCACAAATAGAACAACTAAAATTTGATCATCAACAACAAATTAACGCTCTTACTTCAGAAACTCAAATAGCCAAGTCTGAGTTGTTAACTTGTCAAAAACAGTTTTCTGAGTATAAGAAACATTCAAGGACGAGAATAGATCAGTATCTTGACGAAATTGTCGATTTACAAAAAAAAATCAAAGAGTTTCGAAATGTTGTGTATAAACATGGTGAGTCAATCACGATAATTCAAAAGTTTTCCTTTAAGCCAAATCCAGATGGATATGGACCAATTCTTGCTGATTACAAACCAAGTTTTTCACATAGAGCATTCAAATCAAATCATCAAGTTTAGAGTGCAGAACATAGAATTGATGATTCAATTATGAGTGTTGTTGAATATAATCGTGTTGAGGAATCAGATGCTGATGCTGAGAGTCGATTAAAAATGGAAAATGTTGAATATAACAAACCATTCGATTACTCAAAAATCACACATTTTGTTAAACAACAGGATCATACTAACACACCTTGGGTTATCACATCAATTCCTGAGTCCTCTTCTGACGTTGGTCCCCGAAACAATGTTGCACAAATTAATGGTCCTTTACCTTCCTTCAGTGAAGTAAAATCATTGCCTGAACGATGTCAAATTCTTAAATATTTTGATACATTCATGTCTGACATCAAACTTTTGGAACATGAAATTGAAGTTAATTCTGAAATAAAAGCTGAACATTTTTAATCGCCACATGCGCGAAATCAAAGAGATATTTTTCAGAAAAGGCTTTTACCCCATGTCCGAAATTTACGAATGTGTGCAATATATTGGGAACGGGATCTTCAGAAAGAGATTGGACTTATGAAAACAGTTTTCGAGAAAACAGAAACATCGATTTCAAATACTAAACAGAAAAAGAAAATATTAAGAAATCATGTTGATCGACTCTTGGAAGATGTTATCTGTGCTGATACCATAAATGTTGTGTTGTTACATATTGTCGCATATGCATTTGATTATATTGCCATTGATTCTGTTGATTCTGTTGTTAATGTTGAGAATGTCGATGATGTATCTCAAATTGAGTCTTTGAAAGTTGAAAATGAGCGTTTGTTAAATGATCTTTTGATTGTAAAATGTCGTCTTCATTGGTGTCAACAAGATTGTCAAAATCGAGAACTTGCTTTGCAAAATAAAATCAACCAGTTGCAAGCAAAACCTTTTGAACCAAAACTTGAACAACTAGATGATGAAAACGTGTCTTTAAAGTGTCAAATTTCAAAATATGAACGAGAAATCTCCAAAGCTAAAACTGAATATAGTGTCATATTTGATTTGCTCAAAAAGACTCGTGCTAAAGCGTCAAAAGATCTTGATGAGCATCAAAAATATATTAAAGAAGTCATGAATGTTTATGAAAATATTCGCTCTGAAAATCAAGATTTGTTGCACACAATTGTTGAGTTGAAAGCGAAGTTAGGGAAATATGAGCTAGATAAGCCTAGTAACACTATAGTTCTTGCACCAAAAAAGTTTAAAATTGACATTAGGAAGCCTTCAGAAAAAACACAAGATACTAATATGATTCCTTCCACTAATACAGGAGTAGTTGCCTCTTTTCCCAGCATTAGCACTTCACAGATTAGAAAGAGTCAAAAGAAGAATAGGAAGTCGCAACGTAAGAAAAGATCAGTAAAGAACTCTGTGGTAGAAGATCATACTAGGACTTCGAATAAGACACATTTTGCTCCCTTAGATAATGCGTTAACTAAATGTATTGATCAAAGTGATATAATGAATGTTAACCCTTTAAGTACATTTGATGTTGAATTTGAAGCTTCTTGTGTTATATGTCGAAAAAGCATGCTTTCTGAATGTCATGATAAATGTTTTGCTAAATCTATCTTGTCTCGATATCGGAAACCTGTGAATGGCATTACCTCTAGGCCCACTAAAGCTACTAAGTCTGTGCTAGGTAAACCACCCTCTAGTGTTTCTAAGCTAAGCATTGATGTTCCCGTAACTCTATCATCACCTCTTGGGAAGTTAGTATCACCTAGTCCTTTCACTAAGACTAAAGAACAAAATAGTTGGACTTGGCAGAGATGGTTGCAAAACACACCAGGATTTAGATGGTTACCCAAAATTCTTAATATCTATGTGTCTTTTGTAACTGTATCAGAACCCTCTAACTCTTCGGGTTCCACCTCTACGTCTATTCCATCTGTGTCGTATGTGTGTAATGCAGGTGATACAGATTATCATCTGGATTGTTGATAGCGGATGTTCCTGGCACATGACAAGCAATCTCAAACTGTCATCAAACTTTATCTCAAAGTTCATCGGCACTGTCAGGTTCAGGAATAATCACTTCGCAGCTATCATGGGCTACGAAGATTACATCAATCGGAACATTGAAATTAGCAGGGTTTATTATGTGGAAGGTCTCGGTCACAATCTATTTTCAGTCAGTCAGTTTTGTGATGGTGATTTGGAAACTGCTTTTAGGGAGAAAACTTGTTTCATTCGTGATCTACAAGGAAACGATCTTATGTCTGAAAACCGCACATCAAGACTTTACACAATCTCAATGCAAGACATGATTGCTTCATCTCCCATCTGTTTACTTTCAAAGGCAACATCTACAAAATCTTGGCTGTGGCACCGTCGTCTTTCACACTTAAACTTTCAAACCATAACCAATCTTGCACGATACAAACTAGTTGAAGGTCTTCCAAGGTTTCGGTATTCTAAAGATCATCTATGCTTAGTGTTAGGATTTAGTAAATCCAGTTATTAAAGTGTCGGTCACCTCAAGTATATGTAATCGTTAAAAAGCTAGTAGTCGTAGTTATTTAATGTTAAGTAGTATTTAGTGAAGTAACACCGTGGAGGACGGACGGGTCTTTACCCACTGTATGCCTGATCCACAGCCCGTAGGTGGCGTTTTATGTAAGACTATAAATACCCTATACCTCCCAAGGTAAAGGGTTGGAGCTCATAATAACACTTTTACTTTCTCTCACTAAGTTCCCAAACCTCTAACTATTTCTCTCTCTAAAACTTATATTATACGCCTATCTGTGATCATGATTTGATGTGTTTGTGAAATCCAATATATTACAAATGGTATCAAGAGCAATGGTTTGATCATCTCTCTTACATATCCTTGGACAATTCAAATCTAAGTAGAGAGAAACAAGTTTGTCAAATAATTCTGCAGCCTTTTACACCAATGTTGGAATTACCACCAAAGCTTCACAAGTCATACCCACGGGTAATGGTAATTACAAGCTCATCCTTGATCCAAAATATAAGCCTCCTGACTCAAACACACTCATGGAAAACTTCATCAATCAACTATCTCTCATGGTTAGTCAAAATATGAATTCCCTCCTACACACCAACAATAATCTCAGAACAGCATCCAATCCACACAATCAAGCTACTATCAAAGATGGAAAGGTTATGGTGCAACCAGATCAAGGAAGGCAGTATGAACTGGGAAGAGGAGGAGTTGGTGGAGGGTATATGGCTAATCAGAATCGTGGAAGAAATGCCAATCAAGGACAAGCAAAGCCAATCAAATGCTACAACTGTGGTGGTGAGGGACATATTGCGAGGAACTGCACATCTCCAAAATGTCCACAGAATGCAGAATACTTCAGAGACAAGATGTTGCTTGTGCAAGCTCAGGATAATGGAGTAGCTTTGGATGAAGAGGAGTTGTTGTTTCTTGCTGAGGGAAATGCCAAAACTTATGATGCTGATGTTGATGAGCAGCCAATTCAGGAAATAGGTCACAATCATTAAAATGCCTTTCAAGTAGCTGACTGTGATGCATTTGATTTTGACGTCGATGATGAACCTACTGCCCAGACAATCTTCATGGCTAGCATTTCACCAATGGTCGCTCCAAAGGTCTCATCACCACAACAGGCTGGTCCATCCAAAGAATCAATCATTTAAGAGGTATTAAAACTATACGATGAAGTTGATGAGCAAAAGATTCATAATGAAGTACAATCTCTTGAAACTTATGAATCAGATATTGATAATGAGGGTAATAGCAATATTGTCTCATATGATCAATATGTGACGCAAAGTGAAAGTGAGATTATACCAAGTGATGCATCTTTTGCAGTCAATAATGACTATGTTTTTGATGAATACACTCCATGTGCCCCTGATGATTCTGTTATCTCTAAACTTAATGCCTATAAAGAACAAGTTGCCATTTATGAACAACGCGCTAAGATTGAGTTAACCACTCGTGAGCAGGAAATGGATGACCAAATGCGTACAATTATTAGAAAAAGTAACTTTAGGGAAGAAATACTAAAACAAGAGCTAGACTCCTTGAAAGAAAAGCTTAATAAAACGGCTAAGCAAAAACAAGAACTTCAAGAAAATGTGAAAGTGCTTAAGCAGGAATTCAATGCTAAGGAATCAAAACTTTTGAATGAATTTTCCAACCTAAAAACTTTGAAAAACAAAATTGAAAACAAATTGTACGTACAAGGAAACACCATTCAGACTGCTCACATGATCACTAAGCATAGAGTTCTAAGTGGCAAACATAGTGTTGCATTAGTTGATGAACCAAACCCTAAGGCTTGTAAGAAAGCTAGAAAAGCAAAGAAGGTAATTTATGATGGCAATGAAATCCTTAAGCCTAGACAAAAACCTAGTTGCGCTGAGAATACCGAGGAAGATAAGCAGTTAGAAGAAATCACTAGAAAGAAATTGGAAGAAAAACTTAAGAGCCCTTCATGCATAGAAAAGAAAATCAGTTATAAAACACCCAACTATGCTAAGGATAATTGGATTGCATTTAACAAGTTTAGACCTCAAACACAGCTGACCCCTGAACAAGTGTTCTGGAAAAAGGATATGGACATGAAAAAAGCTGATGAGTTTGTTGAACAGAATCCCCCATGTAGGAGAATGCTTCCTGCCACTGTATATCCCCCCAATACACCAATGCATTTAGTTCCTAGATCTATTCCCACTAAGAGCAAGACCTTAATCAGTCAGTATGTTATTTATCATCTATTTGTTGATTTTGAGAAGACATGTAAGAAAAGGATCACACCTACTGGGATAACTGAAGGGGAGAGGGGTTTTGAGCAAACTAAAGAATGCTATTTAACTGAGATCATGCCTTTCTTTAAACAATTAAAAGGTCAATTCGAAAGTCTTAAAAAGGGGATGGATTCAGATATTTAAGAAATGGAAAAGGAATTTGATGCAATGATAGTTGAGGTCAATGACTATGAGTGAGAATTAAAATATAATGAGATTGAGAGGAAGAACTTGCATACCTTAAATGAGAATCTGATTTCTGAATGTATCACTCAAGATGTGTTTTACACTGCCACGAATTGTTCAATTAATGCATCTCAATTTCATGAATTATCTGTTGCTCTAAAAGTCTCCCGTGATCGTGTCATTGAGCTTGAGAAAACTAACTCTAAATTGCATGAGAAAGTTGAACGGGATGATCATGATAACCTGGTGAAATAGTTTTCTAAATTGCAAGTTGAGCATCTTGCTTTGCAATTAAAATATCAACATCTAAAAGAAAATGTTAAAACCTCAAATATCAAGACATCCTTGGATGCTCCTGAATTTGATGCAGTTTTTGAAATAAGCAAACGTGATGAACAGATTCGAGCTCATTGTAACACGATCAGAAAAACGAGAAGCCAAATTTCACAATTAAAGGGTGAAAAGAACAATGTGACTGGCTCCCAAATGCCTCCTCCTTTAGATTCTCAGTGTTCTCAAACGTTTCATCTTCAAAACTTGGTTAATGTTTTACAAAAGGAAAATGAGAGTTTTCTAGAAGAAAATGAAAAGGTTAAACGACACTTTAAAGAGTTATATGATTCAATGAAAGTCACTCGTGACAAGAACAACGAAAAAATAACTTCTTTACAAAAGGAAATTGAGAATCTGAGGAGTCAGGAAAAAGGGAAAATGCCACTTGTCTTTAATGAGAATGTTGCATCAAAGTCATCTGCAGACTGAAAATATACTGTGACTATTAAATACATTCCTCCTCATCTTAGAAATAACGAACTTGTGTTTCATAACTATTTCGCTCACCTTAAGGATAGTCCAGAATGTCTCCATGAGATTGTAGAAGAGGATTTCATAAATAAGCCATTTCATAGAGAGATTAGGTTTGCTTGCATTCAGGCCAAACGATCTCAAGAGCTGCTAGAATGTTTAAGAGCAACATGTCCTAAATCCTTATGTGCAAAAGATAAAGCTGTGATGCCTTGTTCTATGCCTAGTGCCAATTATGCAGCCCATTCTATGCCCAGTATTAAGAAATTGAACTCTAAATTGCCTTCAAGTAGTTCAGATCCATGCACGTCTAGTTCAGGAATGCAAAAAGTAGCTTAACCAACTAATGTTCCCATTATTCCCTCTACAGGAGTAATCAGTGACATAAAAGCAAGCGGGTCAAAGCCTCCAGGCAATACAAAGCAAGATAGGACCTCACAAGCTAAGAATGTGCATTGGAAGAGAGTAGAAGACCACCCTAGGAACACTAAGTTTGAGTTGAATAAAACGAATCGTGTCGATTCTAGTATTAGCTATAAGCGTACTGTAATTCATTCGAATTCTGCTACTATCCGCAAACCATGTAATGACTACTGCTTGATTTCTGTTACTAATCATGAATGTGGTGTGAATGATTTGATTAATGTTGTTAAATGCCCAGTCAAAATTGTTAATGTCAAAAATCAAGTTAAGAAGGCTAAAAGGCAAAGGCTAAAGAAAGTTAGAAAACATTGGAAACCCACAGGAAGAAAATTTAGTAATATAGGTTATCAATGGATACCTATTGGCCGTAAGTTTAATCTTAATGAGTTTTTCCCTAAATTTGCTAAGACAATGCCCATTAGAAAATGGATGCCTACTGATAGAACTATTCCTTTAAGAAGTGAACATACTTTGAATAGGTCAAATACGGACAATAGCACTGCATCTATTCCTGATGATTCCATTGTTTCTACTTCCGATGTGGGTGCTCCAATCACTGTTACTAACCAAATGGAACCCATTCTTTCATGGGGATCCCAATTATCCAATTATCCATTCTTGTCTGTGTTCAACTGCAGATCGTTCAAATCGTTCTGTGGTACCTGGACTCAGGCTGTTCCAAGCATATGATTGGAGATCGCTCGCGGCTCATGAACTTCGTGAGTAAATTTATCGGGACTGTTAGATTCAGAAACGACCATTTTGGAGCAATTATGGGTTATGGAGATTATGTGGTTGGTGAAAGTGTAATCTCCAGGGTATATTATGTAGAAGGTCTTGGTCATAATCTATTCTCTATTGGTCAATTCTGTGATTCCGATCTAGAGGTGGATTTTTGAAAACATACCTGTTTCGTTAGAGATTTAGATGGTGTTGAACTTTTGAAAGGAACACGTGGAACCAATTTATACACCATCTCCATCGAAGACATGATGAGATCTTCTCCAATCTGCTTGTTGTCAAAGGCTTCAAAAACAAAATCATGGTTATGGCATTGTCGTCTCAATCACTTGAACTTCAGCACCATTAATAATCTTTCCAGAAATGATCTTGTAAGAGGCTTACCCAGATTAAAGTATGTAAAGATCATCTTTTTTCAGCATGCCAATTGGGAAAAAGCAAGAAATATGCCCACAAACCCAAACCCATAAACTCAGTAATGGAAGTTCTGCATACCCTTCATATGGATTTGTGCGGACCAATGAGAGTGCAAACGATTAATGGGAAGAAATATATTTTAGTCGTTGTTGATGACTACTCTCGATTTACTTGGGTAAAGTTTTTGAGAACAAAGGATGAAACTCCAGATGAAATAATCAAACTTATCTAGCAGCTTCAGGTTCTACTTAACAATACGGTTAGAATTGTTCGAACAGACATTGGCACAGAGTTCGTTAACAAAGGCTTAAGTCAATTTTATGAAAGTGTTGGAATCAGTCATCAAAGAAGTGTTCCACGAACTCCTCAACAGAACGGTGTAGTTGAAAGACGAAATCGAACTCTTGTGGAAGCCGCAAGAACAATGCTAATTTATTCAAAGGTTCCAATGTTTCTCTGGGCTGAAGCCATTGCAACTGCTTGCTACACCCAAAATCGTTCCCTCATACACACATCTCATGGAAAAACTCCATACGAACTTGTCCATAAACGAAAACTTGATCTCTCCTACCTTCGTGTGTTTGGTGCGTTGTGCTATCCAACGAATGACGGTCAAGATCTCGGTAAATTAAGAGCTAAGGCGGACATTGGAGTTTTTGTAGGTTATGCATCAAACAAGAAGGGTTACCGAATCTACAACAAAAGAACTCGAGTTATCATGGAAACTATTCACGTTACGTTTGATGAGCTGTCCGGGAAAATGGCTCCAGGACAATCTAGTTTTGGACCCGCATCTCAACCTTCATCAAGTAGTCCTATAAGTTCTACTTTTGTTCTAAATCCCTCACCAGCAACTCCTTATGTACCTCCTTCAGAAGATGATTTGAAGAAATTGTTTGATCCAATGTTTGATGAACACTATGAGCCAAGTGCTAATGATCTGTCAATTCCATCAACAGAGGCTGTTCCTATCCCTGTCAACGAAGTTAACCCTTCAGTTTCTATGTCAATAAGTCAAGAAGCGCCTGCTGCTGATCACTCTGTCTCATCAACAAATCATCAATCATCGACTGTACATCATGGAATTGTGTCTGGCACCTATGATGGAGATAATCCCTTTGCTACTCCTGAAGATGCCCCTTTGAAAACATATTTGCTCCCGAATCATCATCAGAACCATCTTCATTAGGAGAAATCGACTCTGCTACTTCAGTTCCTCAACAACAACCACACGAACACCTTAGAAAATGGACACATGATCATACATTGGAAAACATCATTGGAAATCCCTCTCGTCCAGTATCCACTTGTAAACAACTTGCAACTGATGCCTTATGGTGCTTCTTCAACTCCGTACTATCCAAGGTCGAACCAAAGGACGTTAAAACTGCCATGAATGAAGACAGCTGGTTCAATGCCATGCAAGAAGAAATTCATGAGTTTGACCGACTAGATGTATGGGAATTAGTACCTGCTCCTGACTGTGCTATGATCATTGCTCTAAAGTGGATCTTCAAAGTAAAACTTGATGAGCATGTTGATGTTTTAAAGAACAAGGCTCGATTGGTTGCAAAAGGATACCGTCAAGAGGAGGGTATTGACTTTGAAGAATCATTTGCTCTAGTTTCTCGTATCGAGGCAATCAGAATCTTCTTGGCTAATGCTGCAAGTAAAAACATGGTAGTATATCAGATGGATGTAAAGACGACTTTTCTTAACGGAGATCTTAAAGAAGTCGTATACGTCAGCCAACCTGAAGGTTTTGTGAATCCAGAGCATCCTACTCATGTCTATCGCTTGAAGAAGGCTCTTTACGGTTTGAAACAAGCTTTAAGGGCATGGTATGATACGCTATCAAAGTTTCTTCTATCTGCTGGATTCAGCAAAGGAGCAGTTGATCCGACATTGTTCACCAAAAAGTCAGGCAAACATTTAATTCACGTTCAAATCTATGTTGATGATATTATTTTTGCCTCGACTGACCCCAATGAATGTGACCGTTTTTCAAATGAAATGGGTTCCAAATTTCAAATGTCATTTTTCTTGGGATTACAAATTTCACAAAGTCCCGGAGGCATTTTTATAAATCAATCTAAATATGCAAATGAGATTTTAAAGAAAATTTGGATTTGATTCTTGTGACCCTGTTGACACTCCCATGATAGAGCGTACTAAACTGGATGAGGACCACTCAGGGATCATGGTAGACCAAACGAAATATCGTAGTATGATTGGATCCCTGATGTACCTCACAGCCAGTAGACCAGACATTCTGTTCGTTGTTTGCATGTGTGCTAGATACCAAGCTAAGCCTACCAAAAAGCACCTTGAAGCGGTTAAACGGTGTTGATCCCAGTTGAGCAAACGATCTAATATAGAAACTGACTTAGAATAACAACTTATTAAGTATTATGCGGAATTTAACACTTAACCTTAAGAAGAAGAACAGTTAACATTCAACACCTCAATATTATTTATTAATACGAATACTCTTACAGTATTAGGGTTTTGCAACCTTGAAGTGTATCGACCTTAGATATAAAACTTACATATCAAATCAAACCTAGAACCTCCTTTTATAAGCTAAGGAGTCCTATACATTATACAATACGTAACCTACAAGATAAATATCTTTTCCATATTTATCTAACCGACTATACAAAACACTAGCAGTGGTTACAATATATCATCAGTGGTTACACATTACTACTAGCCGCGATTGTCTTCATCTGTGGTTACACTCTTATGTCCATGGTTCTATCAAGCCTGTCCGTGGTTCCAGAACTTAAAGTAATTCTTGATGCAAGGAACCTAAAACCCAACAATCCTCCCCTAAACTTGATACATTCCAACAGAATTCTCAAGTTTCCTTTAAGCTCAAAACATCTGAAATGGAGGATGTAGCCAAACACTTATGAGATTTAAGAATTGTCATACTTCTTCAAGAAATCATAGGCTTGACCATCATAGGGTAACATCATCTTGATAATACCAGGTTTCAACATCTGAACAATAATTTCTGGATACTTATTCAACTGAGGATATTCACCTTCTACAAGCATGTGAATAATTTTTCCAGAAACAGTTAAAACATGAACTCCACAAGTTTGATATAAAAACCAGCTTGTTACAGTACCATTGTAGAGTCCTTTCCATTCAGGTTCATCATGAGTTGGTTCAAACAAAATCTTCAAATTATAATAGACCATTCTCTCATGATTATCAGTTGGATACACTTCACCAAACTTGTTCTTGTAAATTCTCCAGAGATCCATCAAATCATCCCTTTCAAAATACTGAAGCATTTGTGAAAATTTATTATACTCATAAACTTCATTGTTGAGTCTTTGAATTTTCCAAACTCCTTCACTTCCATCATTAAGCTTAAACTCATAAGAAACAATTTGATTAACATCTACAGCTTCTTTTAATCTTTTAGAATCAGATGTTTCTTGAATCTCAGATTTTCTCTTTCTTTTACTTAGCATCCACTCATCATGCTTCTTTATCCACTCTTCTTCCTTCTCAGAATTCATTGGACAAAAATCATCTACATTAATCCTCATACATCTCTCATAGATTTCCAAAATTCTTTCAAATGAACATTTACTAAGATTATCAGAAACATAAATGCCTGAATTCTTAATAATTTTCATCAATACATTCCTCATCTGAGCCATAGTAGGAGGTTTCTTTCTTATAACCTGTTTCTTTGTTTTGCTAACCTTCCTTGCCCATTCACTCATCAATCTAGCTTTCTCCTCATCATCCAGCAATGCCCATTCTTGTGCAGTAAACTCATCAAGAATTTGTAAAGAAGCTTGAAGATAGTTTTGTGAATTATACCATATAGCTAACCATTTCTCACTAGCTTCCTCCTCTTCTTTCTTTCTTTTATCCAAAGCTGCTTGTTCTTCAGCAACCATATTCTTTACAAATTCATCATCAAAAGCTTCTTGTTCTGCTCTAGTTTTAAACTTCAACTCTGGTACTGCAATACCTTTACCCTTTCCAACATCAGATTGAATCACCTTCTTCTTCAGTGGTTCACCAATAACTAAAGTTTTTCCTCTGGGTTTGGGTTTAGTTGCAGTAGTTTGAACAGATAAAGCAGGTGCAATGATGGGTGTAGAAATAGATGATGTTTTGCTCAGATTAATCAATGTACTTGCAGCTTCTTTCTCTACTTCTTTAGGCTTAGATGGTAATATAGAGAGAGTTGTTACAATAGTGGAAGTGGTTATAATAGCAGTGGGTATGATTGCTGAAGGTATAGTTGTAGTGTTTATAGTTGCTATGTCTGTTACAGCATCAGTGGTTTGAGACATACCATCCGTGTTTGTGTTCAGTACTACATCTTCTACAACCTTCTTCACATTTTCAAGAACTGCCTCATTCCCATCTTTATCAGATACCACAAATGTTTGATCTCCACTATCAACATCTTCTTCCATAGATACATTAACATCCTCCCCTGAATTCTTGCCTTCACTCCTCCCCGTGTTTGGATACATCCTTCATATTCAGAGCTGGAAAGGAGTTTAGCTTCTTTTTCCTTAGCTTCCTCAAAGCAGCAAGCCCAGGCCTTTTTATCTTTTCCAAAACCAAAACCCTGTGCTTCAAGCGCCGAATATCCTTTTCATGAAACCCAGCCAATTCCTTGAGATTAGAGATCGTCTCCTCCATCTTGGTACATTTGGCCGTCAATTCATTTAAGCGTTCAAGAATATCCTCCCTACTTCGACCTGTGTGAACTGGTCCGAGAGGTGGTTCATTGGAAAAGTCAGTATGTACAAACTCAGAATCCGTCAATTCATGTTCAGGTTCCAACCTATCCTCATCACTTCAGCTGTGTTAACTGCTCCGAGAGGTGAATCTTTGGATATAGAAAAACATAGCATCAGACCGAGCCAAGAACATCTATGCACCCTATAATAGCCAAGTGGCTAGGGATTCCTCCACCTATGTTAAGTTCCAAGGAACTCTCCATATTAGGAGTTGCCAATGGTTGGGTCTTATTTATGTTTCCACTATCCTGATCAGCATCTAAGCATGTATCAGTAGTGGAAGCCCTCCCAATCATGTCACCTTCACCATCTGTGACAGCCTCATGAGCAACACCACTAGCACTAGCCTGAGGAAGCTTAGTGCCCTTCTTTCTCCTAGTCCATACAATAGGTGTACTATTAGTGATTTGAGGTGTAGTATCAGTGGTTGGAGGTGTACTTTCAGTGATTTGAGGTGTAGTATCAGTGGTTGGAGGTGTACTTTCAGTGACAATCAGTTGAGTGTCAAGACCTTCATCAAAATCAGGAGCAGTAGACAAAATAAGCATGTGAGGAAATAAAGGAACATCTCTAATTTGTACATTCTGTGGCTGATTCCTCATATGTGCAAAAACCTTAGGAAGCATATGATGTACTTCATACTCTCTAGAATGTTCAATAGGATCAACAATTTGATGTGCTACAATCAGTTGAACAAACCGAGGATACAAATAGTATTTACCCTTCTTCCTAATGTTTTGTACTAACCCCTCATAAATCATTCTAGACC
Source organism: Chrysanthemum makinoi (assembly GCA_910596185.1). Taxonomy (NCBI): domain Eukaryota; kingdom Viridiplantae; phylum Streptophyta; class Magnoliopsida; order Asterales; family Asteraceae; genus Chrysanthemum; species Chrysanthemum makinoi. Next base: position 73,118,107 of record OU343222.1, on the reverse strand, counting down.
AATTAAACTTCCTTCCCTCAGATAAACAAATAATAGCAGTAGCAATTTTTGAAGGAAAGTCATTAAAACCGGTGGTCTTGTTACTCATACACATCAACAAGGTGTGAATCAAAAACTTCCATTGTTGTGAAAACAAACTCTTAAAGAATTGTACCTTTTCACCTCTATGTGTATATCCTAATCTCTCTAAACCAGCAACAATCTCAACATCTGAAAGATTGTCAACCCCATCAGCATCATCAAACTGCAAAACTTCTCGAATGATATCCTCATAACAGAAATAACATGCTCATCCACTTCAGAACGAAACATCTCCACACCATCAACAGTTGCAAGTGTAGCATTTTTCCAGAATTGATGTATGTAGGCTTTAAGAATAGTGGGTGTAACAGTTAAAGCATAATGAATGGGACTGTGAACTAAGAAATCAATCATTTGATGAAATCCTTCAGAACGAGCATTCTTGGTGAGAATGGCAACTAGGTTATGTGAAGTGGAATACTTTTCATCCATTTTGATTAAGGAAAATAATGATGTGAGTTGGTGAATTTTGCAAAGAAAGTGATTAGGGTTAAGGTTGAGCGCCAATTGAAAGTGGTTTGAGAATCAAATAAATGATCCGTCCATGAGTTGGGGAGAGTGATATAGATTCGCCAATGTTACCAAACAGCCCCTGTACTATCCAAAACTAGACTCCATGCTATCCGAGGTTCCAGAACTACTATCCGCGGTTGCAACATACCATCAGCAGATACATGGGATCACTTCTTCCAAATGACCAAGAGATATAGCAAGTAAATCAGCTTTGATAACTAGGCAATACTGCTTATGGTTCAAACTCTTGACAAAAGTAGGTCCAAATAAGTCCATATGAAGCATAAACAGTGGTTGTGAAATAGTGTTGACATTTTTGGACTTACAAGAAGCTCTATGTTGTTTTCCTTTCTGACAAGCCACACACAGTTCCTTACACTCAAAAACCTTAGAAGGTAACCCTCTCACTAAGTTCCCTTTAACCAGTTTATTGATAGTTTTGAAATTGAGGTGACCTAATCTTCTATGCCATAACTTAGACTCATCCACATATGCTTTAGCAAATAAACAAGTTAAGGACCTATTAGGAATTACATCTTTAAGATCAAAACAATATATATTTTCCTTCCTAGGTACCCTAATTTGTATAAACTTCTCATCAGGCATCTTAAACTCAGGAGACAACACCACACACTCATTTTCACCAAAAAGTACCCAGTTTTTCTTATCACACATTTGAGAAACACTGAATAAATTGTACTTAAGTCCCTGTACCAAGTAGACTTTTTTAAAGTCCAAATTTCCTGTTCTGATTGTGCCTCTTCCAAGTATCTTTCCTCCCTTTGGATCATTGCCAAAAGCCACATATCCTCCATCAAAAGCTTCAAAATCTTCCAGGTTGCTCCCATCCCAAGTCATGTGCCCAGAGCAACCACTATCAAAAACTCCTTTGTCTTTAGCTCATCTTGTAGATTGCCCTGCACATGAAATTAAACAAGTTAGTTCCTTTTGTGGACCCAAGCCAATACTGACTTGGTCTGCCCTGTGCATCAATATAATCAAATTTGGTTAGGTCCATTGATGCACAGTTGACATGATGTAAAACTTGGTCTTAGGTTTCCATTGCCAACTAGCTGAGGCCTTAACAACATAAAAATGATTCCCAACCACTGTATCAGTTATCACCTTTGGAATTTTTAAAACTTCTTTGTTATCTGTGGTGATTTTGGCTTATCGTGGTTTGATTTTGCTTAGCCGTGTTTACACTTTGCTTAGCAGTGGTTGGAACCCATTGGGGGAAGCAGACAATTGATGATTGTTTTTGTATTCCCATTCCTCATTAACACTGCTTTAGGAATCATGTGTGGATGAGGGTGGGTTTTCTTTGAAACGTTTTGGTGATTTACCCTCCTCCAATGATTCCAAACTTGTGGTCTGTTTTTATTACAATTTCTCTGTAAGTGCTCAAAACTACCACATATAAAACAAGCCTTTTAACACATTGAAACTCATCACCTAATCTGTTAGAAATTAAGCCCTTTAAGCTTCTTTGATTACCCTAGGTTTATTTGTTGTGTTGGGTTCCTAGGTATTTCCCTGTACTCTACTACTTTCTTGGTTACTTTAGCTCCAAATCTAGGTACAAAATTAGCTTGTCTAGTATCAACTTTCTTGATAGGTTCTAACTTTTCAGGCTGTGTTGATACTTTACTATCTTCATCATAATCTGATTCCCAATCTTCAATGATGGGAGCATCAGAGGACATATCAGAACTTATCTTAGGTGTCTCAGTCTTACTTATTCCTTCAACAGGTTTGTTAAAACTGAATTCACTACTAAATGACAGTTCTTTAGCAGGTGGTGCATGTTGCATAAGAGTAGGTGGTGGCATATTGTTGTATCCAATCCTAGAACCCTTTTTCATTAGATGACTCTCTATAGATTTATGAACCAAATCAGAAGCAAATTGTGTTTTAGCTACCCTAACAACATGTTTTTCTTTTTCATCTAGGGCCTTTTGTTTTTCACTCTCTGCTAGTTCAAGTTTCTCTTTAAGCATTGTAATCTCTCTATTTTTAAGATCAATTTCACCACCTAATATATTGATCTTATCTACATACTCAAACTCACATTTAATATAGTATCTAATCTTCTCTTCCACACTCTCTAGACCAACCCTATAACCTAAGTTATCCATAGTTAGTCTTTCTACTTCTTTCCTCATACTTTCAGTGATAGCTTTTTGAGATTCTAAGTTATCATTACATGATTTAAAAGAGCAAGTAGACTCATTAGATACCTCCGAATCGAACCAGAGGAAGATGAAGCATAGGCCATAAGAGCAAAGTTATGCTCTTTTGAAGCTTCACTAGCAAGAAAAGCTGCATTAGGTCCTTCTTCAATCTGATCACTCCAATCATAATCACCAAGACCATCTTGAGCCACCAATGCTGAAGAAGGAGCAGACTCTTCATTGATCTTCTTAACACCTTCAATACTCTTAGGAGCTCGACATTCCCTTGCAAAGTGACCCTTCTTCTTGCAGTTAAAGCACTCCATCTTGCTTTTGTCAAACCCTGCTCTCCTTTGACCATCATACTTAACTTTTCTTCCAGTCCTCCTCAAAAACTTCCTTGCTTGGAGAGTTAACATTGCTATTTGCCATTGAAGATTAATCTCTTCTAGATCATCAGGATCAATTTGATCCAGATCTTGATTCAACACAGTAAGAACATAGTAGAAATCAGCCAGAAAATCACAAATTGCACCATCACTAACATTATCACTAACAGTGGTATTGTTTGCAATAGCCGTGGATATACCATAGGCAGCAATGGATACATCTTGTGAGCTCTTGTGATTAGTGGAGACAAAAGCAATGTTTGGATTAGCAGTAGATGCATTAGCAAAGTTATTCTCAGACTCATAAACCTTCAAGTTGTTGAAGAGATTATCCAGAGTCATCTTAGGAAAGTCCTCCTTATTCCTCCACACAATTGTATGAATAGCCCATTCGATGATAGATCCTAATGAACTTCAAATTAATATCTTCTTGAAGAACCTTAAATCTCAGACTTCAGTTGGCTAATAAGTTTTTGAAGTCTATTGTATGTGCCATCAATATTTTCTCCACTGAGAGCAGTGAAGGTTTCAAATTGATGCTTGAGCATATTCATTCTGGACTTCTTGGTAGCTTCATTGCCAGCAAACCTTGTCTCAAGAGCATCCAGTAACTCTTTAGCAGATTCATATTGCTCAAAAACCAAAGCATAATCATTGGGTATTCCCATGGAGAGAATACTGTGAGCCTTGATCTCAGCTTTATCTTAGCCTTATCAATTTCACTAACAATGGTAATTTCTTTGCCATCCTCACCCTTCTTAGGAGGAGTGTCTCCCTTTTCAACGACATCCCAGAGAGCATAATCAATCATACGAATGTATTGTCTCATTCGCATTCTCCAGATTTGATACTCACCATGCTTGAGCATGGGTACCTTTGAAGCAGTCACCATGTGAGTTTCGTCAGACATCTTATCTTCTTTGAACAAAACTTAACTTAACCTCTTCTTGATTACAGTTTCTAGATCACAAGCTTTGATACCACTTGTTGATCCAAGTTGAGCAAACGATCTAATATAGAAACTGACTTAGAATAACAACTTATTAAGTATTATGCGAATTTAACACTTAACCTTAAGAAGAAGAACAGTTAACATTCAACACCTCAATATTATTTATTAATATGAATACTCTTACAGTATTAGGTTTTTGCAACCTTGAAGTGTATCGACCTTAGATATAAAACTTACATATCTAATCAAACCTAGAACCTCCTTTTATAAGCTAAGGAGTCCTATACATTATACAATACGTAACCTACAAGATAAATATCTTTTCCATATTTATCTAACCGACTATACAAAACACTAGCAGTGGTTACAATATATCATCAGTGGTTACACATTACTACTAGCCGCGGTTGTCTTCATCCGTGGTTACACTCTTCTGTCCGTGGTTCTATCAAGCCTGTCCGTGGTTCCAGTACTTAATGTAATTCTTGATGCAAGGAACCTAAAACCCAACAAACGGGTCTTTCGGTATCTCTAAGGAACCATCAATATGGGACTTTGGTACCCGAAGGACACCGATATGTCACTAACAGCCTATGTAGATGCTGATCATGCAGGATGTCAAGATACACGTCGAAGTACGTCTGGAGGTGCTCAATTTTTGGGTGACAAGCTTGTGAGCTGGTATTCTAAGAAACCAATGAGTACCTCGATATCCTCTACAGAGGCTGAATACATAGCCATGTCATCTTGTTGTGCTCAAATCCTATGGATGAGATCCCAATTATCTGACTATAGCTTTGAATTCAACAAAATCCCTCTGTATTGTGATAACAAAAGTGCCATTGCTCTCTCATGCAACAACGTACAACACTCAAGAGCAAAGCAAATCGACATTCGACATCATTTCATTAGGGAGAAAGTAGAAAACGGTGTTGTGGAACTTTATTTTGTGAGGACTGAATACGAGTTAGCAGACATCTTCACCAAAGCTCTTCCTAGAGAACGTTTTGAGTTTATCCTCCCACGACTTGGTCTAAAGAGTCTACAGACGGAAACACTTAAAACGTCTTCAAGAGAAAGAAGAGGAGTAAAAGGTTTTCTTCATCCATCTCTTGTAAATAGTTATTCAAAAAGCAAAATACAAAATTTTCAAAACCAACAAAAAACAAATAGAAAAATAGAAAATTTTCAAAATCCAGAAAAATTAGTAAATCTTGAAAAATCCCAAAAATATTGTTATTTTGTCATGTTTTCCTTGTTCGATATCATCTATGGACGTTGTGTTGATATTCAAAGAATGTCACGAGTTTTTAGATGTTCTTCGAATGTACATAATTTGTTTTTAAAAAAAAATGAGAGAAAGTAAAACAAATGTTTACTGTCATTTCAGATAGTAACCAGCTTTTAAAGAAAGAACAGAGCCATGCTTTATCTAAATTGTTTTTAATCTCATGCTCTGATTCTAAAAACAAATGTTTGTCGCCAAAAAGACAAATGTTTTCTTCACAAATATTTTTCCTTCTAAATATTCTTCTGAAAAATATTTGTTATCTAATGAAAACTAACTGCTTTGAAAAATAACTTGGACTCAATCTTTGAAAATCATCTGGACTTGACACGTGTCAAAATCTCTATCTCTCAATCAACAAAATATGTCATTGATTGAGGGGGAGAATGATTTCAACCAAATCAAAAAGGTTATTTGTCATACAATTGTTTTTAAAAGATACTCATGCATGTCTTTGGAGTTTAAAGTGTCAGATTTGATCCTTATCGGTAAAATATTTTCACAAGCAAGTCACAATTCTCCTCAAAAGCTTTCAAAATCAATTTAAATCTCCAGAGATCACAAATCTCAAATGATTTGAAAATTGTGATCGGGGGAGAATTTGTGATTTAAATTGGATTTAAATGATAATTTGATAATGGTTGTATAATGATTTACAAGCTCTCCTTCCCACATGTGCCAAACGATTTCAAATCTTCCATGCACATGTTGAGGGGGACCATCTATTTCAAACCAAAAATGATTTGTTTCAATGTGCAGGTTTTCCCTAATATGTGCAAAACACTTTCAAATCTCTATGCACATATTGAGGGGAGAACTTTAAAAACCACATCTTTCAAAATTTACATTATTAAAGTATGAAAACAATGATAATTTGATCAGTAAAGTGATGTGATATCTTTTAGAAAATGGTAATCAAGAAAGTGAATCCTTTCCTCTTTGCTCATGTGCCAAAACGATTTCAAATACATGATGCACAT
>OU343222.1:73092690-73111630 GCA_910596185.1 Chrysanthemum makinoi | reverse complement strand
CTATAGAAGTTCCTGGACAACCTAAACCACCTAAGGCTGTCTTGCCAACAGCTACTATAAGGAATCAAGAAAAGGCCCTCAACATTCTATTGTCTGCTATACCTGATGGTCACCTACTCAAGTTTCATGATGCTACGGATGCTAAACAACTATGGGCTGCTATCAAGACAAGATTTGGAGGTAATGATGCTTCCAAGAAGATGCACATAAATTTGTTAAAGCAACAGTTTGAAACATTCACAGTTGGAGAAAGAGAAAGTCTAGATGCTGCTTATGACAGATTTTAGAATCTCCTTAGTTTGATAGAGTTGTATGAAGCTAAGGTATCTGTTGAAGATGCCAATCTGAAGTTCTTAAGGAGTTTACCATCTGTATGGCATGTGATTGCAACTATGATAAGAGGACAATCTGGTTTGGATGTTATGGACTTTGATGACCTCTACAACCATCTGAAGGTGTATGAGCATGAGATGAATGGCCAATCAAGTTCAAAATCTCACAGTATTGCTTTTGTGTCATCTGAAAAGAGAGGCAGTACTTCCACTAAAAGTACTGCTTATCCTACTCAAAGCACTGTTGCTCAAAGTACTGTTGTCTATCCCACTCCTACATCACCACAAACAAACACCATCAATTCTGATGAAGTTGTATGCTCATTCTTTGCTCAGCAAGCTACTCTACCTGTTACTTATGAAGAGGATTTGTCACAAATTGAAGAAGATGCTCTTGAAGAAATTGATATAAGGTGGCAAGTCGCTATGATCACAGCTAGGATCAAGAAGTTCATGAAGAAAATAGGAAGAGGTATAGAATTCAAACCTAAGCAGGGTATAACTTTTGACAAGTCCAAGATTAAATGTTTTAATTGTCAAAAGACTGGACACTTTGCAAGGGAATGCAAGTTTGCTAAATATCAGGCAAACAGAATGACTGAGAAACCCAAGCTTGAACTAAAGGAAATCCCTATTACTGAAACAAAAGCTTTGGTTGCTCAATAAAATCTATCAGAGGTTGACTGGAGTGCTGAATTTGATGATGAACCAGTAACATACTGTATGGTCGCAGTGGAAGAGTTTGATTGGAGCACAGCCTTTGATGAGTGTTGGAATCACTCCTAAACCATAATCAAGTGTTAGTTACTCATATGTAATAGTTAGCTTAATTATGGCCTTTATGTTTGTTATTAGCCTTAAGCTTATGTAGAAGGCCCATGAGCTTAGGCCCATGTCCAATAAGGAAAGGATGGGAACTAGGAGTGTTGCCCTAGCTTCCCTCCTATAAATACTCTTGTAAACCTTCATTTGAAGGTTGGTTGTTCAAGTTATTCTCTCATTCACATCTCTACGCCTAACCGTGCTACTAATACGTGTGTGTGTGTTTGTTTACTTGTTCAATCGCCTCTCTATCTTTCTATTAAGCTTGTGTTGTAAATCTAGTGACCTAACATTGGTATCAATCGCCAATAGTTGGTTAACACTTTCGTTTTTTGAAGTTTTTTGTTTCGGTCTTATGCGTAAACGTGGTTCACACTTTGGTTCGCTTAAAAATTCGTTTTTTACACTTTTTAATCCAAGATTCTTGTACTTTCAATGTTTTAAGGTGTTAAAATACTTGTTTTTGGAAAAAAGTTTCAACCTTTACGCGTAGATCTAAGTTTTTAAGCTTGTTTTTGTTCGTGGGTGCGTTCTACTACGCGTAACCCGTTTAGCCGTTTTGCCTCATCAAGTTTCACACTTTTGTGTTATTTTGGTGATATTGAAGCTATTCCATAACAAAAATCTTGTTTAGAAACAACTTTGGGCAAAATCACTTTTACGAGTAAGCTACGCGTAACTAAAACCCTATTTTTACGCGTAACTTTATCCGTGGTTTGATCTTAAGTTTCGTGGTTTACTCCGTGTTTTCTTGCTTGGATAAGCCTGAAAATACGTCGACTTTGGATATCTTTTGCACTGTGATAGTGTAAAAGATCATTTGGGATAAAACCCTAAACTTACGCATAAGCATAAAGCTTACGCGTAGAAATCATACGCTTAAGATTCATCTTACGCCTAAGCCTAGTCTTACGCATAAGGTAATCCTACGCATAAGTTTCTACGCCTAACTTTGTGTCTACACATAACTTTAGTGCCTTTACCCTACTTACGCGTAAGCTACATCTACGCGTAACTAGTGATTGTTACGCGTAACTTTGGTGTTTTTACGCATAAGTTCTACTTGGTTTCTTGTGATCTCTACGCCTAAGGACACTTCATCAAAAAAGGTTCATTCGACTACAAAGATCCATTTTTTATCAACACAAGTTTTCAACATGTCACAACCACCATACTCTACTTATTTCCCTTACACTTATTCTCAACGTCAACAACAACTAACTCCACAACATCAACAATGGAATCAACAACAAGCAATTTCTTAACAACAATTTAATCAACAACATACTCCACAACTTGCTGCAATTCCACAACCTCAAATGGTTCCACCACCACCAAGTCTTCAAGTTCAACCTTACACAAACGAATTCAATCAACATCCATCAAGGAACACTATGAAGGAACCCACTTGGTTTGCAAAGATGTGTGAAGCTTTAAGTAGCCAACAATCAATTCATGAGGCTGGATCACTAGATAGACCTCCAATGCTCACTCCAGGAATCTACGATCAATGGGTGATAAGGTTCTTTAGATTTTGTAATCTGAAGAAGCCACATGGAAAGTTCTTAAAGAAGGTTATCTTGGAAGGTCCATTTCAGATGCCTACTGTTATTGTACCCGCCGATCCAAATGCTAATCCACCAAGAGATGAACAATCCAACATTGCTACTGTTGCCGACCTGAATGCAGAGGAACTTCTACACTATGACGCTGATGAACTTGCAATGCAATATATCCTCTTAGGATTACCTAACCCAATTCTTCGAAGTGTTGATGCTCAAAAGACTGCAAAGGAAATGTGGGATCATATTCATCTTATTATGGAAGGATCTGACTCAATCAGAGGATTTGGAATCCAAAATTTACTTGGCTTATGAACACTTCATGATTGAACCTGGAGAGACACTAGAGTCTTATCATCATCGTTTTTCAGACATCATCAATGATTTGGATAAACACAACATCATCATGCCAAGAATTGCAGTGAATACTAAGTTCCTGAGTAGTCTTGGTCCTGAATGGGAAAAATATGTCATCTTTCTCCGTCAAGCGAAGAATTTGCATCATTCTACATATGGATTGTTGTACGATTACTTGAAGCCTCATGAAAAGGAAGTTGATAGGGAAAGAATTCTCCGTGCTCAAATTGCTCCACCGACACATCCGGAAAATCAACAACTTGCCTTATATGCTCAAAACAGTTATTCTCCTCAACCAGCAACTCAACCAACTGCTACAATCACACCATATGATCCTTCACAGCCTCAATCCTCAACAAACTCAATTGGTTCCATACAACAACAACAATGCTCAACCACTTTTCAGTGAAGCTAATGAGGAATCTGATCCGTTCGAAGCACTGCAACAAGGATTTGCTATGATTGCTAATGCCTTTAGCCGTTATACCAACAAGTCTAACAACCGTATTCGTCTCCTCATCTACCAAGGAATCAAGCTGTTGTGAACAATGGATGAATTGAAGTTCAGAATCGTGGTTATGGTCGTCAGATGGGCGGTGGTCAAGGGTTTAATGCTGTGGGTAGGAATAACAATAGAACTCAAGTGGTGGAACAAGGGAATGCTCAGAATGGGTTGAATGGTCTTCGATGCTACAACTGCAATGAGAAGGGACATCTGGCTAATGCATGCCCAAAGCCTAGGACTCGGGGCAATGCTTATCACAAAGAGGCTCTTCTTTTGGCTCTTAAGGATGAAGCTGGCGCAACTCTCACAGACAAAGAACAGAGCTTTATGGCAAATGCTGACTCAGATGATGATATGGAGGACTTGCAGGCCAATGCAGCTGTTATGTTGATGGCTAATATGCATGAGTTACACATGAGTGACACAGGCCCAGTGTATGACACTGATGGCTTGTCTCAGGTACCCGAACAAACCATATTTATCTCTGATCTCATATCTCCGCCAACATCTGAATCCGGCAAGGCTCAGAATGTTCAAAATGAGTCGTCCACATCTCATTCTGACGATTTTCAACTAGACCCCGTAGTTATATTTGACGATCAAGATGACCAAACGGTTTCCCTTGTTAATCAAATTGACTCCGTGGTTATACTTGAGGATCTCAGTAATGATCATGTTGTGACTCACGTTGAACACGCCGAACTTTTGCCTCATCCAGATTTTGCTCGTTTAATACAAGACCACCAGACCATAGTGGAAAAATGTCATGCCATTAATCAGGACTTGAAAAGCAAAAATGGACTGTTAACCAAGGATTTTGAATGTTTACAAAACAAGAAAAACGTGAAAACAGTTTTGAAGCAGCCTTTGCCAAATCTCATCAAAACGAAAAATATTTAGAGAGACAGATGCGTGATCTAGCCGCTTCGAAGAATGCTTTGTTGTCTGAAATGGAACAACTGAAACATGAACATAAAAAGCAAATTAATTCTCTCACCTTGGAAATCAAAAAGCTAAGGCTGAGCTGTTAACTTGTCAAAAACAGTTCTCTGCATACAAAAAGCATTCAACGAAACGAATAGATGATCATCTTGAAGAAATCATCGACTTGCAAAACAAACTTAAAGAGTTTAAAACTGTTGTTTACAAACATGGCGAGTCGGTCACAGCCATTGAAAAGTTTACTTTAAACCCAATCCAAATGGATATGGACCGAATCTCGCTGATTACAAACCTAAGCTTTCAACCAAAGCATTCAAACCAAATCCTGAAGTTTCCAGTGCAGAATATAAAATTGATAATTCTGTTATGAGTGTTGTTGAATATCATCGTCAAGAGGAATTAGATGCAGAAGACGAGAGTCGATCAAAATTAGAAAAAGTTGTTTACAACAAACCTTTTAACTATTCAAAAGCGGTCACTTTCGTCACACCAACGGATTCTTCTAACACACCAAGGATTATCATTAAAACGCCTGAGTCTTCTAATGATAATCCCAAACCAGATTATGCACAAACTTATGGTCCTTTACCTTTCATCAGTGAAGTAAACTCAAAACCTGAAAATCGCAAAATTCTTCGATATTTTGACCTTTTCATGGCTGACCTCAAAACTTTACAACATGAGATAGAATATCATTCTGAAATCAAAGTTCAACATTTTCAATCGCCTCTGGCGCGAGAACAAAGAGACTTTTTCAAAAATCTTTTACAAATGTTAAAATTTGAAAAGTTGTGCATTATTTTGGGAAAGGGACTTTCATAAGGAACTTGGATTGATGAAGGTCGTTTTCGAGAAAACAGAAACATCTATTTCTAATACTAAACGTAAAAAGAAAATGTTGAGAAAAGATGTTGATCGACTCTTGGAAGAGGTCATCCGTGCTGATGTCCATAATGTTGTGCTATTGAATTCTTTGTCATATGCATTTGATTATATCTCTGCTGATACTGTTGATTCTATGGTAAATGTTGAGAACACTGATAATGTGCTTCAGATCGAGTCCTTCAAAGTTGAAAACAAACGATTGTCAAACGAACTTTCAAATGCAATACGTCGTCTTAATTGGTGTCAAAAAGATATTCACGATCAACAACTTGCTTTTCAACACAAAATCGCCCAGTTTCGTGCAAAATCTTCTGATCCTAAAATTGAGCAACTGGATGATCAAAACGTGTCTTTTAAGTGTCAAATCTCAAAATATGAACAAGAACTTGTAAACATTAAAAAGGAATATGGTGTCATATTTGATTTACTCAAAAAGACTCGTGATGAAGCATCAAATGAACTTGATCATTATCTTGCACACACTAAAGAAATTATGCATTTTGCTGGAAATATTCAGTCTGAAAATCAAGATCTGATTCACACTATCTTCAAGTTAAGAGAAATGTTAGGAAAGTATGAACAACTTCTGCCTACCGTGATTAAGAGAATAGCACCAGTAACACTTAGTAATCATGAACCTAGAATCCCTACTGCCAAATCACAAGTTGCTAACGTGGCTCCTTCTACTGAAACAGGAATAGTTGCGTCTTTTCCAAACGTCCGCACTTCACAGCCTAGGAGCACTACATCGAAGAATAGGAAGTTGCGACCTAAGAAAAGATCAATTAAGAATGCTAAAGTAGAAGAACACCCTAGGACTATGAATAAGACTCACGTTGCTTCCACTATAGATATTGCGTCAGGCAAATGTAATAGAAATAGTGATGTACGAACGCTAAACCATTAAGCTTTTGATATTCATTCTGATGCACCTGTGTTATTGTCGTAAAAGTATGAATTCTGATTGTCATGATAAATGTGTTGCTAAAGCTATCATCTCGTTTAAGGAATCCTAAGAACCGGAATACCTCTAGGCCCACTAATCTGTCTAAGTCTGTGCTTGGTAGACCGCCCTCTTTAGATTCTAAGAAACGCTTTGCTGTCCCTGTAGCTCCAGTTTCACCTCCTAGGAATGTAGTACCACCTAGTGCATTCACTAAGACTAAAGGAAATACTAGTTGGAGATGGCAGAAATGGATATATAACACACTAGGATTTAAATGGATACCTAAAGCTATTGTTGTGTGTATGTCTACTATAATTGCTCCGGAACCCTCTAACATTTTGGGTTCCACATCTTCTTCTATTCCATCTGTGTCATCTGTGTGTAATGCAGGTGATACAGATCATTCTCTGGATTATTGATAGCGGATGTTCCCGACACATGACAGGCAACCTTAAACTGTTATCAAACTTTATTGCAAAGTTCATTGGCACTGTCAGGTTCTGGAATGATCACTTCGCAGCTATCATGGGCTACAGAGACTATATCAATGGGAACATCGAAATTAGCAGGGTTTATTATGTGGAAGGCCTCGGTCACAATCTGTTTTCAGTAGGTCAGTTTTGTGATGGTGATTTGGAGGTTGCTTTCAGGGAGAAAACTTGTTTCATTCGTGATCTACAAGGAAACGACCTTATGTCTGGCTCGCGTAATTCCAGTCTTTATACTATCTCTATGCAAGACATGGTTGCTTCTTCTCCCATCTGCTTACTTTCAAAGGCAACATCAACAAAATCATGGCTATGGCACCGTCGTCTCTCACATCTAAACTTTCAAACCATCACCAACCTTGCTCGAACAAACTAGTTGAAGGACTCCCACGATTTCGGTATTCTAAAGATCACCTTTGCTCAGCTTGTGAACAAGGCAAAAGCACTCGTGCTCATTTTCCTTCAAAGGTGGAACATAGCTCTCAACATGTGCTTCATCTTCTTCACATGGATTTGTGTGGCCCGATGCGCGTGCATACGATCAATGGCAAACGCTACATCTTAGTAATAGTTGATGACTATTCACGCTGGACTTGGGTCTACTTTCTTCGAAGCAAAGATCAAGCTCCAACGATGATCATCACCTTTCTCACGAAAATACAAGTTCAGCTACGAAACACCGTTCGACAAATCAGAACAGACAGAGGCACTGAATTTGTTAACCAAACTCTTCGTGAATTTTATGAGAAAGTAGGAATTATGCATCAGACATCTATTGCACGTAAGTACCAGAACAAATGGAGTTGTTGAAAGATGAAACCGAACGTTAGTGGAAGCTGCAAGAACAATGTTAATCAATGCTAAGGTTCCAGATTACTTATGGGCAAAAGCTGTATCTACTGCATGCTATACTCAAAACCGTTCTATGACAAAACGCCACAACAAAACACCTTTTGAGGTCGTCCACAACAGAAAACCGAATCTCAAACACTTTCATGTATTTGGATCTCTTTGCTATCCGAATAATGATCGTGATGACTTTGGAAAGCTCAAAGCCAAAGCTGACATTGGAGTCTTTATAGGATATTGTGATAATTCTAAAGGTTTCCGAATCTGGAATCGTCGAACAAAGGAAGTTATGGAAACGATTCATGCTCATTTTGATGAACTTACGGAAATGGCTTCTGAGTATAACAGCTTGGAACCCGGACACAACCGCTTAAACTTCCCCCAAACCCCATCATCAGCTGAACAAAGCCCCCAGCTTACTCGTCAACAAATTGGAAGGTTATTTGCTCCGCTGTTCAGTGACGATATTGATGAACGTGCTCCAGGTGTATCTGTTGTTTCCGCTGCTCAACCTGATAATACTCTTATACCTGATACACCTGCTACAACAACTACGGTTGAAGAAGCACCACCAGTTGACTCCAACACAACAGTTGAACAAACCGCTTCCAACAATGATGAACCGGCTGATGATGTTCTGAATGAAGTACCCCCACCTGCAGATTTTGATCCAAATGCGTTCTTTAACCCGTTTGCTAATGAGACTGCTACACCTGATGTCGCAGAATCTTCAACAAGCCATTTGAATCCTCAAAATCTGCACAATGTATACCAACATCAACCCTCCACACATAGATGGACAAAAGACCATCCTCTGAAAAATATTATTGGCAATCCGAATCAACCGGTCGTTACAAGACAACTTCTTCACACAGACGGTGAACATTGCATTTATGCACTCACTGTTTGCCAATCTGAACCTAAAAACATCAAAGACGTAATGACAAAGGACAACTGGATTGAATCCATGCAGAAGAACTCAACAATTTAAACGTCTTGAAGTAATGGAACTGGTTGAAAGACCAACAGGGGTCTTCGTCATTGGTCTTAAATGGATTTGGAAAAACAAATTTGATGCTGAAGGAAACGTTATCAGAAACAAGTCACGTCTGGTGGCTAAGGGTTATCGTCAGGAAGAGGGTATTGACTTTGAAGAATCTTTTGCTCCGATTGCTCGTCTTGAGGTGTTCGGATATTTCGCGTTCGCGGCTATATGAATATGACGGTCTTTCAGATGGATGTCAAAACTGCGTTTCTAAATGGACAACTTAAAGAAACGGTTTATGTCAGCCAACCAGAAGGATTCGTTGATCCCGCATTCCCGAACCATGTCTACAAACTGAACAAAGCTCTGTATGGTCTCAAACAAGCTCCTCGGGCATGGTACGATAAGCTATCATCTTTCCTAATTGCCAATAATTTCACCAAAGGTTCGGTTGACCCTACTCTTTTCATACAATATCATGGGTCACATATCTTAATTGTTCAAATTTATGTGGATGACATCATTTTTGGGTCTACACATAAAAAGTACTGAATCGCTTTTGAAAAACTAATGAAGAAAAATTTTGAAATGTCCATGATGGGTGAACTTACATTCTTTCTAGGTTTACAAGTTCATCAATCACCCCGTGGTATTTTCTTGAGTCAGTCCAAATATGCCCTTGAATTACTACACAAATTTGGAATGCAAACCTGTGACACCTATGCCACACCAATGGCTCATACCAAGAAGCTAGACGCTGATTTACATGGGAAATTGGTGGACCCTACAAAATACCGTAGTATTATTGTAACACCCCAACCCGACAAGGGCAAAAATGTCACAAATACAGCTTCATATCAGAACCTTAAAATACGATACAATAGCGGAAGCCTTTACAAAACTTACAAAAAAAAATAAATAACTTAATAATCAAAATAAATCTAAGATCCCTATCTTCCAATCTTGCTCTCAACTCTACTCTCAACCCAGATCAGCTATCCCATAAGCTCATCTTGAATGCTTTAAATACCTGCCGCAAGAGAAAAATGCGGCTGAGCTTACAAAGCCCAGTGAACAGATATAACAAAACGAAAACTAAACAAAATAGAAATATGAAATAAAACAAGGAAACGAATAACGAAGTCACAACGGAATGAGATCAATGAATCTTGAGGATTTTGGGCGGAAACACAATCATACAGGAATCCGGGAGAACAAATAGCAATTAAGAACAAACACATATCATATTGATGGCACCAACGCAAACGCATCAAGATAACCAAACATAAACTAAAGCAGTGAAATTCGAGTACATATGAGCCAAACGAAATATCAAAAGGCTAACGGAAACAAATTTCTAGAAACTAAACATGGCATTCATACAAGTCAATTAATCTACATTTAACACACTAATCCATATTGTAGCAGCGGAATAGCAGTCAAATCATGGCACTCACACATGCAAAGAAAACATAGTAGAAAACTATAACTAAATAAGCAAAGACATAGCATAACAATTAGCAATTATCAAAACATATCATAATTAAAACCATTTTCCAAACCAAAACTTAATATAAAACAGAGTCTAAACATGGCAGATCAAACATAAGCAGATAGATACCCTAACGGATAGGTAAAGTTCACCAGATTAACTGCACAATCATACTTAATAAACTTCAGATACTCACTTTCACACTAGCACATTCACTCACAGATCAATTCACATAACGATAAACTAACATAATATCGATGATACAGCCTGCGAATCATATTGAAACATATTAATCATATCCTAGCATAGTAGACGGTAGTCACTTAAACATACAAAAGCATAACCACATATAATAACATATAATAAGCCTAGCACATAATTATAAACACTTGAACATACCTAATCAACATCAGAATACTTAATACAGAAATAACAGATAAAGATTTAGTTAACTACCACGAGCCCAGAACATATCATATCAGAATATCTTTCTTATTCAGAAGGTAACCTCATAAACTAATTGAGTAGCTAGCCCCAGAATTTTGGAAGACGCGTATTGCACACGACATCATTCACCAGAAACATATCAATAACAGATCGATCTAGGATGCATCCATACGCCCCAACAGACAGATAGTGGCCATACTATCAATAAACTGAAACGAAAAGGACGTGGCAGAACATCACTCTACTGCCCTAGAGTCATGTCAGAGTTGCATCACTGACACGGACATGGAACCCCCATGACTAGTGAGAATATTGGCTCGGGTGTCAACCTAACTTAGGTCAAACAGATTGTCATAATTGACACAGATCATAATCAAACACAAAGTTCAACATATAACATATCAGATAATTCATATCATAAGGTTCATGTTCAAAGGTTCAGAAGTCAAAAGTTAATGTCGTAGTCACATATCATACTTTCATAACCAAATGTTCACAATTCAGAAATTCATAGTCAAATATAGCAAGGTTCAACAAATGTGCGTATCAAAGTCTTTTTAACATAACGTTCAAGTCAGATATTGCATGATTCACTAAAACAGTGTTTCAAACAAGCACAGATCAAACAATCAAAAGGGTTCATAGCAATGGCATAGGAAACCCTAATAATGAAATAGAAAGCTAACAAAGAAAACGTCATAAGAAACCTTTACTGAAAAGGTCAGAATATCTGTACCTTAAAGCAAATGAGAGAAGAGCAAACAAATGAGTGAATCACGAGGACATAACGTCGCGTCCTCCTTCATACGATCTACACGGATTATGATTTTTTTAATACTTGTTGCATCATTACGTTATAACGGATTTATCGCATTCACACTCTTAGAGTTGTAAGT
The DNA here is from genome assembly GCA_910596185.1 of Chrysanthemum makinoi. Classification (NCBI taxonomy): domain Eukaryota; kingdom Viridiplantae; phylum Streptophyta; class Magnoliopsida; order Asterales; family Asteraceae; genus Chrysanthemum; species Chrysanthemum makinoi. The sequence goes on along the minus strand of OU343222.1, from coordinate 73,100,122 downwards.
ATATTCTTATTCTTAGTGACGGACGGAATTACGACATTTTAGAGTCTTAATCATTTAATTAGCCAAAATTTTGTGTTACAAATTAAAGGTAACTGAAGGGTTTAATATGAAAAATCTTATTTGAGGCTTATATGATCCTTTTTCAAGTACAGGGCCTTTTAAATATCAAGACGGATTTTAGGACTTTCTTTCAAAATGTTTACACAAGCCTTCATAACTTACATGATTACCAGACTCACACGTACATTGTTCGAACACCACCTTAATGAGACCATGCATACAATACTTTTAATTCATGACACTTAGTTTCTTACATAAAATCACTGCTCACGCATGCTTACAACAACCTTATTACTAGTTCGTTATACACTTAATCAATGGTTATTAATGACCTCCAAACTTATTATTTTCACACGAAATAACGAATCAATACACACAGCTGAAAACCCTAATCGACTACTATTTATGCCCTAGGGTTTTTTTCCCTTACTCTTAATACTATATTAATACGCATTTAATTGACATGTTACAGATTTTAATGACACTTGACCTAGAACGTGTAGAAAAACCAAACAGAAAAAGAGTCATACTTATACACGCATTTACCCAATTAATTCACACCACATTGACTTATTTAAATCATTTGACAAGACTAAAACTTTACCCTTTTCCCTTGCTTCAATATATACGCTACACACATGCAACTCCCAACTTGCTATACGTTATTTTCCAAACTCACAAACCATTCGACACACACACAAACACTTACACATTTTACTCACACGACATGTTAACTTATATTTTAACCATGCATGCATCGGCTTCTAAACTGTTTTAACAAGGCTTTCCACAATGCAAAACATGCATGCATCGGCATAAACAAAATTACAACATAAAATTAACGTGATTCGTTGACCTATAATCTTCTTAACGAAATCAAGATGTCGTGTTCCATGTTTGTTTACGTTTAACTTATAACGACACAATCCATAACCTAACCATTCACGTATCGACTTACACATATCCTGCATCTAATCTATGATTTCATGTGACGACGTATATGTTTCTTATTATGCGACTCATGTTACATGTCGACAACTACATATAAGCTTTTGAAATCGGTGCACAAGTCAAATGCATGATACCTATATATATGCATGGTTTGATTACAGGTTTACACAAGGGTCGAATACGTGTTATTCCATCCAATAATTTACGTGACTTTAGGCTTATGATTTCATGCACAAGATTATGATTTTATGTGATGGTTGGTCGACTACATGCATGCGTTCCGCTGGGAATTTGATTCACGACGTTGCAGCTTAAGTAACATAAGAAGGAATCAAAAGAGTTTAGACGAAGGGGAAAAGATTCGATACTGTGTAAACTCTTGGAACAAATCACACCGAACCAACACCAAAGAGTAGCAGTCGATCGGTTAAGAAAAAGGAAAGGAAAACAAAACCCTTGTGCCGAGACTTTGAGCTAGGGTTTAAATTTTATGTTTTGTGTTTGTATTTATACCATGCATGTACACCGATCGGGCCATGTGGGCTTGTGTGGTTCTCGGTTCAAAAGCCCAACCGAACGAGACCATAGCTTTAGCTAGTCGGATCACAAAACAATCGAGGCCCAAACATTTACACGCTGGCTTATAGTTTTAGTAGTAATTTAGAGAAGATCATTTTAAATATACTCGTTAGGTTTTTCAAACAAATATAAGTTAGGTTTTAAATTTTAAATTGATGAGCGTTAATTATATTTTACGTATTTTATAATCTTGACTATTTTAAGGGTAAAAAAGTCTTGTAGCACTCTTCGTTTTTTTAGGGTTTTACAACTCTTCCCTTCTAAAAAGAAAATTTCGTCCTTGAAATTGAACAAGACGAAAGCGTAACAGCAAGCGAATCGAATTTCAGATCCTCGGGGAAAAATAAAGCAACAAATCTTATTCTCAGAACAAACGGATTCTTATCAAATCTACAAACTCATACTTTTCAAGAAATCAAAGCAATAATCAAATACTTACACATATAATCATATACTCTTCAAAGTAATGGCGGATAACGGATGAGATGGCAGGACCATCAAATAACACATTCTAACTTATTCAGATCTCAAACATATGCATAGACGAAACGAATCCTAACGGCCTTACGGTCACGGATAATCAACTAAAAGGATCTCTTGTTCCTCACACTTAAATACTCCAATATCCATCACATTAAGGTACGTCATATGATGTAAGTATTATCCGTTGATCGGCGTCATAATACCGCATCACATGATATCCATCATGATGGTCATACTTTATTTCAAAATCGTGATTAAGCAACATCATTAATAGAATCGAATAGGGAGCGAAACTTATTAGAACTAGCGGAAACTTAGCGAATCTATCGGAAAAAAACAACAAACGGCAACTATACTTTCAAAATTTTGCTTTATTCCTACTAATCAAACAAATTGCAGAATTGTCATAAGATGAAACTTCCAAAACAAAACTTAATAATCAAAGATCAATCGTCTAAATGAAAAACAAAAGGACCTAAACTCAAAATCCAATGTCAGAAACTTCTAATAAAGAGGACAACTAATCATGAGCGCGAATTTCTATTCTTGTATCGGATTAAACCTACTAGTAGCCGTAGACTCTAAATCCGAGTCCACCTCGTATTCTTCCTCATGTTCTTCTTCTTCCTCTTCTTCCTCACTTATCCATCGGTTCCTATTTCCTTCGCCCGTAATAAGCGACTAGCAAAGTCACTTCTCCGATTCCTCTCTTCTTCTTAGGCACACCATCTACAAAGCATACAGTCGCGACTCCTAGTCCAAACTACTCCTCCATCTTCCAAGAACTCGGGACATCTTTCATGATACCTAGTGGTGAAGCCTTGGTTGTCAACGACTTTAGTCTCGTACTCCTCTACTATTCTTCCGTCTACGTTCTCCAAGGTTAGCTTCTCCTCAATTGTGCATGGCCACATACTAGCCGGAACTCGTATCCTCCTGTTGGTCCGCTTCGTTCCACCAATCCTCTTGCGCCCTATATAACAACAATCCACTTCTTCCTCTCCTAGGTTGCCTAGCTGGTCCCCTGCTTGCTCCTATCAGGTGAACTAGAGCGGCGAGGATAACCATCTAAAAGAATAATCAACTATTAGTAAAATCTAAGTACGATGGTGGACGCAAAGAAAGTCCAGGAAGGAAAATCCTAAATCTACCCAATCCTCACAGGTCATAGCCTAAGCTCTAAGGGTCCTAAAACCTAGAGCTCTGATACCATAATTGTAACACCCGAACCCGACAAGGGCAAAAATGTCACAAATACACTTCATATCGAACCTTAAAATACTAAACAATAGCGGAAGCCTTTACAAAACTTACAAAAGAAAATATAAATAACTTAATAATCAAAATAAATCTAAGATCCCTATCTTCCAATCTTGATCTCAGCTCTACTCTCAACCAGTCGGCTATCCCATAAGCTCATCTTGAATGCTTAATACCTGCCGCAAGAAAAGAAAATGCGACTGAGCTTACAAAGCCCAGTGAGCGGATATAACAGAAGCGAAAACCAAACAAAATAGAAATACGAAATAAAACAAAGAAACGAATAACGAAGTCACAACGAAATGAGATCAATGAATCATTGAGGATTTTGCAGAAACACGATCATACAGGAATCCGGAAGAATAAATAGCAATTAAGAACAAACACATATCATATTGATGGCACCAACGCAAACGCATCAAGATAAACAAACATTAACTAAAGCGGGAAATCGAGTACATATGAGCCAATCGAAATATCAAAAGGCTAACGGAAACAATTTCTAGAAAGTAAACATGGCATTCATACAAGTCAATTAATCTACATTTAACACACTTAATCCAATATTCTAGCGGCGGAATAGCAGTCAAATCATGGCGATCACACACATGCAAACAGAAACATAGTAGGAAAACTATAACTAAATAAGAAAAAGACATAGCATAGCAATTAGCAAATTATCAAAACAGATATCATAATTAAACCATTTTCCAAACCAAAACTTAATATAAACAGAGTCTAAACATGGCAGATCAAACATAAGCAGATAGATACCCTAACGGATAGGCAAAGATCACCAGATTAACTGAACAATCATACTTAATAAACTTTCAGGATACTCACTTTCACACTAGCACATTCATCTCACAGATCAACTAATTCACATATGATAAACTAACATAATATCAGATGACAGCCTGCGAATCATATTGAAAACATATTAATCATATCCTAGCATAGTATACGGTAGTCACTTAAACATACAAAAGCATAACCACATATAATAACATATAATAAGCCTAGCACATAATTATAAACACTTGCACATACCGAATCAACATGAAATACTTAATACTGAAATAACAGATAAAGATTTAGTTAACTACCACGAGCCCAGAACATATCATATCCGAAATATCTTTCTTATTCAGAAGGTAACCTCATAAACTAATTGGAGTAGCTAGCTCCAAATTTGTGAAGACACGTATTGCACACGACATCATTCACGAGAAACATATCAAATAACGATCGATCTAGGATGCATCCATACGCCCCAACAGACAGATAGTGGCCATACTATCAATAAACAGATAACGGAAAGGGACGTGGCCGAACATCACTCTCTGCCTAGAGTCATGTCAGGTGCATCACGACACGGACATGGAACCCCCATGACTAGTGAGAATATTGGCTCGGTTGTCAAACTAACTTAGGTCAAACAGATTGTCATAATTGACACACAGATCATAATCAAACACAAAGTTCAACAGATAACATATCAGATAATTCATATCATAAGGATCATGTTCAAAGGTTGAAAGTCAGAAGTTAATGTCGTAGTCACATATCATACTTTCATAACCAAATGTTCACAATTCAGAATTTCATAGTCAAATATAGCAAGGTTCAACAAATGTGCGTATCAAAGTCTTTCTAACATAACGTTCAAGTCAGATAATGCATTATTCAATAAAACAGGCGTTTCAAACAAGCACAGTCAAACAATCAGAAAGGGTTCATAGGAATGGCATAGGAAACCCTAATAATTGAAATAGAAAAGCTAACGAAAGAAAACGTCATAAAAAACCTTCTGAAAGGTCGAATATCTGTACCTTAAAGCAAATGAGAGAAGAGCAAATAAATGAGTGAATCACGAAGACATAACCGCGTGTCTCTTCAACGAATCTACACGGATTATGATTTATTTAATACTTGTTAGCATCATTATGTTATAACAGTTTATCGCATTCACACTCTTAGAGTTGTAAGTATATTCTTATTCTTAGTGACGGACGGAATTACGACATTTTAGAGTCTTAATCATTTAATTAGCCAAACTTTTGTGTTACAAATAATAAATGGTAAACTTAAGGGTTTAATATGATAAATATCTTATTTGAGGCTTATATGATCACCTTTCAAGTACATGGCTTATAAATATCAAGAGCGGATTTTAGGACTTTCTTTCAAAATAGTTTACACAAGCCTTCATAACTTACATGATTAACCAAGACTCACACGTAACATTGTTCGAACACCACCTTAATGAGACCATGCATACAATACTTTTAATTCATGACACTTAGTTTCTTACATAAAATCACAGCTCACGCATGCTTACAACACACTTATTACTAGTTCGTTATACACTTAATCAATGGTTATTAATGACCTCCAAACTTATTATTTTCACACGAAATAACGAATCAATACACACAGCTGAAAACCCTAATCGACTACTATTTATGCCCTAGGGTTTTTTTCCCTTACTCTTAATACTATATTAATATTCATTTAATTGACATGTTACAGATTTTAATGACACTTGACCTAGAACGTGTAGAAAAACCCAACAGAAAAAGAGTCATACTTATACACGCATTTACCCAATTAATTCACACCACCTTGACTTATTTAAATCGTTTGACAAGACTAAAACTTTACCCGTTTCCCTTGCTTCAATATATACGCTACACACATGCAACTCCCAACTTGCTATACGTTATTTTCCAAACTCACAAACCATTCGACACACACACAAACACTTACACATTTTACTCACACGACATGTTAACTTATATTTTAACCATGCATGCATCGCTTCGAAACGTTTTTTAACAAGGCTTTCCACAATGCAAACCATGCATGCATCAGCACAAACAAAATTACAACATAAAATTAACGTGATTCGTTGACCTATAATCTTCTTAACGAAATCAAGATGTCGTGTTCCATGTTTGTTTACGTTTAACTTATAACGACACAATCCATAACCTAACCATTCACGCATCGACTTACACATATCCTGCATCTAATCTATGATTTCATGTGACTACGTATATGTTTCTTACTATGCGACTCATGTTACATGTCGACAACTACATATAAGCTTTTGAAATCGGTGCACAAGTCAAATGCATGATACCTATATATATGCATGGTTTGATTACAGGTTTACACAAGGGTCGAATTCGTGTTATTCCATCCAATAATTTACGTGACTTTAGGCTTATGATTTCATGCACAAGATTATGATTTTATGTGATGGTTGGTCGACTACATGCATGCGTTCCGGTGGGAATTTGATTCACGAAAGCAGCTTAAGTAACACAAGAAGGAATCAAAACAGTTTAGACGAAAGGGGAAAAGATTCGATTACATGTGTAAACTCTCGGAACAAATCACACCGAACCAACACCAAAGAGTAGCAGTCGATCGGTTAAGAAAAAGGGAAGGAAAATAAAACCCTTGTGCCGAGACTTTGAGCTAGGGTTTAAATTTTATGTTTTGTGTTTGTATTTATACCATGCATGTACACCGATCGGGCCATGTGGGCTTGTGTGGTTCTCGGTTCAAAAGCCCAACCGGACGAGACCATAGATTTAGCTAGTCGGATCACAAAACAATCGAGGCCCAAACATTTACACGCGTGGCTTATAGTTTTAAATCGTAAGATGTCGATCATTTAAATATACTCGTTAGGTTTTTCAAACAAATATAAGTTAGGTTTTAAATTTTAAATTGATGAGCGTTAATTATATTTTACGTATTTTATAATCTTGACTATTTTAAGGGTAAAATAGTCTTGTAGCACTCTTCGTATTTTTAGGGTTTTACAGTTATTTACATAAACATATAAAACTAAAGATGAAAGATGCATATTACATCATGTCTTGCATCATCATAGAAATCCTTGGAAGATTTCTTGGATATCTTGTTTAGATTTTCACTCAACATATCAAATGTAATCTTGGTAAGATATGTTAAGATCTTGGTAAGATATGGTGAATATTTTGATTAAATTTGTTAAGATTTTCTTACAGTCCCACGGAACCAAAATTTAACAAGGACGGAACCAAGTTTTTGGTTCCATGTGATC
>OU343222.1:73047075-73092590 GCA_910596185.1 Chrysanthemum makinoi | reverse complement strand
ACAACAACAACCCCAACCCCGCTCAATGGGTCAGGTTCTTGGCATTCAAGGATAAAGAGTGTAACATATTGGATTTAACATACACATCAAACCATAAACAAAGGTAGGCATAGATGAGTTTTAGAGAGAAAGGGAGGTTTAGGGAACTATAGAAGGAAAAATATTATTATGAGCTCCAAATCTCTACCTTGGGAGGTAGAGAGTATTTATAGTCTTACATAAAACGCCACACAACGGGATCGGATACAAGGGTAAAGACTCACCTCCACGGTGTTACTTAACAAAATACTTACTAACAAAGTACTATGACTTAGCTTCTAACGATTACATCTACTTGAGGTGACCGACTCTTTAATACCTAGAATTTCTAATTCCTAACAATCTCCCCTAAGGGAGGTCACCTCAAACATATACTAAAATGACATTGAATACAATCGGATATTACATTAACAATTGATCTTGCATTCTTGATGTAGTACTTTGTTCAAGCTCGAGTCATTGATTCCACTCATTGCATGTTTGGTTAATCCAAGTGGAGGTCTTTAACTGATCCACGTGATAATAATGTTGAGCCGTTTTGAGATCCTAATAGAAAATCTCTAATAAATCCATTGTGGTGTTGGTATTATGTGATGTTGTGACTTTCGGACCGACATGCTCACATTCGGGATCATGATATCTTCTCATCGAAGCGGAAGCATTGTTGATTCATGATATTGGCGCAGCCAGAAGGTGAAGCATGGAGTGAAAATATCAGAGTCATTGATGCATTAATCATGATTTTTTTGAGATGAATGTGTTAAGTGAGCATGCAGCTATGGATTGACCGCCATTCCGATCACCGCAAACGTCGTGTACTGCGATAAGACAGCTTAGAATAAAAGCCGCACGAAAGTGTCTTTGATCACTTTCGATGAATTGAGGTACACGCCCACGGTTCCCGCTGATCGACATGCACTTATGATCGTATAATTCAAGAATTTCCTTGACGTGGTTTCGCACTGCTCTAGCTGTCTCAAACCGAACGCCTCAAAGAAGACAACACGGAGTGAGTGAACCAGCGAATTTACGCCCAACGATTGATGAAGAGATTTGAAAAAAAAAAAACAATCGTGTATTGCTCAATAGAAATTGTTTTTGCAATATAACGAAGGTTTTAATGAAAATCAATTATCAATCATAAAACACCTTTTGATTTGAAAAATTAGTACACGTCGACGTGCTAATGAAAAGAGTTTTAAAGCACAAAGACCGGTTTTTCAAAGGTATCAGTCAATCCATAACCTGAACTGTGATTGATTCAAAAGATTGAATCGCCCCATTGTCGCTCAGCTTGTCACATGGTTGATCTTGTATAATAGATCTCACATGCCACCTACCAGGAGCTTGTTAGATGTTGGCTCGTAAGGCTTTCCATCTTCCATTGTGAATATGTAAACACATCACTGATGTTCCGCAATACCACAAGGATAATGCGTAGGACTCAAGATATAATCTCTTTCCACATTGTGTGAAACAGAGAGTCTTCATTGAAAGTGTCCTAATGAGATTTATTGATGATCTCGTGGCACTAGACTCAATTTGTGCATATTTGGATCCTATATCGAGACTAGGAGAGGGTCTCCTTCTTCAATATCAACAAACTCTAAGAGAAAGTCGATAGATAATGCCGGTTCCCCGTGAGAATGAAACAAGTCCTTTTAAGAGGAACTTGAGTGGTTTGGAAAGTTAGCAAGTCACCACATGCCTTGTCTTCAATACCGATGTTACCATCAGTAGCATATGAATTGAACCCGGTTTCTACCCTAAGGTTGAATAAATGGAGGGCTATTTGTTTTCACCCTTTTCTCATTCAATTTTTTTTTTAATTCTTCAACCCTCTGCTACTTCGAGACTTCATAGCTAGAACCTTGTTGGGTTTATTCCAAAGACTAGCTCACTTTAGTCCGCACTCTTTCCCATATCTCATTTTTCTCCTTTTATCATCATACCTAAGAACTCTACACTAACTAGTGGATAGTCCCCGGGTAGATCCTCCGGCTCAAGGATCATGGGAACAAAATACCTAACCTTATCATCCTTATATCACCATACATAATGTAAAGTTGGTCGGTCTTTTTGGTATTGTTCATCCGCCATAGGAACCAATTGAAAACCATTTGAAAATCAATCCGGATACTTATGATATTTTATCAAAGCATTTTGTACTCGAATTGTTTTGATATTTCTAGAAGAAGAACTCCCCCTCAACATGTGAATCAAGTATTTGAAATAGTTTTCACACGGAGGCAAGAGAAAGAATTAACTTCTTTGTTTACCATTTTAAAAAATATCAACATCACTTCCCTAATCGAATCAAGTAGATAAAGCATTTGGGGAAGGATGAGGTTTTCATGATTTTGCTCCCTCAATATGTGCCTCGAGATTTGAAAAGAGTTTTGCACATACTAGAGGGAACCCCAAAATTTGATCACGCTTTCAAATCATAGGTTTAAGATAGATGTTCCCCCTCAACATGTGCATGGAAAATTTGAAATCGTTTGTCACATGTGGGAAGAAGAGCTTGTACATCCTTATAAAACCATTTACCGAATTATCAGTTAAATCCAATTTAAATCACACATTCTCCCCCGATCACAATTATCAAATCATTTGAGATTTGTGATCTCTTATAGATTTAAATTGATTTTGAAAGCTTTAAGGAGAATTGTGACTTGATTATGAAAGCGCTTAACCGATAATGATCGGATTTTAAGACTTTAAACTCCATTGATAAACATGCATGAATATCTTTTGAAAACAATTGAATGCCAAATAACTTTTTAATTTAATTGAAATCATTCTCCCTCAATCAATGACATAGGTTGTTGATTGAGAGATAGATATTTTGACAAATAAGTCCGATGATTATCAAATAGAGACTGAAGTTATTTTTCAAAGCAGATAGTTTTCAGCAGATAAATGTTTATAGAATCAGAGCATGGAATTTTTGAAAACATGAAGTTCGTAAACAAATTTGCTCTTGAAAACATGAAAAGTATGGCTCTTTCTTTGAAAAGCGGTTAATGCCTCAAATACATAAACCATTATTTTTCTCCAAAATAATTTTGATTTTTTTATTTTGATTTTTAAATTCGAACAACATCTAAAGTCCCGTGTCATTCTTTTGAATGACAACACAAGACCGATATTATCAATCGAGAAAACATGACAAAAGACAATAATATTTTTTTTTTTTGAAGATTTTCAATTTTTCAATTTTTATGGTTTTGAAGGTTTTATAATTTTGTATTTTGTTTTTACAATAGATATATACAAGAGATAGATGAAGATAGACCTTTACTCCTCGTCTTCCTCCTCAAGACGTTTGAGTGTTTCTGGTTGAAGACTTTTCAAGCCAAGACGCGGGAAGAATAAACTCAAACGTTCTCTTGGAAGAGCTTTGGTGAAGATGTTCGCTAACCGATATTCGACCTCACAAAATAGAGTTCCACCACACCTTTTTCCACTTGTTCCCCTGATGAAATGATGTCGAATGTCGATATGCTTTGCTCTTGAGTGTTGAACGTTGTTGCATGAGAGAGCAATAGCACTTTTATTATCACAAGACAGAGGATTTTGTTGAATATAAAGCCATAGTCAGATAATTGAGATCTCATCCATAAGACTTGAGCACAACAAGATGACATGGCTATGTATTCACCTCTGTAGAGGAAATAGAAGTACTCATTTGCTTCTTTGAAGACCAGCTCACAAGCTTATCACCCAAAACCGAGCACCTCCGATGTACTTCGACGAGTATCTTGACACCCTGCATGATCGATCCGTGATAGGCCGTTAGTGACATACCGGTGTCCTTCGGTACCAAAGTCCCATATTGATGGTTCCTTGGAGATACCGAAAGACCCGCTTAACCGCTTCAAGGTGCTTTTAGTAGGCTTAGCCTGGTATCTAGCACACATGCAAACAGCGAACAAGATGTCGGTCTACTAGCCGTGAGGTACATCAGGGATCCAATCATACTACGATATTTTGTTTGGTCAATCATGATCCCTGAGTGGTCCTCATCTAGTTTGGTTCGATCAATCATGGGAGTGTCAAGTGGTCACTTGAATCAAACCCAAATTTCTTTAAGATCTCAGTTGCATATTTAGATTGATTTATGAAAATGCCTCCGAGACTTTGTGAAATTTGTAATCCCAAGAAAAATGACATTTGTCCCATCATTGACATTTGAAATTTTGAACTCATTTCATTAGAAAACGATCACATTCCATTGGGTCAGCCGAGGCAAAAATAATATCATCAACATAAATTTGAACATGAATTAAATGTTTCGACTTCCTGTGAACAATGTTGGATCAACCTCCTTTGCTAAATCCGGTTGATAGAAGAAACTTTGACTGTGTATCATACCATGCCCTTGGAGCTTGCTTTAAACCGTAAAGGGCCTTCTTCAAACGATAAACGTGAGTAGGATGCTCTTGATTTACAAATCCTTCGTTGCTGACGAGACGACTTCTTTAAGATCTCCGCTCAGAAATGCCGCCTTCACATCCATTCGATAGACTACCATGTTCTTACTTGCGATTAGCCAAAAGATTCGATTGCCTCGATTCGAGCAACAGGAGCAAAAGATTCTTCAAAGTCTATACCCTCCTCTTGACAGTATCCTTTAGCAACTAATCGAGCCTTGTTCTTCAACACATCACCATGCTCATCAAGTTTCACTTTGAAGATCCATTTTAGAGCAATAATCATAGCACAATCTAGAGCAGGTACTAACTCCCATACATCTAGTCGATCAAACTCATGAATTTCATCTTGCATAGCATTGAACCAGCTATCTTCATTCATGGCGGTTTTAACATCTTTTGGTTCGATCTTAGAGAGTACGGAGTTGAAGAAGCACCATAAGGCATCGTTGCAAGTTGTTTCCGTGTGGATACCGGACGAGAGGGATTTCCAATGATGTTGTCTAATGGATGATCGTGAGTCCATTTTCGAGGTGTTCATGTGGTAGTTGTTGAGGGACCTAAGTAGCAGAGTTGATGTCTCCCCGAAGAAGATGGTTCTGTTGAAGATTCAGGAGCAAATATGTTTTCAAATGGAGCATCTTCAGGAGTAGCAAAGGGATTAACTTCATCATTGATGAACATTTCCATGATGTAGATTTGAAGAATGATGATTTGTTGATGAGACTCAAGGATCAGCAGCAGGTGCTTCTTGACTTAAAGATATTGAGACTGAGGGATTGACTTCATTCACGAATATGAGCGTTCTGTTGTAGGGATCAACACCTCATTAGTACTCTGATCATAAAGTTCATCAAACATAGGATCAAACAATTTCTTTAAATCATCTTTCATGGAGGTACATATGGAGTTTCTTGAGAAGAGTTTGGAACAAGGGATGAACCAATTGGATTTTGAAGCGGTCCGAATCAATTGTTCAGAGCCATTTGACCGTCACCTCATCAAACGTAACGAATTGTTTCCATGATGTTTCGGTTCTTTTGTTGTAGATTCGTATCCCTTTTGTTTGTGTACCCTACAAATACTCCAATGTCCGCTTTAGCTCTAAGTTTGCCTAAGTCTTGACCCTCATTAGTTGGATAGCAAAATGCTCCAAACACACGAAGGAAAGAGAGATTAGGTTTTCTGTTGTGGACAAGTTCATATGGTGTCTTTCCATGAACAAGTGTGAATCAGGGAACGATTTTGTGTGTAGCATGCAAAGTGCAATTTCAGCCCGTGAGAAACATTGGAACTTTGAGTAAATCAAGATTGTTCTAGCGGCTTCTACAAGAGTTCGATTGCCTTCAACTACACCGCTCATTGAGGAGTTCGTGGAACACTTTTGATGGTGATTCCAATGCTTTTCATAGAATTCACTAAGTTGTTTGTTAACAAACTCAGTTCCATTGTCCGTCTCGATAATTCGACTTTTGTTAAGTCGAACCTTGTACTGCTTGATGAGTTTGATGATGATATCAGGAGTTTCATCCTTTGTCCTTAAGAACTTGACCAGGTGAATCTAGAGTAATCATCAACTACAACTAACACATATTTCTTCCCAAAGATATTCTGCACTCTCATTGGTCCACATAAATCCATATGAATTGTATGAAGAACTTCCGTGACAGAGTTAGTAGGTTTGGGTTTATGGGCATACTTCTTGCTTTTTCCCAATTGACATGTGAACAAAGATGATCCTTTTCATACTTTAGTCTAGGTAAACCTACAACTAAGTCCTTTCCGGAGAGATCATTGATGGTGCCGAAGTTCAAGTGATTGAGACGACGATGCCATAACCATGACTTTGTTTTGAAGCCTTTGACAACAAGCAAATTGGAGAAGACTTCATCATATCTTCTATAGAGATGGTGTAAAGATTTGAACCACGAGTTCCTCTTAAAAGTTCCTTACCATCAAGTTCTCTAACAAAACAAGTATGTTTTCTCAAGGCTACTTCTAGATCAGAATCACAGAATTGACCAACAGAGAACAGATTATGACCAAGACCTTCCACATAGTATACTCTAGAGATAACACTATCACCAACAACATAATCACCATAACCCATAATTGCACCGAAATGATCATTACCGAATCTAACTGTCCCGATGAATTTGCTCACGGTTCATGAGCAGCGACCGGTCCAAATATATGCTTGGAACAAACTGAGTCCAGGTACCACGTAACGATTTGAACGACCGCAGCTTGAACACATACAAGAATGAATAACTAGATAATTGGGATCCCCATGCAAGAATGGGTTCCACTTGGTTAGTAATGAATTGGAACACCCACATCAGAAATAGAAACATCCATATCAAAAGGAGAAGCAATGGAATCATTGGGAATAGATGCAATGCTGGTGTGTCAGATTTGACCTATTCAAAGTATGTTCACTTCTTAAGGGAATAGTTCTACCAAGAGGCATCCATTTTCTAGTGGGCATAATCTTAGCAGTTTGAGAACAAAACCGATTATTCTTATGGCCAAAAGGTATCCAATAATAACCTATCTTTATAAAAGTTCTTCCCGTGGGTTTCCAATCGCTTTCACAATTTTCGCTTTTTGCCTTTTGCCTTATTTGCACGATTATTAGCATTAACAATTTTAACTGGACATTTGACAAGATTAGACAAAGCATTCACACCACATTCATGATTAGCAAAGAATCAAGCAGCATCATTACAAGGTTTGCAAATAGTAATTTAATTATAATTACAAGACCTAAGGCTAATACTAGAATCAACACGATTCGCTTTATTCAACTCAAGCTTAAAGTTCCTAGATTGGTCTTCTACTCTCTTCCAATGCACATTCTTAGCTTGCAAGGTCCTATCATTCCTTGTATTGTCTTGAGACTTTGACCGCTCGCTTTAAATGTCACTGATTACTCCTGTAGAAGGAATGGGAACATTAGTTGGTTGATCTAATTTTTGCATTCCAGAACTTGATGTGCAAGGAGGATCAAGTACTAGAAGGCACATTAGTGTATACTTTCTTAAGATCGTGATTTGAGCTTTTGCGTGCACACTAAAGTTCACTTTCTTAGCACTAACATATCCGAATCAACTACTTGAAGGCACACATTAGTGTTTCCTTTCTTAAGACTGGGCATAGAACGGATTTCCTGCTTGGCACTAGGCATAGAACAAGGCATCACAGCTTTGCCTTTGCACCTAAGGTTAAGGATTTGGGACATGTTGCAATTACACATTCTAGCAACTCTTGAGATCGTTTGGCCGGGAGGCAAGCAAACCTAATTTCACTATCAAGAGGTTTGTTAATGAAATCCTCTCGACAATCTCACGGAGACATTCTAGACAATCCTTAAGGTGAGCACAGTATTCATGAAAAGCATGTTCATTATTCCTAAGATGAGGAGGAATATATTTAACTGTCACAAAGGTATTTGCGTCTAAGGGTGACTTTGAGACAATATTCTTATTGAAAACAAGTGGCAGTTTCCCATTTCCCTGACTTCTCAGATTCTCAATTTCCTTTGTAAAGACGTTATTTTTCGTTGTTTTGGTCACGGGTGACTTTTATTGAATCATATAACTCTTTAAAATGTCGCTTAACTTTTTCATTTTCTTCTAGAAAACTCCTCCTTTTGTAAGGCATTAACTAAGTTTTGAAGATGAAAAGTTTGAGAATTCGGAGAATCTAAAGGAGGAGGCATTTGGGAGCCTGTCATATTGTTCGTTTGACCCTTTAATTGAGAGATTTGGGCTTTCAACTTTCTCGATCGTGTTGCAATGAGCTTGAATCGTTCATCACGCTTGTTAATTTGAAAACTCGCATCAAACTCGAGCATCCGAGGATGTCTTGATATTTGAAGTTTTGACATTTTCTTTAAGATGTTGATATTTTAGTTGTAAATTAAAATGCTCAACTTCTAGTTTAGAAAATTGTTTAACCAAATTGTCGTGATCATCCAGTTCAATTTTCTCGTTTAGTTAGAATTAGTCTTTTCAAGCTCAATGACACGATCATGGGAGACTTTCAGTGCAACCGATAATTCATGAAATTTGGAAGCATTAATGGAACAATTTAGCAAAGGAAAAACACATCTTGAGTAATACATTCAGAAATCAAGTTCTCATTTAGTGTATGCAAGTTCTTCCTCTCAATCTCATTATATTTTAGTGCTCGCTCATAGTCACTAACTTCAACTATCATTGCATCAAATTCCTTTCCATTCCCTTAATATCAGTTTCTATCCCTTTTTTGAGACTCTCAAAGTGATCTTTTAGAAGTTTAAAGAAAGGCATGACCTCAGTAAAATAACATTCTTTCATTTGCTCAAAACCCTTTCTCCTTCCGCATACCAATGGGTGTGATCCTTTTCTTGCAAGTTTTCTCAAAATCAACAAATAGTTGAAGTATAACATATTGGCTAATTAAGGTCTTGCTTTTAGTGGCAATTGTTCTAGGAACAAGATGCATTGGTGTATTAGGAGGATACATAGTCGCTTTAGGCATTTTCCAAAGAGGAGGGTTTGTTTCAACAATATTTTCAGCTTTCGCTTATCTAAATCCATTTTCCGTAACACTTGTTCGAGTCAACAATGTCTGAGGCTTAAACATGTTCAAGGAAATCCAATTTCCTTTTTGTAATCATGGGGTGATGATTTCTTTTCTTTACATTTAGGATCATCTAATTTCTTGTTCATCTTTTCCCTAGTGACTTCATCCGATTTCTTATCTTCCTCTCGTGCACTCGCAAGAACTAGGTTTCGTCTAGGTTTAAGGATTTCATTGCCATCATAAAGAACCTTATGAGCATTTCTAGCCCTTTTAATGACCTCGGGATTTGGTTCCTCAACAAGGGGAATGCTATGCTTATCGCTTAGGACTCTATGCTTAGTGATCATGTGAGCAAATTGAATGGTGTTCCTTGTATGTACAACTTATTTTCAAGCTTGTTTTTCAAAGTTTTAGATTAGAAAAATCATTCAAAAGTTTTGATTCCTTTGCATTAAATTCTTGCTTAAGCATTTTCACATTTTCTTGAAGTTCTTGTTTTTGCTTAGCAGCTTTAGAAAGCTTTTCTTGCAAGGAATTTAACTCTTGTTTTAATACTTCTTCTCTAAAATTACTTTTCTAATGATTGTACGCATTTGGTCATCCATTTCCTGCTCACGAGTGGTCAACTCAAATTTAGCACGTTGTTCATAAATAGCAACACGCTCTTTATAGGCATTTAACGATATTACGGAATCATCGTGGGCACATGCGTGTATTCATCAAAAACATAGTCATTGTTGATCGCAGAGATGCATCACTTGATTCAATTTCACTTTCACTTTGTTTCACATATTGATCATATGGGACAACATTGATATTACCCATATTTTCAATATTTGATTCAAAAGTTTGCTTGATTGTACTTTGTCATGCATCTTTGCACATCAAAGATCATCAGATAGTTTTAGTACCTCTGAGATGAGTTTGTCTTTGGATGGGCCAACTTGTGGTGAAGAGGAGACCTTGGGAGAAACCATTGGAGAAATGCTAGCCATAAAGATGTAAAAGAGGTCCATCATCCACATCGTGAGTCGTATCACACAACACTTTGAAAGGCATTCTATGATTGTGACCTATCTTCCTGAATAGCTGCTCATCCACATCCATCATAGGTCTTGGCATTTCCTCAGCTAGAAACAACAATTCCTCTTCATCCAAAGACACCATTATCCCGAGCTTGCACAAGCAGATCTTATCTCCCAAGATTCTCGTGGACGCTTTGAGATGCGCTCCTTGCAATGTGTCCCTCACCACCACAATTATAACATTTGATCGGCTTAGCTTGACCTTGATTACCATTCCTTCGATTCTGACACAATATACCCCGCTCTTACCCTTCATCATACCGTTTTCCTGAACTGGTTGCACCACCTATCCTCCCATTCTGTGAGATGATTGTGGGTTAGATGTTGTTCTGAGGTTGTTGTGGTTTGTGGAGAATTCATGTTTTGACTAATCGTAAGAGCTAGTTGATTAATGAAATTACCCACGCGTGCATCAAGATCGCCTTGTTTGAACATAGGATCGTGAATGAGTTTGTGATTACCATTTCCCATGGGTATGACTTGTGAGGCTTTGGTTGTGATTCCGATGTTTGAGTAGAAGGCGGTTGAGTCATTAGACGAGCTTGTCTCTCCTCGTTGGTTTTGAACTGATTAAGAACCAATTTTTCAAACATAGCATGTCTCTCATTCTGACGGAGGAAGGCATAGAGTTGCTCATAGTTTGTATTCTTCAATCCTTTAGTGAGCTTCACAGAGGTGACAAACTTGTGCCATTCGGGATTCATGTTGTTCACAAATTTTGAGTTCATCTGAATGTTAGGCATAGTCATTCTGATGTTCCTCATGTCATTCACCAACTTATGAAATCTCACATAGTACTCATAGACACTCTCATCCGGTTTCATCTTGAAGTGTTCAAATTCATCATAGAGTTGTGATCTGCCTTCCATAGTTAATTTGAACCTAGAGAAGCATCTTGACATTATCCCATACCGCCTTTGCTTCGGTGTTGTGATTGATTAGCTTGTAGATGTCTTTAGGAAGACCTTGAAGAACAATGTTTGAAGCCCTGATATCAAGATCGAATCTCTTTTCTCCTTATCATCAAGCTCATCATACATCTTTGGTCCGTCCATTCCGAAATCGAGTTCCATCTTCAGCAGAATCAAGTACATCTCTAGTCGTCTCAACTCGATACGGTCCTTCATCAATGGATTTGAGAATGTTGACACCATTTTCCTTTCCAAGGCAGCATAATCATTCGTTGAGCCCAAGAATCGTAGGTCTGCTCTGTCAAGCATGGGTGGACGAAGACCAACCAAAACATCCTCGGCAATAAAGTGGAGATGATAGTAGGAACGCTTGTAGACATGTTTCAAGCTCTACGGATTTTATAATCTATGATTAAACCGAAATAGATTCTTTCACGGATTTTACTAAATCAAAAGAAAACCGTAAGAACGTAATACTAAGAAGAAAAGGTCTAAATGAACAAGTCGCTAAACACACAACTCGCTACAAGCGCCAACTCGCAACACACTCAACTCGCTAATTAATCAAGTCGCTAAATAGCCAACTCGCTAAGTCTCAAGTCGCTACACAATCAACTCGCCTGAACACTAAGTCGCTTAAGTTAACTCGCTAACGTTACAACTCGCTAAGTAGCAAGTCGCTTTAGATTACAAGTCGCTTAAAGAAACAACTCGCTTAGAACCCAAGTAGCATAAATATCAACTCGCTAAATGCTAAGTCGCATGTCAAAAAACCAACTCGCTTTAAATAACAAAGCAACTCGCTTTAAAGAAACACAAGTCCTAGACACAACTCATTAGTCCTATTTTTCAAAAATAACCACTTTTCAATCCAAAACAACCCAACCACAATGATTTAAGCCTTCCAATTCAAAACCTAAACACATATGATGATCCTAAACACAAAAGTACAAGCAAAATTCAAACTTTAACACAAGAATTTGTCCAAATGATCAAACTCCTAAACCCTTAAACTCAAAACCCTAAAATCCACTAAAACAAAAAGCATGAAAGATGAGTGATCAAACCATGGCTCTTGATACCAATTGTAGGATATTGGATTTTACATACACATCAAACCATAAACCAAGTAGGCGTATAAGATAAGTGTTAAAGAGAGAAACTTAGAGGTTTGGGAACTATAGTGAGAGAAAGAAAATCTTATTATGAGCTCCAACTCTCTACCTTGGAAGGTAGAGAGTATTTATAGTCTTACAATAAAACGCCACACAAGCTGTGGATCGTGCATACAAGGTAAAGACCGTCTCAGTCCTCCACGTGTTACAACTAAATACTACTTAACAAAAAAGTACTATGACTACGAGCTTTCTAACGATTACATATACTTGAGGTGACCGACTCTTTAATACCGGAATTTCTAATTCCTAACATAATCCAGGTTAGCACCAAAGGGTGCTTAGCCTCTCATATTAATCATGCACATCAATTCAATATTCAAAGGTACGAAATACATGAATTGAAAGTAAAAGAAATAATAAACGCTTTAAAGCTTATCGTATCGGTGTATTCTCCCTTGGAAACAAATTCGTGATGCTTCCTCTAGACTCTCCTTGAGCTTTTTCCAACGTTCTCATGAGAGTGCTTGTGTGTGGAATGGGATGCTTTGAAATGCCGGAATCTCGGGGTATTTATAGGTTGTGGGTTCAAGCCATACCAGAATCCAATAAATGAGTTACGCCGTAACCTTCTATTCTCCTCGTGAATGCTTACTTATTAACCTTATGGTTACGACCAGAGTCTTCAAAACTCAGGGTTACGCCGTAAGTGATGCAAAGTAGTTACGCCTAAGTATGCGGCGCGGAACCTTTTGAACCTAACAGAGTAACGTTCTCGTGAACCTTTGGGGAAGAGTTATGCCGTGAACCTCTTGATAAGTTGGACTCGGGTCACTTAATATTACGCGAATGTGAGATGAGTTACGCTGCAATTCTTCAAAATACATATTGTGATAAATCTTTAGTAATCCTTTTCCGCCTCTTTAGCTCCAATGCTCGATTTTAAATGAAGTGTAAAACAATGGAAAACAAGTGTAAATCCATATAAATGATATGAATAACAAGCATTAACGGGGGAAATTGACACTTAATATTCAGGACTATTTGATGTTATCACTATCTTTATCAACCCATATGTAGACAATTTGAAGTGACCACTGATGAAGAAAAACCCGATATACCAAACTTGAAACTGAAGTCAATTCTACATTTTGTATCTTAAGCTTGCACTTAATGATGGAAGAACGGTGTCGAGAATTTATCCTTCAAGCAAATCTCTATACTACTACTCAAACAAAGTATGAGACATTAACACCCCTTTTGATTATCCACACCGCCATCTCATACATACTAAGTAAAACAATGTAATCCTAATAGTGATAGTTAACAGTATTCAACCATCCACCTTGATCACGGGTAACTAGATAAACCAAGTATTCAACTCAAATTCTTAAGCCCGAGCAAGTTATTGAATAAGAACACTTTTGTGAAAGTCAACTTCAATCTCAATAAGTGATAAAATGATTAACTCAAGTAATCAACGATTTTCAAATGCCCAATACGAATAAACATACAATCGGATGTATACCGACCCAACAATGAACCGGAAAAAATGATTCCTCAACATCAATGCGTTCTTCCTAAAGGTATACATGTAGAGACTGATCTGGAAGATTCACAAATAAGGTTTTCAAGCGGATGAGCTAGTCATTTTCCTTAATGTTCATGTGGTTGAATTACCGAGTGCACATTGAGAGGAATAATAATCTGTGAAGATTTGGCAAAGGAATACCAAAAAGCGGATCATTATTCATGAGTAAACTACAATATTGATAGTCATTATCAATCTTGAGGAATAACTAGAGATTGTATTTCTTGAGTTAGATGATCAACATTCGTTGGAGGTTGGAAGTACTCATCAAACATATCTTGAAACAATGAATCCAAAACATTAAATCCCAGTTATCCTTAGTAAGTGAAACATTAGGCGTATGACCATTATTCAAACATCCATCAACATGTAGATCCATTTCCCCTCAAAATTGCATCTTAAGTTGCCATTTTAAATTGAACAAGGGAATAAGAGTATACTCCAATGAATGTAGATCCACTTGATGACAGAATGAGCATTGGAAAAACATGAAGCTCGTTGATGGAGAATGTAGATGAGAATGGTCATTCTTGAGAGAATTTCTGTTAAACTGAAGATAAAACGCACTGAATTGTACACCTTTCTTTTCTTTGAGGAACGGGACCTGAAGTGTTATCTGCAGAATCCATAGTGTTGAAGAACGAGGCTTGAACTGATGTGAACATACGTCATTGTTTAGTGCCCATTAATATGTTTAGAGCCGTCCGAATCCAAATACCAAAGGACGATTTGAACGACCTGCATTGGACAACAGACGAAGACAGAGAATTGGAAACATTGGATTCCCACGTACAAATGGGGTCCTTTTGGTTAGCACAAACAATCTTTGAATCAGCAGAAACCCTAGGTGCAATGGCATTATCACTAGGAGCAGAGAAGCATCAGACTTAGTCAAAGGACATTTTGTGCTTAATGGGATTGTTCTACCAGTTGGCTTCCAAACCTTAACAGGCACTACTCTAGGCATAGTGGATCTAGCTAAGGGGCACGGTTTGCCATGCGTGAATATTCGACCTGTGGGCTTCCACTGAAATCCTACCTTGGTAAACACATTTCCTGTAGGTTTCGATGTTGGCTTAATCTATTTAGCTCTCTCCAAACTTTCTTAGCGGGTTTTGATTCATAGACCTCAGAGATAACACAACACATTTATCATGATTACTAGAAAATAAACATTCTTTACATGTTTTGCAGACAGCATGAGGAATCAAATTAATTGCAGTAAGCTTAGAGCTAATACTAGAACTAACATGATTCTTTTTGTTCAAATCAACCTTCCTAGGGTGATCTTCTACTTTCTTCCATTGATCACTCTTAGCTTGCGAGGTCCTATCTTGCTTTGTATTGCCTGGAGGCTTTAACCCGCTTACCATATTGTCACTGATTACTCCTGTAGAAGGAATGATAGGAACATTAGTTGGTGATACTACTTTTTGCATTTGTGGTCTAGAAGTGCTGGGATCTGAGACTTTATGAGACACATCAAAGGTCACATTCTTGGCTTTAGGCATAGAGCATGGTGTAACTATTCTATCTCGCCTATTACCAGATTTAGGACTTGTGACAATTACATATTCTAAGAGTTCCTGAGATCGTTTGGCATCTATGCAGGCATAAGCGATTGCACTATCAAGAGGTTTCTCAATTCTATCATCCTCTACAAGCTCACGGAGACTCTTTAAACTATCCCAAGTAGGAGAGATATGCTTTATGTGCAAGTTCATTATTCCTAAGAGGTGGCGGAATATATAACATATCAATAGCATACTTATCACAAGTAGAGACCTTTGGAACAGAATATTTGCAATTAGGAATAGGCAATTTTCCTTTCACCTCACGCTTCAAATTCTCAATATCGTTAAGAAAAGAAGTTACATTTTCAATGTGTTTATCATGATTAACTTTGAATGAATCACATAACTCTTTGTTTTGATCAATAACTTTTGAAATTTCTCCTTTAAAACATTCATTTTCCTTTTGCAAGTTATCAATAATGTTTTGAAGTTGGAAATTCTGAGAATCTAAAGGCGGAGGCATACGGGAACCTGTCACATCATTCTTTTCACACTTTAATTGTGAGATTTGGGTTTTCAATCTTTTGATCGTGTTGCAATGAGCTCGAATCTGTTTATCACGTTTGCTAATTTCAAAAACTGCTTCAAACTCAGGAGCATCAGATGATGTCTTGATATTTGAGGTTTTAACATTTTCTTTGAGATGTTTATATTTTAATTGCAAAGCAAGATGTTCAACTTCCAATTTAGAAAAATGTTTGACCAGGTTATCATGATCATCTCGTTCTATTTTCTCATGCAATTTTGAATTTGTGGTTTCAAGCTCAATGACACAATCATGGGAAACTTTCAAAGCAACAGATAATTCATGAAATTGAGAAGCAGTAATAGAATAATTTGTAACAGTGTAGAACACATCTTGAGCAACACATCTAGAAATCAAATTATCATTAAAGATGTGCAGATTCTTCCTTTCAATCTCATTACTTTTAAGTTCACGTTCATTCATACTAACCTCAATTTCCATTTCACTAAACATCTTTTTCATTTCTTTAATCTTTGTATCCATGCCCTTTTGAAGACTTTCAAATTGTTCTTTTAGTTGGTTAAAGAAAAGCATGACCTCAGTTAAATAACATTTTTTAGTTTGCTCAAAACCCCTTTCCCCTTCAGTTATCCCTGTAGGTGTGATTCTCTTTTTACACGTTTTCTCAAAATCAACAAATAGTTAGTAAACTACATATAGACTGATTAAGGTCTTGCTATTAGTGGGAAGAGTTCTAGGAACTAAATGCATAGGTGTATTTGGAGGATACACAGTAGCTGGGGGCAATTTCCTAAAGGGAGGATTCTTTTCCACAAGATCATCAGCTTTCTTCTTATCAATATCTTTCTTCCAAAACTCTTGTTCAGGGGTTAATAGATTTTGGGGCTTAAACTTGTTCAAGGCAATCCAATTTTCCTTAATGTAATCATGGGATTTAAGCGTTATATTATAGTTCATACACAAAGGATCATTTAATTTCATTGCCATTTTCTCCTTAGAGGCATTTTCTAATTTTCTATCCTCTTCAGTGCACTCTATGCATGATGACTTAAGGAGCTCATCACCATCATAAACCACTTTATTAGCTGCTAAGGCTATCTTACCATACTCAGGATTGGGTTCCTCTAAAAGTGGAATATTATGCTTATCGCTCAAGACTATATGCTTAGTGACCATGTGAGCAGTCTTAAGGGTGTTTCCTTGTACGTACAACTTGTTTTCAAGTTTGTTTATCAAAGTTCTTAGGTTGGAAAATTCATTTAACAGTTTTGATTCCTTAGCATTGAATTCCTGCTTAAGCACTTTTACATTTTCTTGAAGTTCTTGTTTTTGCTTAGTAGTTTTATTAAGCTTTTCTTGTAAGGAATTTAACTTTTGTTTTAATATTTCTTCCCTAAAATTACTTTTTCTTATAAGTGTACGCATTTGGTTATCCATCTCCTGCTCACGTGAGGTCAGCTCAAATTTAGCACGTTGTTCATAGATGACAACTTGATCCTTATATATGTTAAGCTCAGTGATAAGGGAATCATCAGGGATAAATGCAGAGTACTCATGCAGCTCATGATCATCATTTTGAGGAGCAGATGCACAGCTAGGTAGAGCAGAAACTTCCATACAGATTTCCTCTGCATTAACTTGCATATGTTGTGGCTGGTGCATCTCTCTCTTGGGTACATCTGAAGCTTCCATGGAGCATTCCTTTGCATCAACTTGCACAGATTGTGGCTGGTGAACCTCTCTCTCTTGTGAATTTGAGCACCAAGAATCCATTTTAGCATTGTCCGTCTCAAACACGATAGTCTGTTATACATTGTTGGGTATCTTCTGTTCATTGATCACGTCGTATAAACTGAGTATCTTAAATACAACTGAGTCTGAATCGTTGGGCATGATGTTGACGTGCACGGAATTTTACAAATCTATGATTTAAACCGAGAAATAGAATCTTTCACGGGATTTTACAAAATCAAGAAGAAACCGTTAAGCAATGACCAATAGAACGTGTTAAGATGACTGATGGATTGACACAATGATAGAAAATGTGTGTTATGACTTATGATTGTTTGTAGGATTAGCTGAGATGTTGTTTGGTTGAGATTTGGATATGTTGATGCACGTTTTTACGGAGAAATTTAGGTCTAAGAACTTAAAAACCTCAATAACTTCTGTTTAGAGTGGATTTAGTCCTCGAAGTTTGACCCGAATAAACTTTACTTTATTTGGCGTTCCATTCTCCTCGTTCTCACGGTCGTTTTGATGGGTAGAACGCTAAAAACGGAGTTACGGTTCAAAAGTTATGGCTGTTTGAAGTTTTGTCGGGAAAAGTCAACAAAACGCACTGATGAAATGGTCAAACCGAACTTTTGTCAAACCGTGGAGTTCTCAAAACGCACACAACAAACTGCACACTTCAAAACGCACCCTAGACAAGTCTCAATAGACAAATCGCACCCTGGACAAATCGCACCTAGACAAATCGCATAAGTTGACAAATCGCTTAGTACACAAGTACACCCACTACTTCCACTACTTTGTCCTTTCTTGTCATTTTGTCTCAATAGACAAATCGCATAATGGACAAGTCGCTTCACAGAAAGTGACAAATCGCACTCTAAATATGACAAATCGCTTCAATAAACAATCCAAAAAGGGACAAATTGCATAGAAGAATATCTTAACGTGACTCAAATCGCATCAAAGAAATATTCAAAAACACCACTTTTCAATCCAAAAACAACCCAGCCAGATTTATTCAAGCCTTCCAAACCAAAACCTAAACACTTATAATGATTCTAAACACACAAGTACTATCAAAATCCAAACTTTAGCACAAGAAATGATCCAAATGATGCCAACTACTCCAAACGCGTTCAAACCCAAAAACCTTATGAAAACCACTAGAAATCAAAGAACAAGAAAGATGAGTGATCAAACCATGGCTCTTGATACCATTTGCAGCATATTGGTTTTCATAAACACATAACAAATCACAAGTATGGGGCGTATAGAGTAAGTTTTAGAGAGAGAAAGTGGAAGAGTTTTGGGAACTTACTGAGACAAAGAAAAATGATATTATAAAGCTCCAACCCTTTGCCTTGCAAGGCAAAGGGTATTTATAGGTTCTTACAAGACACGCCTCCTACGTGCTGTGGATCAGGCATACAGTGGGTAAAGACCCATCCGTCCTCCACAGTGTTACTTAACAAACTACTTACTAACACTAATTGACTACGACTACGAGCTTTCTAACGAATACATATACTTGAGGTGATCGACTCTTTAACTACCGGATTTACTAAATCCTAACAATTTCACATCTCTTGAAGGTCCGAAAAGAAGATTTGGTGGATCTTTGCTAAACTCCTACTGGATGTTATTAAGATGCAGGAGCACCTTGAAGAGTTGTTTGTTATGGTGGAGATGTTGAAGGCGTTGGAGTATTAGTGGCATCTGGTTTGTTGCTATGGTCGTTTTTGTATTTTGATTTGCAGTTGATCCGCTCCAGAACAGTCAAGTTTTCTCACACAAGCCTGCCACTTGTGAATGGCAGACCGTAAGAAACTTAAAACGGCTCAGGAACGAACTCAATGAAGATCTGGGGAGTATAGGGTTTCCCCGGGTCGTTATGTCCCAGCGAGCTATGCAATGGATCACCCAACGAATAGTGATCGAGAGATTTGAACAGAAAAAAGGGATAGTGATTGTTATTATAACTACAGAAAAAAGCCAACAAATTACAACGGCTTAAATGCAAATTAAAGGAAATTAAAAAGATAAAAAAATATTAAATAGACGCTATCACTATATTTAAAATGATGTTTTTGTTTTTATGTTTTTATAAAACTGAAATTAAAAACTACGTAACGTACAACAGAAAATGTGAAACTTACACAATATTAACCCTAAAAATATGAAAATGATGTTTTTACAAACCTAATGATATAAGAAAATTTTAAGAAAAAGAAAATTAATTTTATAACTATTTATCTAATTATTATTAATTAAAAACTATTTTTAACTAATAAATAATAACCTAAAATGAAAGAAAATATGAAATAAAGCTTGAAAAATAAAATTAAGACTTAGAAAAATCTAAAATATCAAAATAGAAATTTCAGAACTATTTTTGTATTTTTCTGATTATTTTTGGATTTTCTAGGAATTAAAAACTATTTAAAACTAATTAAATTACTTAAAATTACAAATTTAACTAAGAAAAATCTAGAAAAATATTTTTTTTTACTTTTTATATTTATCTAAACTTAAGAAAAATGAAAAATTATTTTTTTGAAACTTTTCTTAATTAATTGTATTAAATGCTATTTAAAAAGGCTTAAAAACTAATTAAAATCAAGAAAAATAGCAAACTAACCTAGAAAAATCTGAAAAATTCAAGATAAGCTTAAAATAATATAAGGAATCTAAGAAAAATGGAAAAACAGGAGCTTGTGTACAAGAATATGAAACTGATGTGGAATGTGCTTAAGAATGAGCACTTGGATAAGCCAAAAGCTACAAACAAGCTACCAACTGATCACAGAAGCTCTATATGCTAAAAGCACTAAAATGCAACAAATCTTAACTGCTTATAACCTCTGGAATGAAAGTTGCAATGATTTGACTTGTTTGAGTAAAAGTGCTAATAACAGTTTTGGGTGCTAGTTGCAGCCTATCAATAAGCTCTCAAATAAGCTAGCAACTAAAAACCAAAACTTGGAACTTACACTAGACCTGGGTGGGAACATGTAAACCAAAAAGGAGACTTTGAGAAGCTCTGATGAGCCTTGTGCAATCCCTACACAAACCTGTGCAGAGTCAGTTGACACTGACTCAGTTGCACAGGGCAACTAAGGCTCAATCCACAAGCTTATTTGGGGCTTTTAAAAATTTTACAAAAATATACAAAAATAACTATAAGAAAATAGACCAAGGCAAGTTTTTAAATCAACAAGTTTTACTGAATTAGGCTCAGAAATGAATCTAAGAAAAATCACTCTCAGTTGGCTCAAAACTGGTTTTTCATTGTTTTGACTTTTATAACAGATTTGAAAAGCTGACTTTTTTGAACTTTGAATCCAATGTAAGGACTGATAATGATGTAAAGTGATGAAATGAAGATCTGAAAGCTATTTTATTGATTCTTAACACAAAACAAGGTTTTGATTCTTAAAAACTCCAACAGTGAAGTATATAAGACAGATTAATGACTAATTTGATTTTTAGAGTGTGCAGGCTCAAATTGATGACAGCAATGAGCTCAAGAGTGCTAAGTAGACATGAACCAACAGGTTTCCAATCCAAAACAAACCTCAAACATAGACCAAGCAACAAATCCAAACATCCTTTAATTCAACTGTTTTGCAATTTTATTGAGATAACAACTTAACTAGCTAATGACTATGATCAAACTGACTTTAAATAACCTAAGTACTACTTATTAAACAGATAGAAACTAGTTATAACTACAAATGGAGATTATGCAATGAAACCTTAAAAATCACTTACAAGGGTCCTTAGCCACTATGGCTTGAAACAACTGTGAAACCAGAACTCTAACCTATATTATCCAACCCAACAACTTTAAATCAACCCAATTCCATGGCTGCTTCAACCCATTAACCATATCTGCACCATTGTTGCCCATTTAACTTTCATTGACCAAAATCTAAAATAACTTGAAACTTAATTATAAGCTTACAGAAAGCTATAATAAGCTCACTTAAGCCTGTTTGAGCTTAAAAATAAGCTGATTGAAGCTTGAACACTAGAGTTTGAAAATGAAATTTTCAACAGTTATGCAAAAATATAAAAATAGATAAAACCTTGGAGTCACTGATTAAAACTTGATTATACTGCAAATATAACTTGAGTTTAACACTTGGGAACAAAAAATTACAGTTTTGAAATTAAACTAATACATTCATAAGAAAAACGACCTAAGGAAAATTTTAAGCTAAAAATCTACTACCCTCTTCTCTTTTCTTGCTTCCTTTTAATACCCAAATGCTTTCTCTCTCATCTCTGATTGTTTCCCATCACTTTCCTTGACCATTGGATTGCTTCAAAAGATCTTGGCCATTGAATCCGATTTTGGCGCCAATTTTGGTTTTGACCTGTTGGGTTGAGTGTTTGGGGAGAAGGGTGCATTAAATGCTTCTTGGAGGGTAGCTGAGGTGGAGGGAACAAGGATAAGTGGAGGTGAGGAGGGGGGATGGGTGTTTGTGTGTTGCAGAAGCAGTTGTTGAGGAAGACAGCTTTTGGCGCCAATGGGATTTGACTTGGGATTATAATAAAAGAGGGGGTCAATTTGGTTAATGACAGGGGGTCCAAAAGGATTGGCAGGGTCACTTGGGTATTGACAAGTCCAAAATGGTATTAAAGGGTATTAATAATATGAGGGACCATTAGTGTAAATTCTGAAAAACAAGGGACCATGGCTGCCATTTTATCAAAGTTGCTCCAAGGGCAAAAAGTGACAATCTCAAAAAGTACAAGGACCAAACTTGCCATTTTCCAATTTCCAGGGGCCATTTTTGCCAAATTTCAAACTTGAAGGACCAATTTTGTAATTTCTCAAAACTTTTGATATTTTTCACCAAAGGACTAATTTTGACAACTTATGATTTTAAAAGGACCTTTGGTGATTTTTCTTTTGAAATTATGTGCTCAGGGACTATTTTTGACAAATTTTGAAAGTTGGGGGCTGAAACGCACAATTATGCAAACTTTAGCTCATTTTTCATCTGATTTTGAACATTTTGCATCTGAAACATATAAAATGCAATTTTGAAATATTTTCAGTATTTTGATGCATTTCTGAGCTTTTTTAGACGTTTTGCAGTTCAGATTTGACTAAAAATGATGAGTATTTACACACTCATCAGCAGTATTTATGGGTTAGATGTGGGGTTTAACTATCTTTTGCTTGTGGTCTTTATGTAAGTATGATGGTTGTTTATTACTCTTGATGATGATGTTAGTATGTGTATTTATTATGACTTAATGATCTTAATATATATTTTAGATGTTTAGTAATGTGTTGTCACTTTTATGTTATTTTAAGTTTATGTTATGATCTTGTTTAGGATTGTTAGTGTTTGTTATTGTTTAATTTGATGCAGACGTATGTTTTATGTTATTTTTAGTTTATGTTATGATATTGTTTAGGATTGTTATTGTTTAATTTGATGCAGTCGTATGTTGCAAATGGTGTATTCCATATGCCTTTTATTTGTTATTAAAGCTTTATGAATCAGTAAAAGTATTAGGCAATTGTTTCTCTGTTTTGACGTTGTGTTGTTTGATTGGTTATTTAACATTTTCCATCCAATATAGGTGGCTGTTGAATCCATATATTATGTAAACAAAATGTTGTGGCATGACATTGTGTTGAATCCAGGTATTATGTAAACAAATTGTTGTGGCAAATCTGTTTTTGGGCGCATCCAATTATTAGTAATATTATTAAATCATGTTGAATCAACAATAGATTAGGAAAAATTGTCGGGGAAAATCTATTTTTAGGCGCTTTGCATCATTAGTACTATTCTTAAATCATGTTGAATCAATAACAAATTAGCAAAGGAGAAATCATTAACGAAAGTAACAACTTGTTTAAACTTAAACACATAGTTTCAACAATATCTAAACAAAAACTGAAAAGATCATGAATGTCGTGTCTTCAAAAAAGAGGTTACAAATTTGTAAATGTATGTGCAATACACAGCTACACTGCGATTGTATATTAACATACATGAAATATAGCTACTCGTTGGTTGACACCGTCAATAACCTTTGTCTGATAACACATTAGTTTAATGCGCATCATCTTGTGTTCTTCAAAGCGACAATCTTTTCCAAATTGATACCAGTTTCCTTCCATGACCAAAGATTGAATTTGAAAAGGGTTTATGCTTATAAAAGCACTTGTAAATTGATTTCATATACGACATTCATGTGGACAATCTCTGCTTTTTTGTACTTGTGCATGTCCAAGTCATCCCAGATTAGTGAGTTGATTATCTGGTTGGTCACATAAGATTTTGCATATGTTAGAATGTTGTACTACTTATATGGAATGTTTGTTTTTGCGATATTATTAGTAATATATTACCAGTTTGTAGTAGTAGCCAATATCTGGACAGAAGGGTGTGTAAACAACTCTGTCTTCATTTATGTGTGACGCGTGATGGTACCATGCGCATACGTGCTGCATTTTCACGTATGCTATAATAAATTTGGTGTTAGTTAGTTAATTTCTTTATAGTTTTTTCCCAATATTTGATGTTTTGTTAAAAGTTTAAGTTATTTATAAAATCAAATACTTACCATGTCTGTCGCGATACATAAGTGGTATTGGTGGTTTTTATAACAAAGTTTTTCGTATATCTTCCCTGCTCAATCCTAGGCCATCATATCCTCCTATTACGACAACTGATAAGGTATATTTGCCTAGGTTTTTGAACACAAGCTTCTGACCACACTCCATTCCTGCTATTACTACAAAGTTGTCCCAACCGGATCCTTTGAA
Organism: Chrysanthemum makinoi; assembly: GCA_910596185.1. Classification (NCBI taxonomy): domain Eukaryota; kingdom Viridiplantae; phylum Streptophyta; class Magnoliopsida; order Asterales; family Asteraceae; genus Chrysanthemum; species Chrysanthemum makinoi. Next base: position 73,068,250 of record OU343222.1, on the reverse strand, counting down.
TCCATTCATTATAATGACTCTATCCCCCCATGGTTTTACTCTCTTGTGGCGAACTTGGAATGTCAGACCATCGTAAAGGAGTGTGAAGGTGTTTTTCCAAATATCTTGTAAGAAATCCCCTGGTAGTAACTGCAAATAATTTTTGGAAATTGTAAATTTAGATAGTTTATGAAATTGATAAGTTAGATATAGATCGTGTTTTTTACCGTGATTTCTGGTGTATATGTTGACAAACATCTGATCATTCTTGGTCCTATAGTACGCATGTCATACCCTGGACACTCTGATCCATTTACGTCATATACCGTAACATAAAAGTCTTCTTCTCCTTGCCTTATAAAATGGATTGTTGTTGTGTTGTGAGGCACATTGGATGCAACAAAGGCAATCCATTCTTTGTCCGATAGTACCCATTTTTCATCTATGTTTTTTATCTCTGTTTTGTAACGGTACCTGTCATGGCCGTTCAAGTACAACATGTTGTTTGGAGTCTTAAAGTACTCTGTTAATACATCGGGGAGAATCTGTTTTGGTAATTGTAAAGTAAGTGATATGCAATTATTCCTGCATTCATAAATGCATTATTTCTATAGCTTGTATATAACGTAAAATTTGATGGTTTAGTTTTACCTCTGCATTTTCCGGGGTGTCATGAATGTATTCAAAAAGAAATTGTTGTGCCATCCTGTTTCAACACTAATAAATCATGAAAGTGAATATAAGTTTTTGGTTGCTAATAGTAATTGCTTATGGTGAAGGATACGTTGACTTCAGGATAGTAGTTTGTTGATTTACAAAGGAAAACATTCTGTAAAGCAAGGTTAACCTATGTAAAGCAATTCCTAACTTTAAATCCAATATTACAATATGAATATGAATATTGTGAGAATGATTGTTGTGATATGTTAGTGGATAATGGTTTTTACACTCAAACACATTAACAGAGCATACTTATTATATGAAATTTTAATATAAACTTTAATGATCATGATAGGGTTTCTTGAAGTTATATCATATGTTATACATGATTCAGAGTTGATTTTAATCCAATCATCGATGATCTATACATACACTATTAGGCTGCAAATCGAATATATAGATAAATCACATGAAAGTATTGTTACTTTACATATAAAAAGTGTGTTTGTGATTACCTTTAGTTCTTTGAAGGATTTCGTTATTGATTAACTTGATTTGGTAGGAGCAGATTTTGTTAGGTGGTTATGTAGGGGATGATGAGTTGTGAGGTTTATAGGGTTTAGATGCATGTGTAGGTATTTGTATATAATAGATATGCATTTTTTTTAAGTAAAAAATATATTTTTGGCTTTTAAATAAATCTTCCCCTTTTGTTTAAAATTTTCTACATTATTATATTTGTTATATGGTTTGAATAATTGATATAGATTTAGTTAAAATTCCGAACTAAAATAAAGTTTTTGACCTCAATATATTGTTATTTCGGTTGTGGTTTTGTATATATTTAGCAATTCTTGAATGATGTTATTTGATTGAATTATATATGTTTGATCGTATTGTAAATGTAAAATGTTAAATAAGTATATTATGTTTTGTTAAATTGTTATATTTAGTTAGTCAAAAAAATTTAATTGTTGAAGTTTATGATTTTTTTATGTCAATTACTTATATGTTATGTTAAAATATTATTTTTTTTAAGTTGTAGCATTTGTTTTTATTGTTTTATTTTATACATGATATGAGTTATAATTGCATGTTAAATATATAGAGTGTTGTATAAGTAAAATAGGTAATCATTACCTATATTTATATATAGATATATATATATATATATTTATATATATATTAATTTATTCTTAGTACTTCTTAAGTGATTTTTTATTTTGTTACATTATTTTAGTAGTAGACTTAATATAACATCAAAAAGTCTTGTTTTATCTCCGATTATGAGCATCAAGTTTCCGGTATTGAATCGATTTCTTTTCCCCTCTTTAGATTTTTGTTTTTATTGTTTTTTAATCGAATGCCTGATATTGTATCTTCTGTTTTTTTTTCTTAGTGATTGAGATTTTATATAATATTAATGATTCTTGATAATAATTTTTTTTGTTAGTTTAGATATTGTTTTTTATAACATATTAGTGTTAATTTTAAGATTGTATATTTGCATGTGTTATTTATTTTTAAGTTAGTAAAACCCCTAATTTGGTAATTTTAACAGATTAAGATATTCTTATGTATTATTTTATTAGTTAGATATTATATTGTGATTTAAATGGTTGTATTTTATATTGTTGTTTGTTTATTGTTGTATCTAAATTTATTGTTTTGTTAGTTTAATAGTTTATGATCATTTAGATTAGTCATGTGTTTGATAAATCAGTTGTTAAATGAATGTGACTGTCCCCCAAATCCAATGTAAGACCCCAACCAGGCATGGGTAGAAGTATCACAGTCATAATATCATATCAAAGCATACATAATGAACATAAAACAACAGCGGAAGTCTTAAACATAAATAATCAAAGGAATTCAAGTCAACACGACTTAACAACACATAAGTTCAATGAAAGGAAATACTCCAAAGAAATAAATAACGATAATCCAAGTCTAAGTAAATGTCATAGCATAATCAATGGAAACTAATATGACTAGGGTCAAGGCCTCCACATAAGCTCATCACTCATCCCAAAGCAAACCCAACTCCTAGCTTAGATACCTTCCGCAAAAAAATAAAATGCGGCTGAGCTTAAAAAGCCCAGTGAACATATATATATAACAAAACGCATAATCGAAGGATAAGAAACGAAATAATATAACCTGAGGTGCATTGGGAAATCATAAGGTATAAACAAAAGGATAAAGAAATGAAAGGAAAGGTCAGTCAACTACCACGAGCCCAAACAAAACATATCAAAGCATAGACGTGTATTGCACACAACATCAGTCACCAGATAAAATCATGATATATCATATCATAGCATATCAAATCAAATCTAGGATGCATCCATACGCCCCTGAACAAATCATAGTGGCCATAACAATAATAATGAAGCGCGCATAATAATATAACAAAAGGGACGGTGTGGAACATCACTCGACCACACTAGAGTCATGTCAGTGGTGCATCAAAGACATGGCCATGTTACCTTCATGGCTAGGAATTGGCTCGGGAACTAAACTAAAGGGTCAAATGAAAGTCATAGTCTAAAGGTTCATGTAAAAGGTTCAAAGCAAGGTTCAACATCAAAAGGTTCACAAATCTAAGGGGACATAGCAAAGGCATAAAGGGGAACCCTAATAATAAGGCTCAGAGCAAAGGCAAAACTAATCAAGCTAATATCGAAAAAATATGAAAGAATCATGAGAAACCATAAGAGATAAGGTCAGAATATCTATACCTTATTCAGCAGCAAGAAAACAAGAGCAAATGAAAATCAAGAGATACGAAAGATCACTCCTTCCTCGAGGGATCTACAGAAGCGAAAGGATGTACATTTATTAGATGTAGTTAATGTATTTTATTCTGATTAAGTCTTTTAGGGTTTAAGAGAATATTTCCATTTTTAGTAAGTTTCCAAATATAGTAACTTTCCTTATTTAGTAACTTTAGTCATTTATGATGTACTTAATGTCAAATTAGATTAACATGATGAAAATGATGATTATTATTGTTTAGGGTTTAATTATGGCAAGTTAGTTTAGGGTCTAAAGTGTCATTATTACAAAGTATTGGGTAGAAAGTGTAATTATCATAAGTTTACTCATTTTACGAATCTAGTCCATCTATTTACCATATTAACGAGCCACCCTCCATGTTTCGTTATTTACACATTCTACCTTTAACTATTATTAACACTAAAACCTTATTAATAAAATCTTAGACCTAATTGATTTCCATTTATATTAAGCATGTCAAACCCTAAAATAACATAGCCTACACGACACAAACAAAGACTACACAAGACTCTTTTTCATATTCATTGAAATCGAAACATGGCTAAACCAATTGCATTCGTGATCATGATACCCATTTTAGCTTACATCAATTAAATGGAACATGCATGTGGGTCGATATAACATGAGTTCAAAACAGAATGTTTGCATGGTTCGAATTTATATGGTGACTTAGTTATGATCTTCATGCGACGATCTTAGCTCCAAACGAAATAATTAAACATGACTATAGCATGCAAAGGAGGGTCAAACAGATTCACCTGATAGGTAAACATATGGGTCGAATTACTTATATACTCCCTTCGATATATTATGTGATCATAGTTTATGATTCCATGTGACAAGTATTATTATTTATGTGATGGTTTGATTAGATGTATGCATGCATGTCAAGGTTCAAATCAGATTCATATGTCAAAACAGATTTATACTTGGTTCGAAATATATTGGTTCAAAACAGATTCAAAGCCAAGGCACACATGGGTCGAATAAGGGCATGACATATTAGATATCTATATGATTCTTTTTATGACTTCATGTGACCAAGGTTGCTTGTTTTATGTGAAGCTTTGTCGAATACATGCATTCTTATGGAGACCATAATACACGACAGAAATCAAGAAACAATAAGAAAGAATGAGATGAGATGATGCAAACCCTATGAGTCGAGTGAAATAAAAACGAAACCAGGAAGACCCATGACCAAACAGCTTACTTGACACCTTTCCTGCTTGCTTTGATTTGCTTTGGATCGAATCGAAGAAGGAGAGTAGAACCTTGCCGTCACTTTGTTTTCTAGGGCTTTTGCATGTGAGGATTATGAGTGTATTTATAGGTAACGATGATAAATGGGATCCGTATTTGTGGGAGTCGGTTTTAACGAGCCAAGAGGAAAATCAATGGGCCAAGTCCAAGTCCAAATTCCAATTTACAATTTAGATGGGCTCTTGTTTAGTTAATGTTATTTAGGAAGTTTCGGCCAAGCACAAATATTAAAACGTATGATTCATGTTTTAAACGTAAGTGTGTGTCGATCTCGTATTTTAGGTTTGGTTAATCATTTATAAGTTAGGTTGGAATTTCATTTATGAGCGTTGACATATTTAACGTATTTATTATATTTTAAAATGAGGGGAAAATAGTCTTTTTACACGTTTTAGATTTTCGGGTTTTACAACTCTTCCCCTCTAAAAGAAAACTTTCGTCCTCGAAAATTGAAATGAAAAAGAAAGAAAACAATGGAGACATACCAGACTACGAAAAGAGATGAGGATAACTTGCTCGCATCGATTCCTCGGTCTCCTAGGTAGCTTCACGCTCTGGGTGATTCTTCCAAAGAATTTTCACGAACGGAATGACCTTGTTTCTCATGACTCTATCTCGTCGATCTAAGATAGCTTTAGGTTCCTCAGACAAAGACATATCCGTCTAAATCTGATCTAAAGGATAGGACACCATATGCAAAGGATGATAATTGTATCCCCGCAGAAGAGATACATGGAAAACATCATGAACATGAGCCAACTAAGCAGGTAGAGCTAAACGGTAGCAAACATCCCCAACACGGTCCAGAATCTCAAAAGGTCCAATGAATCGAGGACTAAGCTTGCCCTTGATCCCAAAATGCTTCACTCCAAGAAACGGCAAAACCTTCAAAAATACATGATCACCAACACGAAACTCCAAGTCACGCCTATGCTTATCAGCATAAATCTTCTGTCGAGAACGAGCCTCTTTCAAACTTTCCTTGGCAATCTCCACCTTTTCTGTATTAATCTCAATGATTTCCGGACCCTCAATCACACGTTCACCCACTTCATCCCAACAAATAGGCGCCCTACACTTCCTTCAATACAAAAGCTCATACGGTGTTGCCTTGATGCTAGCATGCCAACTATTGTTGTAGGCAAACTCCACCAAGCATAGATACTCATCCCAGTTTCCGGTCCACTCCAATGCACATGCCCTCAACATGTCCTCTAAATTCTGAATGGTCCTCTCTGTCTGACCATCTGTCTGAGGATGAAAGGCGCTACTAAACTTGAGACACATACCCCAAGCTTTCTGTAGACTCTTCCAAAAACGAGATGTAAACCGCGGATCTCTGTCCGAAACAATAGCAGTCGGAGTACCATGAAGTCTAACAATATCTTGCTGAAAAATCTCCGCCAACCTAGCAATACGAAAGTCCTTCCAGATAGGTAAGAAATGAGCAGATTTGGTTAATCGATCAACAACCACCCAAATCGCATCATGTCTTTTTCGAGTAGGAGGTAATCCCGTAACAAAATCCATGGAGATCTCTTCCCACTTCCAGGTAGGAATATCTAACGGCTGTAATAAACCACTCACCCTCTGATGCTCAATCTTAACTTGATGACAGGTCATACACTTGGTGACAAAAGAAGCCACATGTTGCTTCAAACCATTCCACCAGAAATGCTGCTTAAGATCCCGGTACATCTTGGTAGAACCAGGATGGATAGTGAAAGGGGAACTATGAGCCTCTGACAAAACAGCTTCACGCAAAGCAAGGTCATTTGGAACACAAAGACGACCCTCATACCATACCACGCCAAAACCATACACACTAAACTCCGTCTACTTACCCTCTTCGATATTCTGAACCACAGAACAAAGCTCACCATCATCCTTCTGAGCTTCCTTAGTCTGTAGTATAAGGTTGGACTCTACCTTCATACTAGCCCAATAACCATCATAACTACGAATACAAAACTCCACATCCAACAGATGTAAATCATGCAGAACCCTGGGCTCAACTCCTTAAAACAGGCGCCGAAACTAACCTTTGCTTCAATTCCTCAAAACTCTTTTCACGCTCCTCCGTCCAAACAAACTTTTCACCTTTCCTCATCAGTTGCGTCAGGGCTAACGCCAAGCAAGAGAAACCTTCAACAAAGCTGTCGATAATAGCCAGCAAGACCCAGAAAACTCCTAACCTCCGTCACAGTAGTGGGTCTCGGCCACTTGGTGATAGCCTCAACCTTAGATGAATCCATGGTGATACCATCCGCGGACACAACATGACCAAGGAAGGCAACTTGGTTCAACCAAAATTCACACTTGGAAAACTTGGCATACAACTTCTGCTGCCGAAGAGTCTCCAAAAAAATACGGGGGTGTTGCTTGTGCTCTTCTTCGCATTTGGAATAAACAAGAATATCATCGATGAAGATAACCACAAACTTGTCGAGGTACTTGTGGAACACCCGATTCATAAGGTCCATGAAAACAGCAGGAGATTTTTTCAAACCAAAAGGCATAACCAGAAACTCGTAATGACCATAACGAGTACGAAATGCTGTCTTAGGAACATCTTGCTCCTTCACACGCAATTGATGATAACCAGATCTCAAATCAATCTTAGAAAAGGATTTGTCTCCCAGCAACTGGTCAAATAGATCGTCGATACGCGGAAGTGGGTAACAATTACGGATAGTGATTCTGTTAAGCTTGCGATAATCAATACACAAACGCATACTCCCGTCCTTCTTCTTAACAAATAGTACAGGTGCACCCCGAGGAGAAACGCTGGGTCGAATGAAACCATTCTCCAAGAGTTCCTGTAACTGCTCCTTCAACTCCTTCAATTCAATAGGCGCCATACGATACAGAGCTTTGGAAATAGGTTCGACACCTGGAATTAACTCGATGCCAAATTCAACTTCCCTAGCCGGAGGAATACCAGGAAGTTCGTCGGGAAACACATGAACAACGGAAAGACTTTCAATAGCCGGAACTTCCAAGGAAGTATCTTTAATGGATGCCAGGAAGCCTTGGCAACCATGGGAGATCAAATTTCGGGCTTTCATAGCCGAGATAATCTTAGCAGATTTGAGAGGTTGAGAACCATGATAAAGAAAATTAGGATGATGAATATCACCAAAGATCACATTTCTGGCATGGCAATCAATGGTAGCTCTATGAAAAGCCAACCAGTCCATACCAAGAATCACATCAAAGTCAATCATATCTAAAGGAAGTAAATTCGTTGAACGAATGTCGTCGTCAAAACGTAAATGACAGTTCACATATACATGATTGATAATTACATGTTTTTCATTTGGGTGGAAATGGATAAACGATTAGTTAGTGGAGTTGGGGTCATATTAAGTTTCTTGGCAAATGCATTAAATATAATAGAATGTGTGGCACCGGTATCAAATAAAACAAAAACAGTGCGATCGCCAAAGTAAAGAATGCCGGTAATGGTACCTGAAGAGTTCGCCGCCTGGTCACGAGTAGTCGCATAAACACGGCCCATAGTAGGAGCTGACCTAGCCGTGTTCGCCGGTGCAATGTGTTGGAATTCGAATGAAGGCACATTGTCCATGATTTGGAATTCGAATAATGTGGGCAAATCTCCCAAGAGTTAAGTCAAACTTTTGGTTTTTGATCCAAAACCATAGTGATGGACATCGATCCTCTTTATAAGCGAGTTTGACTTGACCAAAGAATTCCAGAAAAAACCGTGAGAAAATTTTCTCGTTAATTCCGAGAAGACCTTGTTGGGAATTCTACTAAGTATGAATTATGCTGAAGGATTCTGCTGAAGTGCAAGGATTCTGCTGAAGAAGTAATTCTGCTGAAGTTATAAAACCGTGTAGTTGGTTTCTGCGGAGATAGATATTTCGCGTATTCTATAGTTAGTTAGGATATACATGAGCTTTATTAGGAAGTGATAATGTATATCTTATTTAGATTTATGTTTATACCTTTCTTGGGAAATGGGTTAGGGTTCCTTGTCTATAAAAGGAACACAATAGTATGAATGATGTACGAGTTGAAAAACAAGTTTTAGTATTATTAAAAAGATCCATAGAGGATCAACGTGTTCTTAGTTATTTGTGTTTGTTCTTGTGTTTAATTTCCGCTTAAATACAAGTAATAAAGACTGTCTTTTAGTGTGTTTGTGATTACATAAGCATAACTAACGATCTATGAGTGCTCAAAGATCTATCAAGGTCTTAGGTTCAACAAGTGGTATCAGAGCCTCGGGAGAGTCTCTGTGATACTAAGAACAATCTTTTCTGTACACTCTTACAACCAAAACAACATTCATCATACCTGGATCAGATGATGATATTGAGGTCACCAACAACCAAAACAACACATCTCTGCAACAACTCAATCTCTCAAACAGCAATGCAAAGTTCCCATACCTAAAAAAGGAGGAATATGATTTGTGGGCTATGAAGATGCAGAATTGGATCTCCAACATTGATTGGAATCTCTGGGAAATTGTGAAGAAGGGGAACAGTTTGAAGAGGCATATCACTGATCCTGATGGTAAGGTTACCATCGTTCCTCCCAAATCTGCTGAAGAGATATTGGCTGTCCAAAGAGAGAATAAAGTCAGAACTATACTCCTTCAGGCTATACCTGAGGATCACTTGGGTGACTTTCACTAAATGCAGGATGCTAAGGACATTTTGATGGCAGTCAAGGCTAGGTTTGGTGGGAATGAGGAGTCAAGGAGAATAAAGAAATCAATGCTGAAACAACAGTTTCAAGAATTCCAAATCTTTAAAGAGGAAGGTATCCACAAGGGGTATGACAGGTGCCATAAGATATTGAGTCAATTAAATTAGCTAAAGGCAAAGCCAGATAATGATGACTGCAACTCAAAGTTCTTGAGATCTTTACCTTCATCTTGGTTGCAAGTAAGCATTGCCCTCAAAGCTAAAGGTGCGCTGGATATGCTCACTTTTGATGAACTATAAAACATACTTAAATCTCTTGAGCCTGATGTGACAAGTCCCTTTTGTTCATCCACTCCTAGTCACACAGCTTTTGTTGGGGCCTCCTCAAATAGGATGACTTATGCTCCAAGTCATGTTTCCTCAGCATCATCGTCCTACACTACAACTTCATCAAGTTCTCAACCTAAATCTAATGGTGTATTGGAAGATGTGATTCACTCTTTTGTTGCTGATTATGACACTCAGCAGCAACTAGCCTTTGAGGACTTTGAACAGGTGGATCCATTTGACATGGAAGAGATGAACTTGAAGTGGCAACTGGCTATGCTCTCAATGAACATCAAGAAGTTTGAGAGTAAGTCTGGGAGAAAGTTTGGTTTCCAAGGAAGAGATCCAGCAAGATTTAACAGAAGCAAGGTCAAGTGCTTTACTTGTGGGCAGATGGGTCACTTCTCTAGAGAATGCAAGGATAGGAAGGCTGGTGATGAGGTGAGATATTCTTCCTATCAGCAGATTCAAAAGGAAGCTGGAACTTCGAAGGCTGGACCCTCCACAGCTCTTGTCACTATGGATGACCATGTCAACTGGAAGGTACATGAGCATGAGAATGATGAAGGTCCTGGTTCTGAGAATATTGGATTGCTGGCCAGCTGTATTTTAGAGGATAGGCCTGATCAAGTTGCCTTGATGGGCATCTCTCAGGTACATAATTGTGTTTTTGGTTGTAGTGAAAGATATAATGAACTTAAAGAAGCCTATGATGAATTGAAACCTAAATACAATGAATGTTATGTCGAAGTTGAGGCTTATAAACAGGCTTTAAAAACAATAGAAAGACAAAAAGTTTGGTTTCAAAAGAATCAATTGGCTTACGATGAAAAGATCAGGGTGTTACAAAGTGATTTAGATTGTGCTAAAATTGATTTAAAACGTACTGAGAAAGAAAAAGCTGAGGTTGTTTCTGAAAACCTAGTGCTAAAAGAGAAACTAGATAAGGAAGTAGCTAGACATAAAGAATGGTTAATATCAGGTAACAATCTAGCTAGACATATCTGTAGTAGTCAATCTGAGACCTCTGGGATAGGTTTAGGTTTTCAAAAGTATGTAGGATTAGAAGCTAGGAATGATGGGCGTAAAACTACACCAGCAGGTTTAGCTAATTATGTCAAAGAAGGAACATTACATGCCGTCCCTGGACCTATTAGAGGACAACATATGCCCATTGACCTATCCATCACTGTTGACTTTGATGGATCACACCATCTTTATGGCAAAAAGTCAAGAGACTTGCCAGACCCTGATTCTTCATCTACTGACTTTGTCTCTTGTTGTGACAGTGACAAGTCCTCTGACCAAGGATCTACTTCTACGACCAGGTGTGATTCAAATGACAATTCAGACCTTCCCAAGACCTTGCCCAAGCCTATACCCAAGACCGCTTACAAGCCTTTTAGAGTTGCTGCTGAGGAATCAACTTCCAAGACAGTTTCTTCTGAAGACTTGTCTTTTAATTCTTTGCACAATAATGCTTTTAAGTCTGTTAAAAACAATTATGTTAATGTTTCTGGTTTGAATGCTTTTGCATGTAATAGAACATCTTTCACTTTGAATAAATCTTCTAAAAAGAAGACATGTTTTGTTTGTGGAAGTAAATTTCATTTGATTAAGGATTGTAATTTTTATGAGCAAAGAATGGGTGCATGTGCTGGTCAAAAGAAACCTAGAACAATGTGGACAAATGTTAATGATATACCACCTTTTGTTCCACAAGCAACTCATAATAAACCTTCTCCATTTCCTTGGAGAAGATCTGTTGCTAGACCATATGTGAGACTGTTAGGAATTAGAAAATTCCATAGTGAAGAGTCAGTCACCCCAAATATTATCTAGCATAAGTTAGCTCGTAGACATGTCATTTGTTACGTTATTTGTTAGTTTATTAGTTAGTTATTAGCATAGTTTAGTTTAGTGTTACACCGTGGAGGAAGGACGGGTCTTTATCCACTGTATGCCTGATCCACAGCCCGTCAGAGGGCGTATTATGTAAAAATATAAATACCCTCAACCTCCCAAGGTAGAGGGTTGGACCTTTCATTCTAATCTAACCTTCTATGTTTTCTTTCACTTTCTCTCTCTAGAAAGGCTCCCATTTTACTTTCTCTCTCTAAACTCTCTATACTATTCGATCCATACTTGTGTTTTATATGTGTTTATGAAATCCAATACCCTACATTTGGTATCAAGAGCCATGGTTTGATCACTCATCTTTTATGCTCTTTGTTTTGGTGGATTTCATAAGGTTTTTGGGGTTATAAGTGTTTAGGAGAGTTTGAATCCTTTGATCAATTTCTAGTGTTAAAGTTTGGATTTTAATTGTACTTTTGTGTTTAGAATCATCATAATTGTTTAGGTTTTGATTTGGAAGGTTTGAATCATCTTGGTTGGATTGCTTTTAGATTGAAAAGTGGTGTTTTTTTGAATAGTGGTTGGAAGCGAGTTGAGTCACGTAGTGCATTTCTTGGATGCGAGTTGTGGTTATTTTCATCAATGCGAGTTGACTGAATTTCTTTATGCGAGTTGACAGTTTTGAGCCTAAGCGAGTTACCTATGCGACTTGTCCAGATTCAACGTATCTAATGCGAGTTGAGCCTAAGCGAGTTACCTATGCGAGTTGTGTTTTATGCGAGTTGTGCTTTAAGCGAGTTGTCGTTTAAGCGAGTTTCAATTTATGCGAGTTGTGTTTTATGCGACTTGTCTATTAAGCGAGTTGTCTGTTTATGCGAGTTGTGTTTCATGCGACTTGTCTATTAAGCGAGTTGTCTGTTTATGCGAGTTGTGTTTCAGGCGACTTGTCTATTAAGCGAGTTGTCATCAAAGCGAGTTGTCCTGGATGCGTGTTGATTAAAGCGGTTTGACCAAAAGTTGACTTTTTACGTCAAAACTTCAAACGGCCATAACTTTTGAACCGTAACTCCGTTTTCAGCAAAATACTAGTCAAAACGAGCGGAACAGCCTGAATATGGTGAGGTTTCACAACAAAGTTGTGAAACGAATTTTTTGAGGCCCAAATCCTCTCCAGAAGGAAGTTATTGAGCTTTTTAAGTTTTTAGACCTAAATTTCTTCGTAAAATCGTGTATCAACCAATCCAAATCTCGACCAAACAACATCTCTGCTAATCCTACAAACAATCATAAGTCCTAACACACAATTGTCTTTCATTGTGTCGATCCATCAGTCATCTTAACACGGTTTGGTCTTGATTTTAGTAAAATCCCGCGAAAGAACCTATTTCTTGGTTTAAATCACAGACTTGTAAAATCCCCTGTACACAGCAACATCATGTCTTACACTCCTGATTCAGTGATTTCAGAAGTACTTATATTGTATGATGTTGTAGACAATCATGAGAATATTTGTTACACTGAACGGTTAAAGATGATTGAATCAATCAATGAGGATGTGATATCTCCGGGTTCAGACTCTAAAAAGACAGAAATGCATCAGTCAATGTTACAGAATGTCATGCAAAAGGAAAGTAGCACTGAACCTTATCAACAACTTCACTCACACCTCATGTTACTCACACCGATATGAATGGAACGAACATGCAATGCCCTTTTTCGTCAAGATTCATCCACATTAACGGGAACATTACTATTGAACTTAGAACAATTGGAACAACAACTTGATAAAGAAAAGGTTCAAAAGGATAGTTCCAGTGCTGCACTTCAAGTGATCCACAACCAATTTCAGTCATTCATTTGAAGGGAATTTACATCAGATTATGATCAAGACATGACTGAAATGTCTTTCAAGAGACACACTGGAATGGAAATTAATGTGTTCATTGAGACATTTATCCAACTAATGGATAGTGTGGAGAAGTACATTGAGGAAGTTACACAGAAAGATGAAAAAGTGGATGAGTGTCAGGTGCAGTTGACAGATAGTTGTGATGAGTCGAGTAATGTATCAGTCGAAAGATCAGGTGTTGCTGAATGCAGAATAACAGAGACAACAAAGAATGATGTAACCAGTTGTTCAGTAACTCCTGTCAGACAAGATGTGGATACAAAAATCAGAAAGGTGAATGAATGTCAGGCACAATCAAAAGATTGTGATGTTGAGTCTGGTAAAGCATCAGATGATGGATCAGTTGGCACTGAATACAGAGAATCTGAGATAGAAAAGCTAGACACAGCCAGCAGTTCAGTGACTTTTGTTGCACAAGATGCAGATATCAGACAAGCTACTGAACAGGTGTCATGTGCTGAGGTACCCTTAACCGTACAACAAAATGTATCTGCTAATGTACCAAAACAAACTAACCTAAATGCTGAACATGATTCTGATAAATGTTCGGTGAACTGAGGCTGAGACTAATAATTTCAAAACATATGATATGGTTGATAAAAAGGCTTTTGATGAACTTTCAAACAAATTCTCAAAACTTGAAAAACATTGCATTTCACTTAAAATTGCAATACAAAGAAAGGAGAAAAGTTTTCAAACTAAGAAACCATGTAAAAATCGGAATTTCAATTTCAGTGATCTTTTTAAATAAATGATTTAAAAGCTCAGCTTCAAGCCAAAAACTCGACTATCAACAATTTGAAGAAACATATTTCTTATATGCATGTGAAAAGTAATTTGGTTACAAGTAATTCTGATGTTAATGCTATTGATGATATTTAAATGAGAAATGATGAATTAGCGGTTTGTGTGGCCAAATTACTAAAGGAAAATGAGACTTTGAGAAAGCATCACATAGAACTAAGTGACTCTGTCAAAGAAGCTAGAACTAAATCTGTGGAACAAACAAAATCTTTGATAGCAAAAATTGATGAACTCAAAGCTCAAATTCAGGATAAGAGTTTTGCGATAGTTGCCTTAAAGAATGAGCTCAAGAACAACCCGTATGGAATAGTGTGAACACTAAATTTGCAAAACCATCAATCTTGGGGAAACCGCTTATTACTAGACAACGGTCCCGTTAGGCAAGCCTACTGCATTTAGATCTCAAAGAACGACCAAACTTTTCAAAAACGCGGTTTGCCTCCCAAGTTGATGCGAAACAAGTTTTGACAAAACCAGGTCACTTCACTGAGTTACTAAGTATAATGCTTCTAGCCTAACCTCAACAAGGACTTACTCCAAAGCATCTAGATATAAAACAGTGAAAACCAAGCATTAAAACCCGTTCATTTGATATGAATGATTTGTGAAAGAACTATGATCTAGAAGAAGCTAGAAAAAGGCAAGATTCAAAAAATGGAATTTTATGTGCTAGACCTAGGGTGATGAATTCTACGAGATTTCAAGGCACCGCTAGTAGTTTTAAACCATTACCTAGGAACACTCAACTAAAGACTAGGGATTGGCCTTGCATCTAAGAGTAGTTGCATTTCGAATAAAGCTATTCCAGAAGTTCACTCTAAGAACTCTAGATCATTTATGGATCCAAACAAGTTGTTTGCTCGAACTGTCTGCGAAATGCATCTTTAGGCAAATCATGATAATTATTTTGCAAAATCCTGAAGAATTTTCCTAATTCATGCATGCAAGGTTCAACCTGTTGAGTCTAGGATTTACACTAAGTCATCTACAGTGCATATGAAGCAAGACAAATGAAAACTTTGCCTAGATGGATACCAACTGGTAAATCTTTGGAAACTAGGAATAAGGATAAGTCTTCCACTATGCATAAGAAGCCTAACAATCCTAGACCTTGCCATAAGTGGATACCATCGGTAGTATGTTTAAGAATGCTTTGGACTTAGGTGGATACCTACCAGAAAGCTGTTTATCGATGGCAAAATCAAGGTTGACCGTGAAACCCCAAAGGGTTTGGATACTAATGTCACTAACCAATATACATGCAATCAAGCTTGTAATGTTAGTGCGGGTAATCCTTACTCAGTTGCAGATACTTCGATCCTTCACTACATGGACTGGCTAAAAGTATGGATAACTAATGGATTGATATCTCATAACTCACGGGTTCAAGTAACTCAACCTTGATATTCAATCGGCAATGACGTTTGAACACAACAGTTCAAGCCTCGTACCTCAAAGAAAAGAAAAGTGTACGTTTTAGTGCGCTTTATCTTCCAAAGAAGAGAAATCTTCTTATGACGTATGAACACAACAGTTCATGCCTCGTTCCTCAAAGAAAAGAAAAGTGTATGCGTGTCAGGCGCTTTATCTTCAAGAAGAAAATCTCTCTATTATAACCATTCTCATCAACATGCTTCATGCTTTTTCCATGCGCTTCAGTCATCAAGTGAACCGGACTACTAATAATTTCTCTTATTCCACTTGCTCAATATAATGAAGATGGCGACATCATGTGCTAATTTTGTGGGGGAGAAGTGTGAATATAATACATTTGGAAGATAATCACTTATTTAATCAAGAATAGCATCTCCGTATGCAATTCTTGAGGGGGAGAAGAAGTGTGAATTTCTTTTTTTTGCATGGTTGATTGTTATTTGAGAATATATGGTCAAACGACTCCTAGCTCATGTAAGAACCGAGCTTCTTCTTATCGGATCTTCTTCACATATAGTTTTTTCTAAGAGCCGTTGGTTGACATCTTCACATGGGCTGATATGATTAAATGACAAAGTGCTTCTAGTTCCTGGGCTGATTTCTTTGATGAACATCCTCTTATTGGGAGGGATCTTAGTTAAGGAGATTTGCTACATATAGTTAATTGGAACATTTGGTGAGATGAAGATGTTAACTTTCTATTCTCCAATTGGACAATCTTGAAGCTCGAGTCTGGTCGGTTCTACATTCTCTGCTACATGTTAGAAGACTAAAGACGAGTTGCATTTGATTATCTAAATACTTCCTTAATGCGGGCATTTATCAAATAGATTGTCGGTTTAAGGGAGAGCACTAATTGAGGGAGAGTGATAAGTCAGATTCAATCCCCAATCATACTTGCTCATATTCTTTAGCTGTGATTCCTCAAGAAACCCAATCTCAGGTATTCCTCGGCGTTGATATTGACTATTGTAATATTGTAGTTGCACTATTGAATAATAATCCACTCTTTGGTATTCCTTTGCCAAATCTTCACGGATTATTGTTCATGAAAAATGATACGCTCTTTGGTATTCCTTTACCAAATCTTCACGGATTATTGTGCTCTCTGTAAATCAACCACATGAACATTAAGGAAAATGACTACCTCATCCGCTTGAAGACATTATTGGTGAATCTTCCAGATCAGGCTCTATATGTATATCTTTAGGAAGATGGAATTGATGTTGAGGAATCATTTGTTCCATGTTCATTAAGTGGGTAAATGTACATCCGGTTGTACATTTATTCACGTGTTGGACATTTGACACAAGTTGATTACTTCGAAATTAATCATTTATCACTTATTTGAGATTGAAGTTGACTTTCACAAAGGCGTGTTCTTATTTGATAACTTGCTCGAGCTTAAAAATTTGAGTTGAAGACTTGGTTTATCTAGTTACCAGCAGTCAAGGTGGATGGTTGAAGACTTGGTTAACTATCACTATTAGGAGTTACTTTGTTTTCGTGTCACACGCATATGACAGTGTGGATAATCGCAAGAGGTGTTAATGTCTCATACTTTGCTTGAGTAGTGAGTACTTAGAGATTTGCTTGAAGCAAAAATTCTCAACACCGTTCTTCCATCATTAAGTGCAAGCTTAAGATACAAATGTGAGGGAATTCGATTTCAATTTCAAGTATGGTATATCGGGTTTTCTTCATTAGTGGTCACTTCAAATTGTCTACATAAGGGTTGATAAAATAGTCGAGAGAGACTCTTCAGCAGTTGATTCTCACAAGAGTTCAAGTGTTTGTTCTTCTCATAAATATTTCAAGTATTTGGGCATGTATACTATGTTGCTGATTCTGAAGTATCAAAACCAGCAAGGGGAAGGAGACAAGCATCTAAACACGAGTAAACTTGATGAACTTAATTCTTCTAAGTGATTGAAGATATCTCAGGAAGACAAATGTCATGACCGCAGAGAAACTCAAGGTTTTACTCATCAAGACTTTTAGTGTTATTATTCCAACTATTTGGGGAAGTGATGTATTATTCCAAAGAAAGTTTGAAGATAAAAGAGGTACACAAGTGCATGATGATCTTGATGTTATCACAACCATCGGGGAGATAAATTGTGTGTGCAACCATTGGGGGAAGTGGTCTCATTGTTTCACTTAAGGGCTTATCGGTGATTCAGAGATATAATCACTTATTCCAGAGTTGACATCCGAGAGATTGTGGAGCATCCGAGAGATATCAGTGACTTGGACCGCTTCTTCAATGTTATGAGTTATTCCTTCCTTGTGTATTGGTATACTTCGGATACCTGAGCTTCATACACGATCATCGGGATTCCGAAGAAAAATGTGAACATAGGGAGGTGTTTCATTCCCCTCATGATGTGTATTCGGGAGACTCTTGGGTATAACATGGTGTACTTCGGGTACTTGAGCTTCATACACGATCATCCGGGAAGAAAAATGTGAACATGGGAAGGTGTTTTCATTCCCTACTCTTGTTGGGTATGTGTATTGGAGAGTTCTTGAGCATTATACTAAGAAATTTGTGCATCAATTCAACTACTTGGGGAATGTTCTCTTGACACCTTTTGGAAGATGGATCGTTCCCAATAGAAACTGGCCACTTCAAGGAGTATGGAAATTGAGACGCACAACAGATTGTGATCGCTTAAATGTGGGATGATACGTAGTTGGTCTATTGGATGATATAACCCAGAACGATGAATCACGATGATTATTGTTACTTAAAAGGAGCAGCAAGTTCGGTTCTGATAATGACTGTGTTATTCACTTCTTTGTGCACCTAAGGAAGCTTGAAGAAAGCTTTGAAATCCTATTCATTAAAGGATTTTTGGTTTGAGGGGAAGCTGCCAAAGTCTCACTTTCAGATGGTTCAATTTCTTTCTTCAATGCAAGAGCCTCGGAAGCTTTGGTGGTGAAAGTTTTAGGGATGATGACTTCTATCTTCTACAACGGGGCTGCTCGATATCCTTATCTCGGTACTCGTATCATCATCTTCTTATACTATATCATCTACTCTATCTTTGTATATATTTATCAGAAAATCAAAATACAAAAATATAAAACCAACAAAAAGAAAAATAGAAAAATATAAAATCAACTAAAACCCATAAAAATCAGAAAAATTTAAAAATACCAAAAATATGTTTTCTCAAGACATGTCTTCTGGTATCGATAACATCTACGGTCTTAGAAATGTCATTCAATAATGGCACGGGACTTTAGATGAAGTTCGAGCAGGAGGTGTAAATATTTCTTTCTAAACATGTCTCAAAAATGGCTTGCGTTATTCTCGATCTGCCCGGCTTACAATGACTTGCTATTTTTCGATAGGTGCACCCGTTTTCAAAAGAAGGAAAGTGCTACGCTAAACATTTTCACAAAATTGCAAATCCTACAAGAAAAGCATGTCGTCAAAAAGACTGTTGTTTCTACACAAATGTTTTTCCGTCTAAAATTCTTCAGAAAAATATTTGTTGCTTTTCAAAAATGGTGGTAAATGAGTTGCTTGAAAATCAATCTAATTCAGAGTTTTCGAAATAAATTGAAAACTCAATCAATGACTTCAGCGCTTTTAAACTTTTCAAAAATTGAGTCATTGATTGAGGGGATAATGTTTTCAAATCTATATCATCTAACGGGCTTTCTTAATTATCCTACATGCTTAATTAAAATGATATTTGCCTATGTCGAAGGACTAGGAATTTAGGATATGATTGTTAGGATTAGATGATTATAGTTTGATGAAACATATAATTCCCATGCCTTATATGAACTCCGATTGATATGTTGGATTGACTTTAATTAGTCGATGCTTGTTTGGGTGATGTCGACCACCATATATTTGTTTGTATGTTTACTAACGTATGCAGATATATTGGTTCATAAGAATGTTCCCGATCTGGATCCCACAATTGAATTTGATTGGATGCCGAAAGGAAAGGGTAACTATATCTTGGGTTGACAAATGAAGAAGCGGAGCTTAATTTGACTTCTATGGAAAGTTGGCATGATAAAGTGCAACGTAAGAGGTCTCACTGCATCAACAGATGGTTTTCTTCATCATACCTCCAAAGAACGAGCTTAATTGGACCTCAATGGAGCAGCTCAACAAATGCAAGCGTAAGATCTCTTGCATCAGCAGAGGCGGTTTTATTCTGCCCGGCACGCAACAACAACAAAAGCGACTCAACCACCTAATTATCCTTGCGGGGGTAATAGTGATGATACCATTTTTCTAAAACCTTGAAAAATATTGTTTTGAAAATGGAAAAATATTGTTTTGAAAATAAATCGGATTCAAAGTTTTGAAATCAACCGGACTTCATTTTATCAAAACTTAAGTCACTCAATCAACGACTACGGTCATTGATTGAGGGGAGAGTGATTTCAAATTTAATATTTTCAAACGATATTTCATCAAAAAGTCCGTTTGTACGTTATAATGTGGTGATCTAAAGATTTAATGTTATGTCATGGTATGATTTTCTTTAAAAATCAAGGTCTTTCAAAATGAAATTTTTTCTGTTCTTGTTTGATTGTGAAATTGTTTTATTTTACTTAAAGATCTCTTAAAACAATCATACCTGACACTAACAATCTTTAATGTCTTAAAATGGTCCTTATCTGTCATTTTTCAAAATCAAATCTTGCCACGTCTTTCCCCAAAATTTTCTAAATGATTTAAATCTTTTGGGATTACAAATCTCAAATGGTTTGAAATTTCTGATCGGGGTAGAGATCGTGATTTAAATCTCAAATCTGTTTTAAATGGAATTTGTTTTAGTCCTTCAAAGGCACTCCTGCCTCCATGTGCCAAACGATTTCAATATACATAATGCACATGTTGAGGGGAGCATTTATCCAAAAACAAGATGAGTATTTAAATCAGGCACATTTTCTCCCATGTTTTCTAAACCTTATTAAATCACTTGAGATCCAAAATTTCAAAGGGTTTGATATTTTTGATCGGGGAGAATTTGTGATTTAATAATGAAATTTGATAAAAGATGATCGTTTTTTATTCAATTGTGCAGGCTGCTCTCTCATATGTGCTAAACGCTTTCGAATCTCGAAGCACATATTGAGGGGGAGCATTTCAAAAGAAAACAAACTATCGAGGTATAAAGGCTTTTATGTTTTAACATTAAGTACCTTGATTGAGTTTTAAATGGTTTCTTAATGGATTTTGTGATCGTGGATGTACTTCAAATGAACTCTTTCCTCTATGTGATAAAATGATTTAAAATATCCTACGCACATATTGAGGGGAGAATTTACCAAGAAAATCAAATGGTTTTTTCAATGGAAATTGTGATCAAGAAATTATTTCAAAGAACTCTTGCCGCCATGTGCTAAACAATTTCAAAATTGATGCACATGTGGAGGGGGAGCTTTTTCTAAAAATATCAAAAACAATTCAGGTACAAAATGTTTT
>OU343222.1:72993615-73046975 GCA_910596185.1 Chrysanthemum makinoi | reverse complement strand
CGGGTCAGAGATTAGGCATACTGGGTAAAGACCCGCCCTTCCTCCACGGTGTTGCTCTAAACTAAACTATGCTAATAACTAACTAATAAACTAACAAATAACGTAACAAAACGTACATGTCTACTTAGCCAACTTATGCTAGATAATATTGGGGTGACGGAATCTTCACTATGGAATTTTATAATTCCTAACAAGCCTCACATATGGTCTAGTAAATGCATCTTCCAAGGAAATGGAGAAGGTTTATTATGAGTTGCTTGTGGAACAAAAGGTGGTATATCATTAACATTTGTCCACATTGGTCTAGGTTTTTTTGACCAAAGACATGCACCCATTCTTTGCTCATAAAAATTACAATCCATAATCAAATGAAATTTACTTCCACAAACAAAACATGTCTTCTTTTTAGAAGATTTATTCAAAGTGAAAGATGTTCTATTACATGCAAAAGCATTCAAACCATAAACATTAACATAATTGTTTTTAACAGACTTAAAAGCATTATTGTGCAAAGAATTAAAAGACAAGTCTTCTCGAAAGAAACCTGTCTTGGAAGTTGATCCTCAAGAAGAACTCTAAAAGGCTTGTAAGCAGTCTTGGGTGTAGGCTTGGGCAAGGTCTTGGGAAGGTCTGAATTGTCATTTGAATCACACCTGGTAGTAGAAGTAGATCCTTGCCGAGGACTGTCACCGCCACAACAAGAGACAAAGTCAAGAGATGAAGAATCGGGTCCGCAAGTCTCGACTTTTGCCATAAAGATGATCCATCAAAGTCAACAGTGATGGAAAGGTCAATGGGAATATGTTCTCCTCTAATAGGTCCAGTGACATATAATGTTCCTTCTTTGACATAATTAGCTAAACCTCACGTGTAGTTTTACGCCCATCATTCCTAGCTTCTAATCCTACATAATTTTGAAAACCTAAACCTATCCCAGAGGTCTCAGATTGACTACTATAGATATGTCTAGCTAGATTGTTACCCGATATTAACCATTCTTTATGTCTAGCTACTTCCTTATATAGTTTTCTTTAGCACTAGGTTTTCAAAACAACCTTAGCTTTTTCTTTCTCAAGACGTTTTAAATCAATTTTAGCACAATCTAAATCACTTTGTAACACCTCATCTTTTCATCATAAGCCAATTGATTCTTTTGAAACCAAACCTTTTGTCTTTCTAATGTTTTAAAGCCCTGCTTATAAGCCTCAATCTCGACATAACATTCATTGTATTTAGGTTTCAATTCATCATAGGATTCTTTAAGTTCATTATATCTTTCACTACAACCAAAACACAATTATGTACCGAGAAGTGCCCATCAAGGCAACTTGATCATGCCTATCCTCCTGAGTACAACTTGCCAGCAATCCAATATTCTCGAACTGACCTTCATCATTCTCATGCTCATGTGTACCTTCCAAGTCGACATGGTCATCCATAGTGACAAGAGCCGTGGAGGGTCCACCGAAGTTCCAGCTTCCTTTTGAATCACTGGAAGGAAGAATATCTCACCTCATCACCAAATTCTTCCTATCCTTGCATTCTCTAGAGAAGTGACCCATCGGCCACAAGTAAAGCACTTGACCTTGCTTAAATCTTGCGGATCTCTTCCCTGGATACCAAACTTTCTCCCGGACTTACTCTCAAACTTCTTGATGTTCATGAGAGCATAGCCACTTCAAGTTCATCTCTTCCATTTCAAATGGATCCACCTGTTCAAGGTCCTCAAAGGCTAGTTGCAGCTGAGTGTCATAATCAGAACAAAAAGAGTGAATCACATATTCCAATACACCACTGGATTTAGGTTGAGAACTTGATGAAGTTGTAGTGTAGGACGATGATGCTGAGGAAACAGGACTTGGAGCATAAGTCATCCTATTTGAGGAGGCCCCAACAAAGGTGTGTGACTAGGAGTGGATGAACAAAAGGGACTTCTCACATCGTGCTCAAGAGATTTAAGTTTTTTATAGTTCATCAAAAGTGAGCATATCCGCCAACCTTTAGCTTTGAGGACAATGCTTACTTGCAACCAAGATGAAGGTAAAGATCTCAAGAACTTTGAGTTGCAGTCATCATTATCTGGCTTTGCCTTTAGCTAATTTAATTGACTCAATATCTTATGGAACCTGTCATACCCCTTGTGGATACCTTCCTCTTTAGAGATTTGGAATTCTTGAAACTGTTGTTTCAAAGATTGATTTCTATTCTCATTGACTCCTCATTCCCACCAAACCTAGCCTTGACTGCCATCAAAATGTCCTTAGCATCCTGCATTTAGTGAAAGTCACCCAAGTGATCCTCAGGTATAGCCTAAAGGAGTATAGTTCGACTTATTCTCTTCGACGTGCCAATATCTCTTCACAGATTTGGGAGGAACGATGGTAACCTTACCATCGGATCGTGATATGCCTTTTCAAACTGCTCCTTCACAATTCCCGTGAGATTCCAATCAATATTGGAGATCCAATTCTGCATCTTCATTGCCCACAAATCATATTCCTCCTTCTTTAGGTATGGGAACTTTGCATTGCTGTTTGAGAGATTGAGTTGTTGCAAGTAGATGTGTTGTTTTGTTGTTGGTGACCTCAATATCATCATCCGATCCGTATGATGAATGTTGTTTTGTTGTAAGAGTGTACAGAAAAGATTGTTCTTAGTATCACGAGACTCTCCCGAGGCTCATACCACTTGTTGAACCTAAGACCTGATAGATTGAGCACTCATAGATCGTTAGTTATGCTTATGTAATCACAAACACATCTAAAGACAGTCTTTATAGCTTGTATTTAAGCGGAAATTAAACACAAGAACAAACACAAATAACTAAGAACACGTTGATCCTCTATGGATCTTTTTAATAATACTAAAACTTGTTTCTCAACTCGCATATCATTCATACTATTGTGTTCCTTTATAGACAAGGAACCCTAACCCATTTCCCAAGAAAGGTAAACATAATCTAAATAAGATATACATAATCACTTCCTAATAAAGCTCATGTATATCCTAACTAACTATAGAATACGCGGAATATCTATCTCCGCAGAAACCAACTACATGGTTTTATAACTTTAGCGTAATTACTTCTTCAGCTAGAATCCTTGCACTTCAGCTAGAATCCTTCAGAAGTAACTTCAAGCATAATTCATACTTGGTAGAATTCCCAACAAGGTCTTCTTGAATTAACGAGAAAATTTGCTCACGGTTTTTTGAATTTTCGTAAAGTCGAACTTGTTCATAAAGAGGATCGATCTCCATCACTATGGTTTGGATCAAAACCAAAAGTTTGACTTAACTCTTGGGAGATTTGCCCACATTATTCGAACAATCATGGACAATGTGCCTCATTCAATTCCAACACATTGCACCGGCGCACGGCTAGGTCAGCTCCTACTATGGGCGTGTTTATGCGACTACTGATCTCATGTGAACTCTTCTTCTCGTACCATTACCTAAGATTCTTTACTTTGGCGATCACACTATTTTTGCTTTATTTGATACCGGTGCCACACATTCTATTATATTTAATGCATTTGCCAAGAAACTTAATATGACCCCAACTCCACTAACTAATCGTTTATCCATTTCCACCCAAATGAAAAACATGTAATTATCAATCATGTATATGTGAATGTCATTTACGCTTTTGATCTACGACATTCGCTCAACGAATTTACCTTTAGATATGATTGACTTTGATGTGATTCTTGGTATGGACCGTTGGCTTTTCATGTTAGACCATTGATTGCCATGCCGTAAATGTGATCTTTGGTGATATTCATCATCCTAATTTTCTTTATCATGGTTCTCAACCTCTCAAATCTGCTAAGATTATCTCGGCTATGAAAGCCCAAAATTTGATCTCCCATGGTTGCCAAGGCTTCCTGGCATCCATTAAAGATACTTCCTTGGAAGTTCCGGCTATTGAAAGTCTTTCCATTGTTCATGTGTTTCCCGACGAACTTCCTGGTATTCCTCCGGCTAGGGAAGTTGAATTGGCATCGAAGTTAATTCGTGTGTGTAACCTATTTCCAAAGCCTGATCGTATGGCTTATTGAATTGAAGGAGTTGAAGGAGCAAGCTGGGGAACTCTTGGAGAATGGTTTCATTCGACCCGCCGCTTCTCCTGGGGTGCACTGTATTTATTTGTTAAGAAGAAGGACGGGAGTATGCGTTATGTATTGATTATCGCAGTTTAACAGTAATCACTATCCGTAATTGTTACCCACTTCCGCGATCGACGATCTATTTGACCGTTGTGGAGACAAATCCTTTTCTAAGATTGATTTGAGATCCGTTATCATCAATTTGCGCGTGAAGGAGCAAGATGTTCCTAAGACCGCATTTCGTACTACTCATTATGGTCATTACGTTTCTGGTTATGCCTTTTGGTTTGAAAAAAAATCTCCGCCATGCTATGGACCTTATGAATCGGTGTTCCACGTACCCCGACAAGTTTGTGGTTATCTTCATCGATGATATTCTTGTTTATTCCAAATGCGAAGAGAACAAGCAACACCCCGTTTTTGGAGACTCTTCGCAGCAGGTTGTATGCCAAGTTTTCTAAGTGTGAATTTTGGTTGAGCCAAGTAGCTTTCCTTGGTCATGTTGTGTCCATGATGGTATCACCATGGATTCATCTAAGGTTGAGGCTATCACCAAGTGGCCGAGACCCACCATCGCGACGGAGGTTAGGAGTTTTCGGGTCTTACGCTATTATCGATAGTTTGTTGAAGGTTTCTTGCTTGGCGTTAGCCCCGACGAACCTGATGGGAAAGGTGAAAAGTTTGTTTGGACGAAGCGAAAGAGTTTTGAGGAGTTGAAGCAAAGGTTAAAACTGTTTAACTCTTGGCCCGGAGGAGCGCGACAAAGAGGTTTGGGTTGTGTTTTGATGCAAATGGTAAAGTGATTGCTTATGCTCGTGCGTGGCAATTGAAGTCTGACGAGGAGAATTATCCCAGCATGATCTAGAGTTGGTCTGCGGTTTTTGCTTAAAGATTTAGAGGCATTATTTGTATGGCGATGGTGATATCTTTAGCCCACAAAATTTAGTATTCACCCGTATGAGCTTAATATGAGACAAAGGAGTGGTTGGAACTAGGATTGTGACACGAACATCCAATATCATCCGAAAGGCGTATGTGGTTGATGCTACCTAAGCTCTGCTATGATTGCTAGCCTAAGATTGGCCTTGGTTCGCATGATTTACATGTTGGATGAGTTTTGTATTGTAGTTATGATGGTTACGTGGGCTAGTACGAAGGTAGAGTCCAACCTTATACTATGGATAAGGAAGCTCGAAGGATGATGGTGAGCTTTGTTGGGTTCTAATATCGGTAGGGTAAGTTGACGGAGTTAGTGTGTATGGTTTTGGCGTGGTAGGCGAGGTCGCCGTGTTCCAAATGACCTTGCTTATGAAGTCAGCTTTTGTCGAGGCTCATAGTTCCCTTTCACTATCCATCTGTTCTACCAAGATGTACCGATCTTAAGCAAGATTTCGGTGGAATGGTTTGAAGCAACATGTGGCTTTTGTCACCAAGTGTATGACTCATCATCAAGTTAAGATTGAGCATCGAGGGCGAAGTGGTTTATTACGTACCATAGATATTCCTACTGGAAGTGGGAAGAGATCTCCATGGATTTTGTTACGGGATTACCTCCTACTCGAAAAAGACATGATGCGATTTGGGTGGTTGTTGATCGATTAACCAAATCGCCATTTCTACCTATTGGAAGGACTTTCGTATTGCTAGGTTGGGAGATTTTTCAGAAGATATTGTTAGACTTCATGGTACTCCGATCGCTATTGTTTCGACGAGATCCGCGGTTTACATCTCGCTTTTGGAAGAGTCTACGAAAGCTTGGGTATGTGTCTCAAGTTTAGTAGCTTTCATCCTCGCATGGATGGTCGCATTTAGAGGACCATTCAGAATTTAGAGGACATGTGAGGCATGTGCATTGGAGTGGACCGGAAACTGGGATGAGTATCTATGCTTGGTGGAGTTTGCCTACAACAATAGTTGGCATGCTAGCATCAAGGCAACACCGTATGAGCTTTTGTATTGAAGGAAGTGTAGGGCGCCTATTTGTTGGGATGAAGTGGGTGAACGTGTGATTGAGGGTCCGGAAATCATTGAGATTAATTACGTAAAAGGTGGAGATTTCCATGAAAGTTTGAAAGAGGCTCATTCTCTATTTAAGATTTATGCCGACAAGCATAGGCGCGGACTTGGAGTTTCGGTTGGTGATCATGTATTTTTGAAGGTTTTGCCGCTTCTTGGAGTGAAGCATTTTGGGATCAACAAGCTAGTCCTCATTCATTGGACCTTTTGAGATTCCGACCGTTGGGGATGTTTGCTACCGCTTAGCTCTACCCGCTTAGTTGGCTCATGTTCATGATGTTTTCCATGTATCTCTTCATGGGGATACAATTATCATCCTTTGCATATGGTGTCCTATCCTTTAGATCGATTAAACGGATATGTTCTCCTGGGAGGAACCTAAAGCTATCTTAGATCGACTAGATGAGTCATGAGTAGTAAGGTCATTCCTCGTCAGGAAAATTTTTGAAGAATCACCTGAAGCTGAAGTTACCTAGAGACCGAGAATCACGCAGCAAGTTATCCTCATCTCTTTTCGTGAAACCGTATGTCTCCATTGTTTTCTTTTTCATTTCAATTTTCGGGACGAAAGTTTTCTTTGTGAGGGAAGAGTTGTAAAACCCGAAAATCTAAAACGCGGTAAAGACTATTTTCCCCTCATTTTAAAATATAATAAATACGCTAAATATGTCAACGCCATAAATGAAATTCCAACCTAACTTATAAATGTTTAACCAAACCTAAAATACGAGATCGACACACACTTACGTTTAAAACATGAATCATAATGCTTTAATATTTGTGCTAAATAAACTTCCTAAATAACATTAACTAAACAAGAGCCCATCTAAATTGTAAATTGAATTTGGACTTGACTTGGCCCATTGATTTTCCTCTTGGCCTCGTAAAAACCCATTCCCACAAATACCTGATTCATTTATCATCGTAACTATAAATACACTCATAATCCTACATGCAAAAGCCCTAGAAAACAAAGTGACGCAAGTTGTTCTACTCTCCTTCTTCGATTCGATCCAAAGCAAATCAAAGCAAAGGTGAAAGGTGTCAGTAAGTGTTGGTCATGGGTCTTCCTGGTTTCGTTTTTATTTCACTCGACTCATAGGGTTTGCATCATCTCATCTCATTCTTCTTATTTCCGATTTCCGCGGTATTATGGTCTCCATAAGAATGCATGTATTCGACAAAGCTTCACATAAAACAAGCAACCTTGGTCATATGAAGTCATAACAAGAATCATATAGATATCTAATATGTCATGCCCTTATTCGACCCATGTGTGCCTTGGCTTTGAATCGTTTGAACCAATATATATTTCAACCAAGTATAAACTGCTTTGACATATGAATCTGATTTGAACCTTGACATGCATGCATACATCTAATCAAACCATCACATAAATAATAATACTTGTCACATGGAATCATAAACTATGATCACATAATATATCGGGAGTATATAGTAATTCGACCCATATGTTTACCTATCAGGTGAATCTGTTTGACCCTCCTTTGCATGCTATAGTCATGTTTAATTATTTCGTTTGGAGCTAAGATCGTCGCATGAAGATCATAACTAAGTCACCATACGAACCATGCAAACATTCTGTTTTGAACTCATGTTATATCGACCCACATGCATGTTCCATTTAATTGATGTAAGCTAAAATGGGTATCATGATCACGAATGCAATTGGTTTAGCCATGTTTCGATTTCAATGAATATGAAAAAGAGTCTTGTGTAGTCTTTGTTTGTGTCGTGTAGGCTATGTTATTTTAGGGTTTGACATGCTTAATATAAAATGAAATCAATTAGGTCTAAGATTTTATTAATAAGGTTTTAATGTTAATAATAGTTAAAGGTAGAATGTAAAATAACTAAAAACATGGAGGGTGGCTCTAATATGGTAAATAGATGGACTAGATTCAGAAATGAGTAAACTTATGATAATTACACTTTCTACCCAATACTTTTGTAATAATGACACTTTGTACCCAACTAACTTGCCATAATTAAACCCTAAACAATAATAATCATCATTTTCATCATGTTAATCTAATTTGACATTAAGTACATCATAAATGACTAAAGTTACTAAATAAGGAAAGTTACTATATTTAGAAACTTAGTAAAAATAGAAAGATTCTCTTAAACCCTAAAAGACTTAATCAGAATAAAACACATTAACTACATCTAATAAATGTACATCCTTTCGTCAGAGATCCCCAGGAAGGAGTGATCTTTTCGTGATCTCTTGACATTGCTCTTGTTTTTCGCCTAAGGTATAGATATTCTGACCTTATCTCTCATGGTTTCTCATGATTCTTCTATATTTTTCATATAGCTTGATTAGTTTTGGCCTTTGCTCGAGCCTTATTATTAGGGTTCCCCTTTATGCCTTTGCTATGTCCCCTTAGATTTGTGAACCTTTTGATGTTGAACCTTGCTTTGAACCTTTTACATGAACCTTTAGACTATGACTTTCATTTGACCTTTTAGTTTAGTTCCCAGCAATTCCTAGCCATGAAGGTAACATGGCCATGTCTTTGATGCACCACTGACATGACTCTAGTGTGGTCGAGTGATGTTCCACACCGTCCCTTTTGTTATATTATTATGCGCGCTTCATTATTATTGTTATGGCCACTATGATTTGTTCAGGGGCGTATGGATGCATCCTAGATTTGATTTGATATGCTATGATATGATATATCATGATTTTATCTGGTGACTGATGTTGTGTGCAATACACGTCTTTCACATTTTGGGAGCTGATCACTCTATTGGTTACTTATGATATGCTTTGATATGTTTTGTTTGGGCTCGTGGTAGTTGACTGACCTTTCCTTTCATCTCTTTATCCTTTTGTTTATACCTTATGATTTCCCAATGCACCTCAGGTTATATTATTTCGTTTCTTATCCTTCGATTATGCGTTTTGTTATATATATATGTTCACTGGCTTTTAAGTCACCAAAGATTTTATTTTTCTTGAGGAAGGTATCTAAGCTAGGAGCTGGGTTTGCATTGGGATGAGTGATGAGCTTATATGGAGGCCTTGACCCTAGTCATATTAGTTTCCATTGATTATGCTATGACATTTACTTAGACTTGGATTATCGTTATTTATTTCTTTGGAGTATTTCCTTTCGTTGAACTTATGTGTTGTTAAGTCGTGATGACTTGAATTTTGGATTATTTATGTTTAAGACTTTCACTGTTGCTTTTTTATGTTCATTATGTATGCTTTTGATATGATATTATGACTGTGGATACTTCTACCCATGCCGGTTGGGGTCTTACATTGATTTGGGGACACCACATTCATTTAACAACTTATTTATCAAACACATGACTAATCTAAAGGATCATAAACTATTAAACTAACAAAACAATAAATTTAGATACAACAATAAACAAACAACAATATAAAATACAACCATTTAAATCACAATATAATATCTAACTAATAAAATAATACATAAGAATATCTTAATCTGATAAAATTACCAAATTAGGGGTTTTACTAACTAAAAAATAAATAACACATGCAAATATACAATCTTAAAATTAACACTAATATGTTATAAAAAACAATATCTAAACTAACAAAAAAAATTATTATCAAGAATCATTAATATTATATAAAATCTCAATCACTAAGAAAAAAAAACAGAAGATACAATATCAGGCATTCGATTAAAAAACAATAAAAACGAAAATCTAAAGAGGGGAAAAGAAATCGATTCAATACCGGAAACTTGATGCTCATAATCGGAGATAAAACAAGACTTTTTGATGTTATATTAAGTCTACTACTAAAATAATGTAACAAAATAAAAAATCACTTAAGAAGTACTAAGAATAAATTAATATATATATAAATATAGGTAATGATTACCTATTTTACTTATACAACACTCTATATATTTAACATGCAATTATAACTCATATCATGTATAAAATAAAACAATAAAAACAAATGTTACAACTTAAAAAAAATAATATTTTAACATAACATATAAGTAATTGACATAAAAAAATCATAAACTTCAACAATTAATTTTTTTTGACTAACTAAATATAACAATTTAACAAAACATAATATACTTATTTAACATTTTACATTTACAATACGATCAAACATATATAATTCAATCAAATAACATCATTCAAGAATTGCTAAATATATACAAAACCACAACCGAAATAACAATATATTGAGGTCAAAAACTTTATTTTAGTTCGGAATTTTAACTAAATCTATATCAATTATTCAAACCATATAACAAATATAATAATGTAGAAAATTTTAAACAAAAGGGGAAGACTTATTTAAAAGCCAAAAATATTTTTTTTACTTAAAAAAAATGCATATCTATTATATACAAATACCTACACATGCATCTAAACCCTATAAACCTCAACTCATCATCCCCTACATAACCACCTAACAAAATCTGCTCCTACCAAATCAAGTTAATCAATAACGAAATCCTTCAAAGAACTAAAGGTAATCACAAACACACTTTTTATATGTAAATTAACAATACTTTCATATGATTTATCTATATATTCGATTTGCAGCCTAATAGTGTATGTATAGATCATCGATGATTGGATTAAAATCAACTCTGAATCATGTATAACATATGATATAACTTCAAGAAACCCTATCATGATCATTAAAGTTTATATTAAAATTTCATATAATAAGTATGCTTTGTTAATGTGTTTGAGTGTAAAAACCATTATCCACTAACATATCACAACAATCATTCTCACAATATTCATATTCATATTGTAATATTGGATTTAAACTTAGGAATTGCTTTACATAGGTTAACCTTGCTTTACGTAATGTTTGCTTTGTAAATCAACAAACTATTATCCTGAAGTCAACGTATCCTTCACCATAAGCAATTACTATTAGCAACCAAAAACTTATATTCACTTTCATGATTTATTAGTGTTGAAACAGATGGCACAACAATTTGTTTTTGAATACATTCATGACACCGGAAAATGCAGGTAAACTAAACCATCAAATTTTACGTTATATACAAGCTATAGAAATAATGCATTTATGAATGCAGGAATAATTGCATATCACTTACTTTACGTTACCAAAACGATTCTCCCCGATGTATTAACAGAGTACTTTAAGACTCCAAACAACATGTTGTACTTGAACGGCCATGACAAAAATTACTATTAAAAACGAGATAAAAACATAGATGAAAAATGGGTACTATCGGACAAAGAATGGATTGCCTTTGTTGCATCCAATGTGCCTCACAACACAACAACAATCCATTTTATAAGGCAAGGAGAAGAAGACTTTTATGTTACGGATATGACGAAATGGATCAAGAGTGTCCGTGGTATGACATGCATAGACCAAGAATGATCGATGTTTGTCAACATATACACACCGTGAAATCACGGAAAAACACGATCTATATCTAACTTATCAATTTCATAAACTATCTAAATTTACAATTTCCAAAAATTATTTGCGTTACTACCAGGATTTCTTACAAGATATTTGGAAAAACACCTTCACACTCCTTACGATGGTCCGACATTCCAAGTTCGCCACAAGAGAGTAAAACCATGGGGGGATAGAGTCATTATAATGAATGGATTCAAAGGATCCGGTTGGGACAACTTTGTAGTAATATGTGAATGGAGTGTGGTCAAGCTTGTGTTCAAAACCTAGGCAAATATACCTTATAATGTTGTCGTAATAGAGGATATGATGGCCTAGGATTGAGCAGGAAGATATATTTAAAAACTTTGTTATAAAAACCACCAATACCACTTATGTATCGCGACAGACATGGTAAGTATTTGATTTTATAAATAACTTAAACTTTTAACAAAACATCAAATATTGGGAAAAAACTATAAAGAAATTAACTAACTAACACCAAATTTATTATTGCATACGTGAAAATGCAGAACGTATGCGCATGGTACCATCACGCGTCTCACATAAATGAAGACAGAGTTGTTTACACACCCTTCTGTCCAGATATTGGCTACTACTACAAACTGGTAATAATATCGCAAAAACAAACATTCCATATAAGTAGTACAACATTCTAACATATGCAAAATCTTATGTGACCAACGAGATAATCAACTCACTAATCTGGTATGACTTGGACATGCACAAGTACAAAAAAGCAGAGATTTTCCACATGAATGTCGTATATGAAATCAATTTACAAGTGCTTTTAAAATGTAATAAACCCTTTTCAAATTCAATCTTGGTCATGGAAGAAACTGGTATCAATTTGGAAAAGATTGTCGCTTTGAAGAACACAAGATGATGCGCATTAAACTAATGTGTTATCAGACAAAGGTTATTGACGGTGTCAACCAACGAGTAGCTATATTTCATGTCTCATAATATACAATCGCTGTAGCTGTATTGCACATACATTTACAAATTTGTAACCTCTTTTTTGAAGACACGACCTTCATGATCTTTTCAGTTTTTGTTTAGATATTGTTGAAACTATGTGTTTAAGTTTAAACAAGTTGTTACTGGCATGATTTCTCATTTGCTAATTTGTTATTGATTCAACATGATTTAAGAATAGTACTAATGATGCAAAAGCCTAAAAATAGATTTTCCCCGACAATTTTTCCTAATCTATTGTTGATTCAACATGATTTAATAATATTACTAATAATTGATGCCCAAAACAGATTTGCCACAACAATTTGTTTACATAATACTGATTCAACACAATGTCATGCCACAACATTTTGTTTACATAATATATGGATTCAACAATTACACCTATATTGATGGAAAATGTTAAATAACCAATCAAACAACACAACGTCAAAACAGAGAAACAATCGCTTAATACTTTTTATGATTCATAAAGCTTTAATAACAAATAAAAGGCATATGGAATACACCATTTGCAACATACCATGCATCAAATTAAACAATAACAATCCTAAACAAGATCATAACATAAACTAAAAATAACATAAAACATATGGCCTCAAGATCAAATTAAACAATAACAAACACTAACAATCCTAAACAAGATCATAACATAAACTTAAAATAACATAAAAGTGACAACACATTACTAAACATCTAAAATATATATTAAGATCATTAAGTCATAATAAATACAGATACTAACATCATCATCAAGAGTAATAAACAACCATCATACTTACATAAAGACCACATAAAAGATAGTTAAACCCCACATCTAACCCATAAATACTGCAAATCAAAACACAAAAACGACCATAGCAACAAACCAGATGCCACTAATACTCCAACGCCTTCAACATCTCCACCATAACAAACAACTCTTCAAGGTGCTCCTGCATCTTAATAACATCCAGTAGGAGTTTAGCAAAGATCCACCAAATCTTCTTTCGGACCTCAAGAGATGTGAAATTGTTAGGATTTAGTAAACCGTGTAGTTAAAGAGTCGATCACCTCAAGTATATGTACTGTTAGAAAGCTCGTGAGTCGTAGTCAATTAGTAAAGTAGTAAGTATCCTCCCACTTTTATTGTCCTTGCTTGATTTTTGACGAAGTCTTTTTCTAGCCAACTTTGACCATTAATATATTTATTTGTGTTAAATAATACTTGATAAAAATTATACAATGAAAATACATTTAAAACCCAATACGTTCATATATTTTTTATCAAGTATTATGTAACACAAACAAAAATAATTATGGTCAAAGTTAAAGAAGAAAGACTAAAAAAGTCAATAGTGGACAATAATTTTGGGACGGAGGGAGTAGTTTGTTAAGTAACACTGTGGAGGACGGATGGGTCTTTACCCACTGTATGCCTGATCCACAGCACGTAGGAGGCGGTTCTTGTAAGAACCTTATAAATACCCCTTTGCCTTGCAAAGGCAAAGGGTTGGAAGCTTTATAATATATTTTTCTTTGTCTCAAAGAAGTTCCCAAAACTCTTCCACTTTCTCTCTCTAAAACTTACTCTATATGCCCCATACTTGTGATTTGTTATGTTTATGAAAACCAATATGCCGCAAATGGTATCAAGAGCCATGGTTTGATCACCATCTTCTTGTTCTTTGATTTCTGGTTTTCATAAGGTTTTTGGGTTTGAACGCGTTTGGAGTAGTGGCATCATTTGACTAATTTTTGTGCTAAAGTTTGATTTTGATATACTTGTGTGTTTAGAATCATTATAAGTGTTTAGGTTTTGGTTTGAAGGCTTGAATCATCCTGTTGGGTTGTTTTGGATTGAAAAGTGGTGTTTTTAATATTTCTTTGATGCGATTTGAGTCAATGCTAAGATATTCTTCTATGCAATTTTGTCCCTTTTTGGATTGTTTATTGAAGCTGTATTTGTCATATTAGAGGCGATTTGTCACTTTCTGTGTTTACTTGTCCATTATGCGATTTTGTCTATTGAGACAAAATGACAAGAAAGGACAAAGTAGTTGAAGTAAGTAAGTGTACTTTGTGTACTAAGCTTATTTGTCAACTTATGCCATTTGTCTAGGTGCGATTTGTCCAGTGGTGCGATTTGTTTGGGGTGCATTTGTCTAGATGCAATTTGTCAAGTGTGCTGATTTTGTCTATTGAGACTTGTCTAGTGGTGCGCTTTGAAGTGTGCGCTTTGTTGTATGTGTAGGATATTGATTTCACATACACATCAAACCATAACACAAAGTGGGCGATAATGGAATTCTAGAGAGAGAAAGTTAGAGGTTTAGGGAACTTAGTGAGAGAAAGAAAATTATAGTCTTACATAAAACGCCACACAACAGCCTGTGGATCGTGCATACAAATGGTAAAGACCCGTCCGTCTTCCACGGTGTTACTTAACAAAATACTACTTAACTAAATATAACTATGACTACGAGCATTCTAACGATTACATATACTTGAGGTGACCGACTCTTTAATACCGGAATTTCTAATTCCTAACAATCTCCCCTAAGGGAGGTCACCTCAACCATATACTAAAATGACATTGAATACAATCGGATATTACATTAACAATTGATCTTGCATTCTTGATGTAGTACTCAAGCTCGTAGTCATTGATTCCACTCATTGCATGTTTGGTTAATCCAAGTGGAGGTCTTTAATGATCCACGGATAATAATGTTGACAGCTTTTGAGATCATAATAGAAAATCTCTGATACATCCATTGTGGTGTTGGTATTATGTGATGATGTGACTTTTGGACCGACATGCTCACATTCTGGATCATGATATCTTCTCATCGGAGTAGCGGAAGCTTTAGTTGATTCATGATATTGGCAGCAGCAGAAGCGTAAGCATGGAGTTAGAATATCGAGTCATTGATGCACCAATCATGTTATCTTTGATATGAATGTGTTGTGTGAGCATGCGCTATGGATTGACGCTTCATTCTCGGACAACAGAAACGCGGGGTGTACCTGATACAACGTTAGCAATAAATGCATCGAAAGTGTCTTTGATCACTTTCGATGAATTGAGGTACACGGCCCACGGTTCCTCGTTGATCAAGACAAGTACGTACTGCGGATCGTGAATAACAAAGAATTTCCTGACAGGTTTTCGCATGCTTTAGTCGTTTCAAACCGAACGCCTCAAAGAAGACAACACGGAGTGAGTGAACCAAATAATTTAAGTCCATCGATTGATGAAAAGAGATTTGAGAAACAATCATGTATTGCTCAATAGAAATTGTTTTTGCAATATAACGAAGGTTTTAATGAAAATCAATTATCAATCATAAAACACCTTTGATTTGAAAAATTAGTACACGGTCGACGGGCTAATGAAAAGAGTTTTAAAGCACAAAGACCGGTTTTTCAAAGGTATCCGTCAATCCATAACCTGAACCGTGATTGATTCAAAAGATTGAATCGCCCATTGTTTCGCTCGCTTGTCACATGGTTGATATGTATAATAGATCTCACATGCCACCTACCAGGAGCTTGTTAGATGTTGGCCTGAAGGCTTTCCATCTTCACAAAGGAATATGTAAACACATCACCGAGATGTTCGGCAATACCACAAGGATAATGCGTAGGACTCAAGATATAATCTCTTTCCACATTGTGTGAAACAGAGAGTCTTCATTGAAAGTGTCCTAATGAGATTTATTGATGATCTCGTGGCACTAGACTCAATTTGTGCATATTTGGATCCTATATCGGAGACTAGGGAGAGGGTCTCCTCCTTCAATATCAACAATCTCTAAGAGAAAGTTGATAGATAATGTCGGTTCCCGTGAGAATGAAACAAGTCCTTTTAAGAGGAACTTGAGTGGTTTGGAAAGTTGAAGTGCGCAAGGCCACTGGGTCCATGACGCCTTGTCTTCAATACCATGTTACCATCCTAGCATATGAATTGAACCCGGTTTACTTCTAAGGTTGAATAATTGGAGGGCTATTTGTTTTCACCCTTTTCTCATTCAATTCTTTTCATTCTTCAACCCCTTCAGTGCTTACCGAGACTTCATAGCAACAACCTTGTTGGGTTTATTCCAAGACTAGCTCGCCTTTAGTCCGACTCTTCCCATATCTCATTTTTCTCCTTTTATCATCATACCTTAAGAACTCTACACTAACTAGTGGATAGTCCTCGGTAGATCCCTCCGCTCGGCGGATCATGGGAATATATACCTAACCTTATCGTCCTTATATCACCATACATAATGTAAAGTTGGTCGGTCTATTTGGTATTGTTCATCTCCCATAGGAACCAATTGAAAACCATTTGAAAATCAATCCAGATACTTATGATATTTTATCAAAGCATTTTGTACCCTAATTGTTTTTGATATTTTTAGAAGAAGAACTCCCCCTCAACATGTGAATCAAGTATTTGAAATAGTTTTCCACACGGAGGCAAGAGAAAGAATTAACTTCTTTGATTACCATTTTAAAAATATCAACATCACTTCCCTAATCGAATCAAGTAGATAAAGCATTTTGGGAAGGATGAGGTTTTCATGATTTTGCTCAATATGTGCCTCGAGATTTGAAGAGTTTTGCACATGAAGCATTTAAGATAAGTTATCACGCAAATCATAGGTTTGATGATGCTCCCCTCGACATCTCGAGATTTGAAAAGAGTTTGCATACCGAGGGAACCTGCACTTAAGATAAGTTATCATGTTTCAAATCATAGGTTTAAGATAGATGCTCCCCTCAACATGTGCATGGAAAATTTGAAATCGTTTGTCATATGTGGGAAGGAGAGCTTGTACATCCTTATAAAACCATTTATCAATTATCGTTTAAATCCAATTTAAATCACACATTCTCCCCGATCACAATTATCAAATCATTTGAGATTTGTGATCTCTTATAGATTTAAATTGATTTTGAAAGCTTTTAAGGAGAATTGTGACTTGATTATGAAAGCGCTTTAACTGATAATGATCGGATTTTAAGACTTTAAACTCCATTGATAAAACATGCTTGAATATCTTTTGAAAACAATTGAATGCCAAATAACTTTTAATTTAATTGAAATCATTCTCCCCCTCAATCAATGACATAGGTTGTTGATTGAGAGATTGATATTTTGACAAATAAGTCCGGATGATTATCAAAAATAGAGATCGAAGTTATTTTTCAAAGCATTTAGTTTTCATAGATAAATGTTTAAAGAATCGAGCATGGAATTTTGAAAACATGATAAAGTATGGCTGTTTTTCTTAAAGCCGGTTATTGCCTCAAATGACAATAAACCATTGTTTCTCTTTCTCCCAAAAATAATTTTTGATTTTTATTTTTTATTTTATTTTATTTTTTTTGAATTGAACAACATCTAAAGTCCCGCGGTCATTCTTTGAATGACAACACAAAGACCGTAGATATTATCGAACCGAGAAAAACGCATGACAAAATGACAATATTTTTGAAGATTTTTCGAATTTTTCTATTTTTTATGGATTTTGAAAGTTTTATAATTTTGTATTTTGATTTTCGAATAAATATTTACAAGAGATAAATTAGTTTAAGAGAATGATGAAATGAGTACCGAGATAAAGATATCGCTCAAAGACGTTGTGAAAAAGGAATCAACATCTCTTAAACTTTCGCCACCAAAGCATTCGATGCTTCTAAGAAAATCGTTCGACATGAGCCTTTCAATTTGAATCTTTGGTAGCTTCCCCAAACCGACAAACATCGAATAAAGACCATTTCCTAAGAAATAGAGTTGAATACAAATGGTCTCATTGATTGAAGCTCGCACTCAAGAACACGAGAACACCGGTAACAAGTTGAAACATTGATCGCCTCAGCTGGTTATCAAATCCGATTAATGATTACGCATCGATCACATGAACCTTCTGTGCATCCCCGATGTACACCTTACTCTTCGAGATTGACCAGTTGTCTATTTAGGGAAACAATATATCAACATCTTCATTTTACCCAAGTGCATTCCAGCTTATATAACATATAACCAATCAGGACATAATGTACACATGTACCCAACAAGAGTAGAGACGATGACATCCATGTATCATGTTGAGTCACTAATCATCTCTGTGGATGTCAACTCTGAAATAATGAATTAGCTCGATCAAGTGAACATGTTGTGCATATAACCGAAAGCACTTTATCATAAACCGTATATAAGATGTCGATAGGCGATCATCTCAACGCTCCAAATATTCTCACATTTCTTCCAACTGAACATCAAGTAACATAAACCAAAGGTCTCCAGAGACCACTTCCCCAAATAGTTGGAATAATATATCCTTCCCCCAAATGGTTTTGATAATTTAATCGCAAGAAACATAATATATCCAAAAACTTGAAATCTTGTGAGAAGAACTCAAATAGCCCAAATGAATCCTGTGAGAATCAATTGCTACATAAACTCTCTCTGACTATCTTTATCAACCCATATGTAGACAATTTGAAGTGACCACTGTTGAAAAAAAGCCCAATATACCAAACTTGAAACTCAAGTCGATTCCCGCATTTGTGTCTAAAGCTTGCACTTAAAGATGGAAGAACGGTGTCGAGAATCTATGCTTCAAGCAAATCTTTAAGTACTCACACTCAAACAAGGTATGAGACATTAACACCTCTTGATATTATCCACATCACATCTGATGTGACACTGAGTAAAAAAACGAACTCCTAATAGTGATAGTTAACCATGTCTTCAACCATCCACTCCGACTGCTGGTAACTAGATAAACCAAGCCTTCAACTCAAATTTAAGCCCGAAAGCGTTATCAAATAAGAACATGCCTTTGTGAAAGTCAACTTCAATATCAAATAAGTGATAAATGATTAACTCTAAAGTAATCAACTTGTGTCAAATGCCCAACATGTGAATAAACATACAACCGATGTACATTCACCCATGAATGAACCGAACAAATGATGCCTCAACATCAATGTATTCTTCCTAAAAGTTTCATGTAGAGATGATTGGAGGATA
Organism: Chrysanthemum makinoi; assembly: GCA_910596185.1. Classification (NCBI taxonomy): domain Eukaryota; kingdom Viridiplantae; phylum Streptophyta; class Magnoliopsida; order Asterales; family Asteraceae; genus Chrysanthemum; species Chrysanthemum makinoi. Next base: position 73,027,414 of record OU343222.1, on the reverse strand, counting down.
CACCAATTACTTCGAGCGGATGAGGTAGACATTTTCCTTGAAGTTCATGTGGTTGATTTATAGCATGCACGATGAGAGGAACAATAATCCATGAAGATTTGGCAAAGGAATACCAAAGAGTGGATGATTATTCATGAACAATAATCCGTGAAGATTTGGCAAAGGAATACCAAAGAGCGGATCATTATTCATGAGTGCAACCGCAATATTATGATAATCATTATCAACGCCTTTGAGGAATAATGGAGATCGTGCTTGAGTAGTCCAAGTACTTCTTGATGATCAACATTCGCTCGTGGTTGGAAATACTCATCAAACATATCTTGAACCAATGAATCCCAAACAATAAATCCCATTTATCCTAAGTGAGTGAAACATTAGGCATTGGAGGAGAGTCATCAAACTTTAAGTCGTATAACCATTATTCAAACATCCATCATCATTTAGTATATTCACTCTTCACATAAATCCCATTTATCCTTAGTGAGTGAGAGTCATCAAACTTTAAGTCGATAACCATTATTCAAACATCCATCATCATTTAGTATATTCACTTTTCCCCTCAAAATTGCATCCGAAGTTGCCATTTTTGATTTAGCAAGTGAATAAGAATATACATTAATGAATGTAGATCCACTTGATGACTGAATGAGCATGGGAGAAACATGAAGCTTGTTGATGAAGAATGTCGATGAGAATGGTCATAAACATGAAGATTTTCTTCTTCGAAGATAAAGCGCACTAAAGCGCACAATTTTCTTTTCTTTGAGAACGGGCCCTGAAGTGTTATCCGCAGACGCCATAATGATGAAGTACGAGGCCCGAATCGATGTGAACAGACGTCATTGTTTAGAGCCCGCTATATGTTTAGAGCGCCCAATCCAAATACCAAGGACGATTTGTACGACCTGCTTTGGACAAATGACGAAGACGAGAATTGGAAACATTAGATTCCCACGTGCTCATGGGGTCCTTTTGGTTAGCACAAACAATCTTTGAATCACCAGAAACCCTAGGTGCAATGTCATTGTCACTAGGAGCTAAACTAGTAGAAGCATCGGACTTAGTCGAGGGACATTTTGTGCTTAATGGGATTATTCTACCAGTTGGCTTCCAAACCTAACAGCACTACTAGGCATAGTGGATCTAGTTAAGGGCAAGGTTTGCCATTCGTGAATATTCGAATTGGCTATTTCCATGAAATCCTACATTGGTAAAACCTTCCCTGTAGGTTTCCGATTGCTTAATCTGTTTCTCTCCAAACTTTCTTAATGGGTTATGAATCTTAGACCTCTAAATAACACATCACATTTATCATGATTACCGGAAATTAAACATTTTTTGCATGTTTTGCAGACAGCATAAGGCCTCGAATTAATTTTAGTAAGCTTAGAACTAACACGATTCTTTTTGTTCAAATCAAACTTCTTGTCCCTATGGTGTTCTTTCACTTCCTTATCATGATCACTTTTAGTTCGCGTAATCCTATCCTTCTTTGCATAGCTTCTAGGTTTTGACCCGCTAACTTTAGTGTCAATCTTAACATCTGTAGAAGTAACGATGGGAACATTACATGGCTTCACTACTTTCCATGACTGTCTAGAAGTGCCGGATCTGAAATTTAGGAGGCACATCACAGGTTGCTTGCTTGAATTTAAACATGGAACAAGGCATATCAAGGGTCACATGCTTGGCTTTAGGCATAGAACAAGGCACCACTATTCTATCTCGCCTATTGCTAGATGTCGGACTTGTGACAATTACATACTCTAAGAGTTCCTGAGATCGTTTGGCATCCATGCAAGCATAGGCTATAGTACTATCAAAAGGTTTTTCTAATCTTTCATCTTCAACAATCTCACGGAGACATTCTAAACTATCCTTAAGGTATGAGAGATATGCTTTATGTGCATGTTCATTATTCCTAATGGGAGGGGGAATATATAACATATCGATAGCATACTTATCACAAGCAGAAACCTTAGGAACATTAATATTTGAAATTGGGGATTGGCAACTTTCCTTTCACCTCACGCTTCAGATTCTCAATTTCGTTTGTAAAGAAGTTATTTTTTCAATTTGTTTATCATGATTAACTTTAAATGAATCATATAACTCTTTGTGTTGATCATTAACCTTTGAAATTTAAGCTTTAAAACAATTATTTTCTTTTTGCAAGTTATCAATAATGTTTTGAAGTTGGAAATTCAGAGAATCTAAAGGTGGAGGCATTGGGAACCAGTACATCCTTCTTTTCACCTTTAGTTGAGACTGGGTTTCAATCTTCCGATCGTGTTATAATGAGCTCGAATCTGTTCATCACGTTTGCTAATTTCAAAAACTGCATCAAATTCGGGAGCATCCAAGGATGTCTTGATATTTGAGGTTTTAACATTTTCTTTTAGATGTTGATATTTTAATTGCAAAGCAAGATGCTCAACTTCCAATTTAGAAAACTGTTTCACCAGTTTATCATGATCATCCTGTTCAATTTTCTCATGCAATTTAGAGTTAGTTTTTTCAAGCTCAATGACACGATCATGGGAGACTTTCAGAGCAACAGATAATTCATGAAATTGAGAAGCATTAATGGAACAATTTGTAGCAGTTTAAAACACATCTTGAGTAATACATTCAGAAATAAGATTCTCATTCAAGGTATGCAAGTTCTTCCTCTCAATCTCATTATATTTTAATTCTCTCTCATAGTCACTAACCTCAACTATCATTGCATCAAATTCCTTTTCCATTTCTTTAATATCTGATTTTATCCCCTTTTTAAGACTCTCAAAATGATCTTTTAGTTGTTTAAAGAAAGGCATGACCTCGCTAGATAGCATTCTTCATTGCTCAAAAATTGACAAATAGTTGAAGAATAACATATTGACTGATTAAGGTCTTGCTCTTAGTGGCAATAGTTCTAGGAACTAAATGCATTGGTGTATTTGGAGGATACACAATCGCTTTAGGGAATTTCCTACAAGGGGGATTCTTTTCAACAAGATTTTCAACTTTTTGCAAGTCCATATCCTTTTTCCAGAACACTTGTTCAGGGGTCAATAGAGTCCGAGGCTTAAACATGTTTAAGGATATCCAATTTTCCTTAGTGTAATCATGGGGTTTTATCGTTATCTTGTTCTTTTACACTGTGATCTTCTAGTCTTATTCATTTTCTCCCTAGTGACTTCATCTGATTTCTTATCTTCCTCGCACTCACGCAACTAGGTTTTTGTCTAGGCTTAAGGATCTCATTACCATCATACATATTTCTATAGCCTTTTTTAAAGCCTCGTGGTTTGGTTCATCAACTAAGGCAACACTATGTTTGTCACTTAGAACTCTATGCTTAGTGATCATGTGAGCAAATTAATGGTATTTCCTTGTTCGTACAACTTATTTTCAAGCTTGTTTTTCAAAGTTTTTAGATTAGAAAAATCATTCAAAAGTTTTGATTCCTTAGCACTAAATTCTTGCTTAAGCATTTTAACATTTTCTTGAAGTTCTTGTTTTTGCTTAGCAGTTTTAGAAAGCTTTTCTTGTAAGGAGTTTAACTCTTGTTTTAATACTTCTTCTCTAAAATTACTTTTCTAATAATTGTACGCATTTGGTTATCCAACTCCCCGCCACGAGTGGTTAACTCAAACTTAGCACGTTGTTCATAAATAGCAACCTGATCCTTATATATGTTAAGCTCAGTGGTAAGGGAATCATCGGCACAAATGCGCGTATCATGCGTTCATAATCATCATGTTGAGTAGAAGATGCACAACTAGGTACAGCAGAAACTTCCATGCAACTTACCTCAGCATTGACATGCACAGGCTGTGACGGGTGCATCTCTATCTTGGGTACATCCGGCTTCCATGGAGTGTTCCTTTGCATTAACTTGCACGTGTTGGTTCGTGCACCTCTCTCTCTTGTGAATTTGAGCACGAAGATTCCATTTTGCATTATCCGACTCATCAATTTTTGTTGTCATCACATTCTCATTCAGAACACCCGATACTTCAACGAAACATTACCCAACTTATCACAACAATCTTTCAACCGCACTCGACACTCATTCAATTTCATTCTTTGAGCAGATTCTTTAATGTACTTTTTCACATTATCGATGAGTTGGATAAATGTCTCAATGAATTCCTGAATTTCCATTCCAGTATGTTTTTGAAGGAAATTCCAGTCAAATGTTGATCGTAATCAATATTCCCACCGATGAATGGTGAAATTGTTTGTAGATTACTTGAAGAGTCGACCGAACCATCCTTTTGAACCTTTTCATTGGTAAGTTGCAGCTTTAAATGTTCTAAGTTCAACAGAAAGCTTCTTGTCAATGTAGGTAAGTCCCTGGCGAAAAGAGCACTACATGTTCGATCCCCGCCTATGGATAACAAATGTAAGAGTGCGATGAAGTACGATAGGGCTCAATGTGCATTCCATTTGCATGGCATTCTCAGAAAGTGTGCAATTCATTCTCATTGTACTCCGAACATGAAGATCTCACATCCTCATTGTTTAATTCAAACATCTTTAATCGCTCGTAGCAATCATTAACATTATTGTCCACAAGATCATACAATTTAAGCACTTCTGAAATCACTGGGTCAATAGAGTAAGACATGATGTGGTGGAATGCACGGGATTTTACAAGTCTATGATTTAAACCGAGAAATAGAATCTTTCGCGGATTTTACTAAAATCAAGACCAAACCGTTAAGCAATGACCAATGGAATGTGTTAAGATGACGGATGGATCGACACAATGATAGACAATTGTGTGTTAGGTCTTATGATTGTTTGTGGGATAAGCAGAGATGTTGTTTGGTTGTGATTTGGGTTGGTTGTTGCACGATTTTATGGAGAAATTTAGGTCTAAAATCTTAAAAGCTCAATAACTTCCTTTCGGAGAGGATTTGGGCCTCAAAAATTCGTTTACCACATCGTGGTGAAACCTCACAATATTCAGGCTGTTCCGTCGTTTTGACAGTATTTCGCAAAACGGAGTTACGGTACAAAAGTTATGGCCGTTTGAAGTTTTGACGTAAAAAGTCAACTTTGGTCAAACCTCTTCTTCGAAAAAATCAACCAAGTCGCTATAACCCTTAAACCAAGTTGCTAAGCACCAAGTCGCTAAGTAGCAACTCGCTAAATCACCAAATCGCTAAGCACCAAGTCGCTATTAATACCAAGTCGCTAAAGAGCAACTCGCTAAATCACCAATCGCTAAGCACCAAGTCGCTAACAAATAAGTCGCTAAACAAGAATTCGCTAAGGTCCAAGTCGCTAAGAATACTAAGTCGCTAACAATTTAAGCAACTCGCTAACACTTTCGAGCAAGTCGCTAACCTCACCAGTCGCTAGCAGAGTGGAGAATCCACTAACTTGTACTATTTGTCTGCTTGTCTCAATAGACAAGTCGCTAGGACCAAGTCGCTACCACTTAAATCGCAACTCGCTACCAAATTGTGAAGCAAGTCGCTACCAAGAATAACAATCCGTGGCTCAAGTCGCTAGCAAGAAAATCTCAAAACCACCACTTTTCAATCCAAAAACAACCCAACCACGATGATTCAAGCTTACCAAATCAAAACCTAAACACTTTTGATGATTCTAAACACAAAAGTACTATCAAAATCCAAACTTTAACACAAGAAATCAACCAAATGATGCAAAACCACTAAACTTTTTCAAACTCAAAAACCACCTAAAACCACTAGAAATCCAAAGATGTGTAAGATATGATCTAACCATGGCTCTTGATACCAATTGTAGGATATTGAATTTCACATACACATCAAACCATAACACAAAGTGGGCGTATAATGGTGAATTCTAGAGAGAGAAAGTTAGAGGTTTAGGGAACTTAGTGAGAGAAAGAAAATATTATTATGAGCTCCAACTCTCTATTGAGGAGAGAGAGTTATAGTACATAAAACGCCACACAAATGTGGATCCGCATAAAAGACCGCCCTCCTCGCGCCTCACAAATACTACTAAATCATAATCTACGAACACATATATGAGGAACGACTCTAATACGGAATTTCTAATTCCTAACAAGCAGCGTTTGAGAACTCTACTGCTTGACAAAAGTTCGGGTTTGACCATTCTATCCGCGGCGCTTTTGTTGACTTTTCCTGATAAAACTTCAAACGGCCATAACTTTTGAACCGTAACTCCGTTTTTAGCGTTCTACCCATCAAAACGACCGTGAGAACGAGGAGAATGGAACGCCAAATAAAGTAAAGTTTATTCGGGTCAAACTTCGAGGACTAAATCCACTCTAAACAGAAGTTATTGAGGTTTTTAAGTTCTTAGACCTAAATTTCTCCGTTAAAACGTGCATCAACATATCCAAATCTCAACCAAACAACATCTCAGCTAATCCTACAAACAATCATAAGTCATAACACACATTTTCTATCATTGTGTCAATCCATCAGTCATCTTAACACGTTCTATTGGTCATTGCTTAATCCGCTTTTTCTGATTTTGTAAAATCCCAAAGATTCTATTTCTTGGTTTAAATCATAGATTTGTAAAATTCGCATCGTCAACATCATGCCCAACGATTCGCACTCAAGTTGTATTTAAGATACTCACTTATACGACGTGATCAATGAACATAAGATACCCAACAATGTACAAATGGACTATCGTGTTTGAGACGGACAATGCTAAAATGGATTCTTGGTGCTCAAATTCACAAGAGAGAGAGGTTCACCACCACAATCTCAGGTAAGTTGATGCAAAGGAATGCCCATGGAAGCTTCGTGATGTACCCAAGAGAGAGATGCACCAGCCACAACATATGCAAGTTAATGTAGAGGAAAGCAAGTTTCTCGCTTCTACCTAGTCGCAGACCGCTCCTCAAAATGATGATCATGAGCTTCATGAGTACTCGATTTATCCCTGATGATTCCCTTTTCAATCGAGCTTAACATATATAAGGATCAAGTTGCCATCTATGAACATCGTGCTAAATTTGAGCTGACCTCACGCGGAGCAAGGAGATGGATAACCAAATGCGCATACCTTATAAGAAAAAGTAATTTTAGGGAAGAAATATTAAAACAAAAGTTAAATTCCTTACAAGAAAAGCTTAATAAAACTACTAAGCAAAAACAAGAACTTCAAGAAAATGTAAAAGTGCTTAAGCAGGAATTCAATGCTAAGGAATCAAAACTGTTAAATGAATTTTCCAACCTAAGAACTTTGAAAAACAAACTTGAAAACAAGTTGTACGTACAAGGAAACACCCTTAAGACTGCTCACATGGTCACTAAGCATATAGTCTTGAGCGATAAGCATAGTATTCCACTTGTAGAGGAACCCAATCCTGAGTATGGTAAGATAGCCTTAGCAGCTAATAAAGTGGTTTATGATGGTGATGAGCTCCCTAAGTCATCATGCATAGAGTGCACTGAAGAGGATAGAAAATTAGAAAATGCCTCTAAGGAGAAAATGGCAATGAAATTATATGATCCTTTGTGTATGAACTATAATATAACGCTTAAATCCCATGATTACATTAAGGAAAATTGGATTGCCTTGAACAAGTTTAAGCCCCAAAATCTATTAACCCCTGAACAAGAGTTTTGGAAGAAAGATATTGATAAGAAGAAAGCTGATGATCTTGTGGAAAAGAATCCTCCCTTTAGGAAATTGCCCCCAGCTACTGTGTATCCTCCAAATACACCTATGCATTTAGTTCCTAGAACTCTTCCCACTAATAGCAAGACCTTAATCAGTCTATATGTAGTTTACCAACTATTTGTTGATTTTGAGAAAACGTGTAAAAAGAGAATCACACCTACAGGGATAACTGAAGGGGAAAGGGGTTTTGAGCAAACTAAAAAATGTTATTTAACTGAGGTCATGCCTTTCTTTAAGCAACTAAAAGAACAATTTGAAAGTCTTCAAAAGGGCATGGATACAAAGATTAAAGAAATGAAAAAGATGTTTAGTGAAATGGAAATTGAGGTTAGTATGAATGAACGTGAACTTAAAAGTAATGAGATTGAAAGGAAGAATCTGCACATCTTTAATGATAATTTGATTTCTAGATGTGTTGCTCAAGATGTGTTCTACACTGTTACAAATTATTCTATTACTGCTTCTCAATTTCATGAATTATCTGTTGCTTTGAAAGTTTCCCATGATTGTGTCATTGAGCTTGAAACCACAAATTCAAAATTGCATGAGAAAATAGAACGAGATGATCATGATAACCTGGTCAAACATTTTTCTAAATTGGAAGTTGAACATCTTGCTTTGCAATTAAAATATAAACATCTCAAAGAAAATGTTAAAACCTCAAATATCAAGACATCATCTGATGCTCCTGAGTTTGAAGCAGTTTTTGAAATTAGCAAACGTGATAAACAGATTCGAGCTCATTGCAACACGATCAAAAGATTGAAAACCCAAATCTCACAATTAAAGTGTGAAAATAATGATGTGACAGGTTCCCGTATGCCTCCGCCTTTAGATTCTCAGAATTTCCAACTTCAAAACATTATTGATAACTTGCAAAAGGAAAATGAATGTTTTAAAGGAGAAATTTCAAAAGTTATTGATCAAAACAAAGAGTTATGTGATTCATTCAAAGTTAATCATGATAAACACATTGAAAATGTAACTTCTTTTCTTAACGATATTGAGAATTTGAAGCGTGAGGTGAAAGGAAAATTGCCTATTCCTAATTGCAAATATTCTGTTCCAAAGGTCTCTACTTGTGATAAGTATGCTATTGATATGTTATATATTCCGCCACCTCTTAGGAATAATGAACTTGCACATAAAGCATATCTCTCATACCTTAAGGATAGTTTAAAGAGTCTCCGTGAGCTTGTAGAGGATGATAGAATTGAGAAACCTCTTGATAGTGCAATCGCTTATGCCTGCATGGATGCCAAACGATCTCAGGAACTCTTAGAATATGTAATTGTCACAAGTCCTAACTGGTAATAGCTAGATAGAATAGTTACAACATGCTCTATGCCTAAAGCCAAGAATGTGACCTTTGATGTGTCTCATAAAGTATCAGATCCCAGCACTTCTAGACCACAAATGCAAAAAGTAGTATCACCAACTAATGTTCCTATCATTCCTTCTACAGGAGTAATCAGTGACACTATGGTAAGCGGGTTAAAGCCTTCAGGCAATACAAAGCAAGATAGGACCTCGCAAGCTAAGAGTGATCAATGGAAGAAAGTAGAAGAACACCCTAGGAAGGTTGATTTGAACAAAAAGAATCGTGTTAGTTCTAGTATTAGCTCTAAGCTTACTGCAATTAATTTGATTCCTCATGCTGTCTGCAAAACATGTAAAGAATTTTTATTTTCTAGTAATCATGATAAATGTGTTGTGTTATCTCTGAGGTCTATGAATCAAAACCCAGTTAAGAAAGTTTGGAGAGCGAAATAGATTAAGCAATCCTGGAAACCTACAGGAAATGTGTTTACCAAGGTAGGATTTCAGTGGAAGCCCACAGGTCGAATATTCACGCATGGCAAACCGTGCCCCTTAGCTAGATCCAAGATGCCTAGAGTAGTGCCTCGCAGGTTTGGAAGCCAACTGTAGAATAATCCCATTAAGCACAAAATGTCCTTGACTAAGTATGATGCTTCCGCCTCCTAGTGATAATGACATTGCACCTAGGGTTTCTGCTGATTCAAAGATTGTTTGTGCTAACCAAAAGGACCCCATTGTACTGGAATCCAATGTTTCCAATTCTCTGCTTCGCTCAAGGTCCAATGCAGGTCGCTCAAATCGCCCTTGGTATTTGGATTCGACGCTCTAAACATATGATCAAGGGCACTAAACAATGACGCCTCTGCTCACATCGGCTCAAGCCTCGCTTCTTCAACACTATGGATTCTGCAGATAACACTTCAGGCCCCATTCCTCAAAGAAAAGAAAGGTGTACAATTCAAGCATGCTTATCTTCACAACGTAAATTCTCTCAAGAATGACCATTCTCATCTACATTCTCCATCAACGAGCTTCATGTTTTTCCAATGCTCATTCTGTCATCAAGTGGATCTACATTCATTGGAGTATACTCTTATTCCCTTGTTCAATTTAAAAATGGCAACTTCGGATGCAATTTTTGAAGGGGGGAAGTGGATCTACATGTTGATGGATGTTTGAATAATGGTCATACGCCTAATGTTTCACTTACTAAGGATAACTGGGATTTAATGTTTTGGATTCATTGTTTCAAGATATGTTTGATGAGTACTTCCAACCTCCAACGAATGTTGATCATCTAACTCAAGAAATACAATCTCTAGTTATTCCTCAAGGCGTTGATAATGACTATCATGATATTGTAGTTGCACTCATGAATAATGATCCGCTTTTTGGTATTCCTTTGCCAAATCTTCACAGATTATTATTCCTCTCAATGTGCACTCGGTAATTCAACCACATGAACATTAAGGAAAATGACTAGCTCATCCGCTTGAAAACCTTATTTGTGAATCTTCCAGATCAGTCTCTACATGTATACCTTTAGGAAGAACGCATTGATGTTGAGGAATCATTTTTTCCGGTTTGTTCAGTGGGTCAGTATACATCCGATTGTATGTTTATTCACGTGTTGGGCATTTGAAAATAGTTGATTACTTCGGAGTTAATCATTTATCACTTATTTGAGATTGAAGTTGACTTTCACAAAGGCGTGTTCTTATTCAATAACTTGCTCGGGCTTAAGAATTTGAGTTGAATACTTGGTTTATCTAGTTACCAGCAGTCAAGGTGGATGGTTGAATACCTGGTTAACTATCACTATTAGGAGTTACATTGTTTTACTCAGTGTCACACGCAGATGACGGTGTGGATAATCATAAGAGGTGTTAATGTCTCATACTTTGTTTGAGTAGTGAGTACTTAGAGATTTGCTTGAAGGATAAATTCTCAACACCGTTCTTCCATCATTAAGTGCAAGCTTAAGATACAAATGTGGGGAATTCGACTTCAGTTTCAAGTTTGGTATATCCGGTTTTTCTTCATCAGTGGTCACTTCAAATTGTCCACATATGGGTTGATAAAGATAGTGATAACATCAAATAGTCCTGAATATTAAGTGTCAATTTCCCCCGTTAATGCTCGTTATTCCTATCATTTATATGGATTTACGCTTGTTTTCCATTGTTTTACACTTTCAGGTAAAATACGAGCATTGGAGCTGAAGAGAAGCGGAAATGGAAACATTACTAAAGATTTATCATAGTATGCTTATTTGAAGAAGTTACTAACTCATCTCTCACATTACCGTAACTATTGCGTGACCCGTAAGTCCAACTTATCAAGAGGTTACGCCATAACTCTTCCCAAAGGTTACTAGACGTGAACTCCATTAGGTCAAAAGAGGTTCCACGCCGCATATACTTACGCCGAATCATGCATCACTTACGACGAACCGAAGTTTATTGAAGACTACGGCGTAACTTTATAAGGTTACTACCGCAACATTTACGGAGAAATAGAAGGTTACGGGTAACTCATTTATTGGTTACCCGTAACCCGACTGGCCCTATAAATACCCCATGAATTCCAGATTTCAAAGCATCCCATTCCACACACAACACTCGAACGTTGGAAAAAGCTCAAGGAGGTCTAGGGAAGCATACGGAGTCAAGTTTCTCAAGGGAGAAGTTACACCATTACGATAAGCTTTAGAAGTATATTTTTCTTTTACTTTCAAATCATGTATTTCGTACCTTTGAATATTGAATTGATGTGCATGATTAATATGAGCGCCTAAGCACCCTTTGGTGCTAGCCTAGTTATGATTCCTTAATTGTTTTGTTTACGTTTACCTTTACTTCCGTAAAATTATTTCTAAGTGTATGCATGCATAGTTCTTGGTAGTCACCCCGGTTCGGTAGTTTTGAATGGCGATATGAGGCCAATTGCCTAGGAGATATGACCAATCAATTCTGTAGGTGGCGGACCGAGACGGGAAGGGTAAGATATGACCAACTGACGATCCTTTCTACTTGTATGATTTGACCAACTGATCACCTATCGTTTGGATGAACTTAAGAATTGGGGGTGTAGTATCTAAGTTCCTAACGGCCGGGCACTCACTATTTAGAATCTAGCATGTAGCGGTACTTAATGACTTGGCTTAGGGGACCAGAAACAACAGGACTTATGACGGGAGCCTGATTTCTCCCTGTGGTGGCATCTTTGCTGATAGGTTAGGGCTTAATTGACCAAATGCTGTTCTCTCGAATTTGACCCCACCTGAAGTAATTGGAAGTAGGTAGACGTAGACAAAACTAGTTTGGAGGATTAACTAGGTTAGCACCACTATTCCTCTATTGATTTCCTTTCTACCATTTATTTGCTTTTATATTCTGCATTAGTAGTTTAATTAATTAAAACCCTATCAAACCATTAATATTCTCAGGACAATTAGACTTAGTAATTATCCGACACACATAGCTCTTGGGACTACCTCGGCTTTACCATTTACTACACTACACACGACTAGGTACACTGCCCGTTAGTGCATTAGGGTAGACCATAGGTATAGCGAGACACTATAAATATTAAGACCGTCAAGAAAACCTCATCAAGTTTTTGGCGCCGCGGGAGCTATATTAGGATTGATAATAAGTCTTTCATTTCATTTTAAACTTTTATCACCAATCATATTTCAAGTTTCCGTGTACCATGGAAGTTGTTATCATCGATGACCTCACTCTTGAGGAATACTTGGCGTTGACTAGAGCTGATCAAGGGCCGGGTCTCGTGAGACCGGCAATCGGAGCGGATATTTGTTTCGAGATTAAAGACCAATTTATGAGGGAGCTTTGCGCTAACCCTTTTTCAGGAAACAGGACGAAGACGATATGAGCACGTTGAAAATATCCTATACATCGCTAGCCTTTTCAACATTCCGGCGTGTCTCATGATGTGTTATGCTCGTGGTCTTTCCTATGACTCTCCGGAGCAAACAGAAGATGGATCGAAAGATTGCACGAGGTTAATACTTGGGCGCTACTGAAGAAACACTTTATCCAAGATATTGCCCACCATCAAAAATTTCTAATCAACTCTTGGAGATCCACAATTTCAAACAAGAAGACGACGAAACTCTGTATCAAGCTTGGGACAGATACAACGATCTTGTTTATAAGTATCCTACCAATGATCTTAACAACCAGCAAAAGGTCAATATTTTCTACAAAGGAATAAATGTAACTACAAGACAGATGTTGGACTATCAAGGACCTATTCTAAACATGACTCCTACTACTGCAATTGAGGCCATTCAAAAAATGGCGGACCATTCTCAAAAATGGCACGACGGTGGAAGTAAAAGAAACCAAGGTGGAAGTTTCGACGGAATTACAAATTATCGAAGCGCCCGAAATTGAAAGCCTCATTCGAGATATGTGAAGATCATAGAAACCGTTCATGCCATCCAAGTGGGTTATGAAAGCTGTGGAAGAGGACATCTTACGAAAAATTGTCCTCATATGGACGAAGAAGATATTGAAGAAGCTAAGTATGGAGAAAATAGACCATTTTACGGTGACAATCGAAATAGTAATGGGTATCGTGGTAATTACAACCGTGGGCCTTATGGAGAAAGAAAGCCCGTCTTAAGAAGAAACAATTAATAAATTTCTGAAAAATTCAGCCCAAAGACAAAAGGAGCAAGATGAATGGTTGAAGGAATTCAGAAAACACCGATAAAAACATTTCCAAACACTCGACTCAACTCAAAAACCTTGAATCCATGGTGATAAAGCTCAGCGAGAAAGTAAGGAAGAATAACGATAAACCTGAAGGATCTAAACCAGCTATGGAATGTAAGGTAATTATCTCGGATGATAACTCAAGATTCAAGGCCTGAGACGAGTTTAGGGACGATTTCGTCAACAGATCCGAAGTTACCGCAACATACCTAATGAGTTATGGCGAACCCTGTTTGACAAATACAATGATTTGTTAAGAATAATCGAGGAATATGACTCTAATGAATTACCGTAACCAAGAATCTCGCTACGGCGAATCGGGATACATGGGCTGAAAATTCTACTTGGACGGCCTAAAAAACTCGAGGAACTCTCCCTGAAGATGAAGAAGAGCCACTTATCACTCAATGTACCTCAGGCCATTTAATAATGAAACCACAAGAGGCCTACATGCACCTTCCACCAGTATTGCAATGGAGGAGTAAATAGAAGTGAAAGAATGGACATGCCCTCATGAGCGTGAAAGACATTGCATAAAATTCGGTAATTTGGCTTTTAAAGATTGGTACGCAATTCAATTTGGGAATGCCAAGATCCATCCAAATCTTCTTATAAAGCTAAAAATTGATTACTGAGCACATTCAAAAAGAGACTAATAAAGATATACCGCACGGATGAGCATTTAAGTGAAACTGACAAAGAATGAACCCACGACATTGGTGCGAAAAAATAAAATCTCCTAGGGAAATTTTCTGGGCTTCATGCAACCCGTATGACGATATGTGTGATGGTGGAAGCAACTCTGAAAGATTAGGATAAGATGAATTCTTTTGATCCTCATCCAATGATTGAAGAGAACGAGTTTACCTTGATAGACAACCTAGGTTCGATAGTTGGGTAAAAATTAAGTATGGGCATGTGGACGCATTAACGGAAGATAAGATTTGGAAGGAATACATGGATCAAGAAAATTCTAACGACAAAAGTATCAAAAACACGATTAAAATAACAATTGACGAGATATAGAGCGGGTGAGTAAGATAAAGAAGAATGCAAGCGCGTTAGTGGAAAACTGCCAATGAAGAATGGTTCGAGGTGATTCTCGATGACGATGATATCGAAGGGATGCTAGATTACCTTGAGTTGCAAGGAAATGAGGAGTTCACGATCCCGATGACTGCTTTCTACGAGCAAAGAAAGGTAAGCTCCCGGGGATCCTACAAAAGACCACCCCAATTATAGTGGAAAAATATGAATTCACTCGCTACCACCTAGGTCCGAGGAGAAATTTGTAAAGTCCAAAGATAAACCATTGTATTCGAATGCTTCAAATGTTGCATGGATGAGGCACAATTTGATGAAGAATATTGAAGAAGTGGGGCAAGCTCAAAGCCCCATAGAGCCCCGGCTTGAGTCTAACTTAAAGACTCAAATAAAGAAAAGTGCTCTTTCGAGACAACCCGAATTATCCCTTTTTTTTTTTTTTTATTTCCTTTCTGTTGGGTTTTGTGTTTCTAACCATTTTTGCAACAAACAATGAAGTAATTACTGCTGCAGTTGCTGATTCAACAGAGTTACGGGTAACTCATCTTGGTGATTATGCCGTAACCAACATTTTAGCGTACAGAATTCTTGTCGCGATACCACTACGGCGTAATACCATCTCGGTTATGCCGTAACTATTCGCCACGTACCATACCGGTTTTCAAGTTACGGCGTAACTTCTCATAGGAGTTACGACGTAACTCTCTCTGCTTTAATTCTTTCATTTTAAAACAATGAACCTTGTATTAGTAATTTAGATGAACTTTGTGGGTGTGTTCCCTGTAAACCCTCACGAGACTTCACTCGTCCACTTGGGACACCAAGTGGTTTAAAAGGCTTGTTGCATTCGCTAAATGCAACCGTGATTCCTATAAAAGTGAGTTAGGTTTGTTTTTCATTTTATTTTTTCTTTTTAGAATTATGCTTGTCGGTATTGTGATTTCAGGGATTGAAGTTTGTTCATGACGCTTAAACGAAGGCACGATCCTTTCTCGTGGGCCTTCTTCTTTATGGATTATTAGGGAAGTTCTCGCTCTAATTCTACTCTTCTCTTCACCTTTATTTTAATGCCTAGTACAAAAGGGACTTTGTACAATTCAAGTGGGGAGACGGGAGTAGAATTATCTCTTGAACTTTATTTTGCCCTCATTTTCTAGTTTATTTTGAAAAATTATGCCATTTTTAAAATTTTGACATGTTTTCCGAACCTAACTAGATTAGACCTTAGCAGCAACATACAACCCTTGACATTACATGGTGAGATTAGCCTTATCCGCTTCCAATATTTTACCCCAAATCCACCAAATTATGAGTGTGCCGGTAGCTTGTAAACTTTAGAACTTGGCCTTTGCATCATTTCGAGACCATTGACGAGGTATGTTGAGTTAGCTCGATGTATTTGACTTTTAGTTTTAGAAGGCAGTATTATAGGATTATCACCCCAAAAAGCCTACCATTGTGAGTCTATCGATTAGTCACCTCGACTTTTCGACCCCCATGTGAAACCCTTTGGTTGCACTCCCCTTTAGTGCAAGATACCCTAGATACACCCTTCTGAGCCATTCCTTTCATTTTGTCACCCTAATATATTGTTTCGTTACACCCTTACACATTAGCCTACCCTGTAGTCTTTATTTGTAATTGGGAAGTCATCATTTGCCTAAGTTCAAGGTTCGAGTGGAAAGGTTTGGAAATCACGCTTTCATCGACAACAATTATGAAGATCATTGAAGACCCCCCGAATTCCCATTGTTCATCTCAAGTGGGGGGATGTTATGTTCAAAGAAAAAAATTGATTGAGTTATGATTTTGTTAAGTGCGATGTTATAAGCACTGTAGTATGAGCTCTATTGTTTAGTATTGAGGAGGCCACCTCGGCCACATTGGAAGATTGGAGTTGGAGTTATACCAACTGAAGAAGAAAAGGTAGTGTGCCCATCACGACGTCCTCTAATGAAACATCTACCTTAAATTTCATGATCCGGTCTCTAGACTTCTAAACTTGAACTTTGGGCGGACGGTAAGTGGTGATGACTTAGTTATAGATATAGTCTACCTGCTTGTTTTTCATTTTACACCAATTATATATCCCATGTCCTATCCTTTAGTCATGAAGCGTGTCTAGGTGATGCAGCGAGCAATATTTGGTGTCTTGGCCATGGATTTGGTCATGTATCATTGATTTTGTCCACTTCGCCGTGACATGTTAGTAATGACGAGTCACCCCTTAACCTTTGTCGTGTCTACCCATATTGCCTTCGAGAATTGTTTAGCCCTTAACTCTAGTGGTGGAGATTTGTGTAACCGCCAAGCTTATGATAGAATACATGCTATGACTGTGCGATTGAGTGATCACCTCAAAATTGACACTTAGAATAGTTGAGAGATTTGAGTGTTTGTTCCCCTTTCGTGAGGTGTTCGGCTTTGTTTTATTCTAGCATAAGGATTTGTAAACTCATATTTTCCAGGTTTTGGGAGATATCTTTTAGGAATCTATCTAATAAGGTCTACTTGAGGGCAAGTAGAGTTCAAGTGGGGGATATTTGATAACATCAAATAGTCCTGAATATTAAGTGTCAATTTCCCCGTTAATGCTCGTTATTTATATCATTTATATGGATTTACGCATGTTTTCCATTGTTTTACACTTTCAGGTAAAATACGAGCATTGGAGCTAAAGAGACGTGGAAATGGAAACATTACTAAAGATTTATCACAATATGCTTATTTTGAAGAAGTTACGACGTAACTCATCTCTCACATTACGCCATAACTATTGCGTGGACCCAAGTCCAACTTATCAAATGGTTACGGCGTAACTCTTCCCAAAGGTTACGACGTAACTCCATTAGGTCAAAAGAGGTTCCACGCCGCATACTACGCCGTAATACTGCATCACTTTACAACGTAATCGAAGTTTATTGAATACTACGGCGTAACCATTATTATACGCCAAATATTTACTCGAGAAATTGAAGGTTACTGCAACCTGCACTTCGCCTATAAATACCCCTACGAATTCCCGCAAAGATTTCAAAGCATCCCATTCTACACACAACACTCTGAGAACATGGGAAAAAGCTCAAGGGAGGTCTAGGGAAGCATACGGAGCTGTTTCCAAAGGAGAAGTCACACCATTACGATAAGCTTTAGCGTTTATTATTTCTTTTACTTTCAATTCATGTATTTTGCACCTTTGAATATTGAATTGATGTGCATGATTAATATGAGCGGCTAAGCACCCTTTGGTGCTAGCCTAGTTATGATTCCTTAATTGTTTTGTTTACGTTTACCTTTACTTCCATACAATTATTTCTAAGTGTATGCATGCATAGTTCTTTGGTAGTCACCCTGGTTTGGTAGTTTTGAATGGCGGTAGAGGCCAATTGCCTAGGAGATATGACCAACTGACCCTAGGTGAGCGGAATGAGACGGAAAGGGTAAGATATGACCAACGACGACCCTTTCTACTTGTGCGCTGACCAACCTGATCACCTATTGTTTGGATGAACTTAAGAATTGGGGGGTGTAGTGTCTAAGTTCTAACGGCCGGGCACTCACTATTTAGAATCTAGCATGTAGCGGTACTTAATGACTTGGCTTAGGGGACCAGGAACAACAGACTTATGACGCGCACTGATTTCCTGTGGTGGCATCTATGTTGATAGGTTAGGGCGAATTGACCAAATGCTGTCCTCTCGAATTTGACCCCACCTGAAGTAATTGGAAGTAGGTAGACGTAGACATAACTAGTTAGGAGGATTAACTAGGTTAGCACCACTATTCCTCTATTGATTTCCTTTCTACCATTTATTTGCTTTTATATTCTGCATTAGTAGTTTAATTAATTAAAACCCTATCAAACCATTAATATTCTGTGACAATTAGACTTAGTAATTATCCGACACACATAGCTCTTGGGACAACCTCGGCTTTACCATTTACTACACTACACATGACCGGGTACACTGCCCGTTAGTGCATTAGGGTAGACCATAGGTATAGCGAGACACTGTAAATATTAAGACCTGGTCAGTAAAACCTGCATCAGATAGTCAGATAGAGTTTCTATAGCAGTTGATTCTCACATGATTCATTTGAGCTAATTTGTTGTTCGTCTCTATTTCAAGAATATTTGGTATGTATAATGTGTTGTTGATTCCGAGATATCAAAACCAAAGAAGGGGAAGGAGACATACATCTAAACGCATAAACGAGTACACGGATGAATTTAATACTTCTACTTGATCAGTTATTCCCGAAAGACAAAGGTCATAACCGCAGAGAAACTCAAGCATAAACTCGTAGCCTTTGGTGTGTTATTCCAACTATTTGGGGGTAGGATGTATTGTTCCAACTATTTGGAGGAAGGATATATTATTCCAACTATTTGGGGGAAGGATGTATTATTCCAACTAGTTGGGGGGAAGTGGTCTCTGGATACTTTTGGTATGTGTTAACTCAAATTCTTCAAGAGGGAAGCTAAGAAATATGAGAAGAATATTTGGGAGCATGAGATGATATTGCTTATCTATTATCTTCTATATGATTTATGAAAGTGCTTCCGTTTTTGCTTCATGTACACAATGGGATGATTTCGGCGAGATCGCGAACCATCAAAAGAGAGAGATTTGTGTACATCAGTGGACGACAACATGTTCACTTGATCGGGCTTAATCGCTATTCTCGAGTTGACGCCGCAGAGATGATTATTAGTGACTCAACATGTTACTTGATGTCATCATATATCTACTGGTTGATATATATTTGTATATTATGGGCTTCCATTGGTTATATGCAAGATAATTGGAATGCATTTTGTGAAATGAAGATGTTGATATATTGTTCTCCAATAGACAATCGCCCAATCTCAAGAATAATGTGTATATCGAGGACGCACAAAGTGTTCACGATCGAGCTTAATCATTTATTCCGGGTTTAATAGCCAAGCAGAGATGATCCAGGTTAACTTGTTGCTTCGTTGTTATCATCTTCTTCGGTTCTTGAGCTTCATACAATTAGACCGTTTGCTTCACTTTATCTTCTGGGGAATGGTCTTAATTCTAAGATTTTCGGTTTGGGGAAGCTTACCAAAGATTCACATTGACAAGGCTCATGTTCTGATCGATTTTCTTAGAAGCCCTAATGCTGGGTGGTGAAAGTTTAAGAGATATTGATTTCTTTCTTCTACATTGTGCTGAACGATATCCTTATCTAGGTACTCATTCCATCATCCTCTTAAACTAAATTATCTTCTTTGTAAATATTTTATCAAAAACAAAATACAAAATTATAAAACCAACAAAAAGAAAATAGAAAAATATAAAATTTTCAAAAACCCATAAAAATCAGAAAATCTTGAAAAATTACAAAAATATTTCTATGTTCATGTCTTCTGGTTTCGATAACATCTACGGGCTTTGAAATGTCATTCAAAAATGACACAGGCCTTTAGATGAAGTTCGAACAAATATAATTAAAAAAAAATTAAAAATTGTTTCTTAAAAAAAATTAAGATTGAGAAAAATGATGGTTTATTGTCATTTCATGCAGTAACCCGTTTTTAAAAGAAAGAACAGAGCTATGCTTAATCTTATTTTTAAACCTCATGCTCTGATTCTAAAAACAAATGTTTGTCGCAAAAAAGACAAATGTTTCCTTCCAAATATTTTCCTTCTATAAATTCTTCTGAAAAATATTTGTCATCTTATGTAAACTAAAATGCTTTGTAAAATAACTCGGACTCTATTTTTGAAAATCATCTGGACTTATCATTTGTCAAAATCTCTATCACTCAATCAACAACTAATGTCATTGATTGGGGGGAGATGATTTCAATCAAATCAACACAAAAGTTATTTTCAAACAATTAGCACGTAAATGAGCAAGGTCTATTTTTGAATAATCAAAATGAACGCTGTTTTATACATATGGTTCCAGAACAAGGCTAAATATTGTGTTTTCAAAGGATACTTAAGCATGTTTAATCAATGGAGTTTAAAGTTTCAAAATCTGATCCTTATCAGTTAAAATATTTTTCAAAAGCAAGTCATAATTCTCCTCAAAAGTCTTCAAAAACAATTTAAATCAATAAGAGATCACAAATCTCAAAGGATTTGAAAATTGTAATCGGGGGAGAATTTGTGATTTAAATTGATAAAACTCGATAATTCGATAAGTGGTTTAGAAATATATTGAAGTTTCTCTCCCTACATGTGCCAAACGATTTCAAATTTTCCACGCACATGTTAAGGGGGAGCATTTATCTTAAACCAAATGGAATCGAATCGTGATTGATTTATCTCAAAAAGTGCAGGTTCCCTCTAATATGTGCAAAACTCTTTCAAATATCGATGCACATATTGAGGGGGAGCAATCAAATGAAAACCTCATCCTTTCCTAAAATATTTTATCCGAAGTATTTAAAATACTAGATTTGATCGGAAAAGTGATGATGATATTTTTAGAAAATGATTAATCAAAGATTGGATTTGTTACTATTAATCTATGATTTCAAAGTCCTCTTGCCCCCATGTGCTAAAACAATTCTTTTACTTGAAGCACATGTTGAAGGGGAGCGTTTCTAAAATATCAAAACAATTAAGGTGCAAAATGCTTTGATTTTATATCACAAGTACCTTGATTGATTTTCAAATGGTTTTCAATTGGTTTCGAAGGCGGAATGAACAATACCTAAAGATCGACCAAATTTACTTTATGCATGGAGATATAAGGATGGTTAGGTTAGGTATTCTTTCCCACGATCTCGCCAGAGCCGGAGGGATCTACCGTGGACAATCCACTAGATAGTGTAGAGTCCTTAGGTATATTGAAAAAAGGAGAAAATGAGAAATGGGAAGAGTGCGGACTGAGACAGAGCTAGTACAGGAATTAACCCAACAAGGTTCTAGTTTTGAAGTCTCGGTAATTACTGAAGGGGTTGAAGAATGAAAAAGAATTGAATGTGAAAAGGGTGAAAACAAATAGCCCTCCATTTATTCAACCTTAGGGCAGAATCCGGGTGTTAGGAACATGTTTTATTATCAAGTGTAGGTCATTTCATTTGTAATAGGTCGTTAATAATTATGGTTTATAAATGTTTGTATTTAGTCTCACACCATGTAGTAAGCCCATGAGCTGTGATAGAAGGTTCTTCTAGAACCAAGGGAAACTCCCCTACTTATGTAAAGACTATAAATACCCTCCCTAGAAGGGAGAGGGTTGTTGGTTCTAATTGCAATTATCATTTTCACTAATCATTCATTAGTTCCTTCCACTCTCTCTCTATAACTTTCTCTCTCTAGAAATACATATTGTTGTGATAATATGGTGACCTAACAAGTGGTATCAAGAGCCAAGGGATAATTTAGGTTAATATTGATTAGATTTAATAGAAACCTGACTTAAAAACGTGTTTTAGATTGAAATTTATGAACTTTTGGATGAATAATTGTTTCTCGCTGAGTTTTCATGAGTTTTGGCTGAGTTTGGCGAGTTTGCCATGAGTTTCAAGTGAAGTTTCTCATGAGTTTCGCGAGTTTCTTTGAATTCTCGCGAGTTTCTCATGAGTTTTGGCGAGTTTGGCGAGTTTGCCATGAGTTTCTGCGAGTTTCTTTGAATTTCTGCGAGTTTCTCATGAGTTTTGGCGAGTTTGGCGAGTTAGCCATGCAGTTTGGCGAAGCCATACATTTCATGGTTTGAATTTTGGCGAAGTTTGTTGTGATACATATGAATTTTATGAAGCTCGTTTTTGTAATTTGGCGAGTTTGAAATTTGGCGAGTTTGAAATTTTCATGAAGTTTCGCTTATAGTTTTGACTTGGCGAAGTTTGGACTTACGAGTTTCTGATGCATGAAGCTTGATTTATGAGTTCGATTTGGAAGTTTCGACTTGGCGAGTTTCTGATTTGGCGAGTTTCGACTGGGCGAAGTTTCATTTGGCTTAGTTTCCGATGGCAAGTTTCCAAGTTTGGCGAAGTTTCTCAAGTTTGGCGAAGTCAAGAAGTTTCTGAAGTTTCTCTGCGATGCACTTCGCAAGCTTTGCTAGTTTCTGCCAGTTTGGCGAGTTTGTAGTTGGGCAAATTTTCTGCTTGGATTTCTGCTACTAATCTACATAAACCTAAACAACATCTATCCTTTAAAGATCCATAACACATCATCAACACAAATGTAAAAAAAAAAAAAAAAAATTCTAAGTTTGGCTTAGTTTTTGGCGGAAAATTTGAGTAAATTTTAATTAGGGAGACTAAACGTTCAATTTTACGGAATTCAAATTTTGGTTCAATCTGTGAAATTTTTGGTCAAAATTTCAAATTTTTGGGCCTAAATTAATTTTTCGTCAAATTTTAAGTCAAAATTTTCAAATCTCAAATTTTTCTTACAACTTTAGAATTGCATTTTATAGTGAATTTCAAATTTTGGGGGAGAAAATTTTTCATAATCATTTTTTGAGGGAAAATTAAAATTCACTACATCAATGTCTCTAATGCTTTCACAAATCTCCTCACCTTCCATCTACTGCTTAAAACATTCTTCACCAAACCTTGCTACTGATGATTCTGAAGATCCATTTGTGATATTAAACAAAGAAATGATGTTACTGACTAAGATGTTCTCACAATTTAAGAATTCAAAGAGTCGACTTCATCCTGATCCCCGAAATCAAGCAAGTAGGCAAGGTGAAAGAGTTGTTGTACAAGGAAGGAATGCTCAAAGGCTTGTCAAGAATGATGAGAATACTACAAATGTCAGTAATATGGACAATGAGGTTGTAGCATTGGAAAAGCAGGATGACATCAGCAGATCTGGGGAAGATATCATACCCAACTATGACACCGATCCCAACTTTGATGAAGAACAAATGGTTGAGGAAGATATCATTCCCACCTATGACACAGAGCCTATCTTTGACAAAGAACATATGGTTGAGGTACATCCATGTTGTTCATATTCTGCCTGAAATGTGAAACAAACTGAGCAACCCAATTCAGAAATGAAGGAGAGGTTGACCAGTGTTGCACAATGTCCGCACAACCGTCTCATGTCTGAGCCCTTAGTTGCAAACAATACAACTGAATCGTCAAATCAAATTCTTGAATCTGAAAACATTCTTCTCAAAAGACCATTGCTCAATTTCAAAAAGATTTTTCAAAACTAGAGGCACATTGCAAATCTCTTGAACTTAAAATGCAACGTAATCGTGTGGATACATTAGTAAAAGAAAATGAGCATTTAAAGGCTCAAATTCAAGCAAAGGGGCTTGCGCATGTTGCTTTACAAAACAAATTGAGAAGATTAACTGGCAAGAGTGTGGATACTAAATTTACAAAACCAACAATCTTGGGGAAATCGTCACTACAACCAATCAAAAACCAATCAGTAGTTAAACAACCAACTGCTTTTAAATATGAACGATCAAAACCTTCAAAACCACGGTTTACCTCCCAAGTTGTTGAGAATAATCATTTGTCAAATCCAGTCACTCCACATTCTTGGCCTAAGGGAAATGCTTCGCTCTATTAAACCTCAACAAGTAGTGCACCGCTCTTCTAGGATTAGTTCGAGAATAGTGTCTAAACCGAGCATTAACATTAAAAATTCATATGATTCACATGACGCGTACAAGAACTATGATCTAGAAAAGGCTAGAAAAAGGGCACTACTCCAAAAAGATGGAATCTTAGGTTCACAACCTAGTGTGATGCTTTCTAGTGTGTTGCATAACACTGCTTGTAGTAGCAAACCAAAACCTAAGTTTAATCAACAAACAGTTAGAAATAAACCCGTTGATCTAAACGTAAAATTTCAGAAACCTAATAGGTGGATCAATATAGGACGCAGACTCTTCCCAAAAGAAGTTTCAACATCCCCTAGATCTAACCTTAGATGGATTCCAACGGGTAGAGTTTTCAACACTGTTGGTCTTAGGTGGATTCCTACAGGCAAGATACTAAGTAGTTACACCATAACAAGTGTGAAACCCTCTACATCCATCCCTGAGGCAAGAAAGGAAATCATCAAAATAGTCTGTTCAGGTGTCAAGAAGATAATTGACACTACATCTTTATGCTTCTAACATCGGAACCCGTTACACTTGGGGATCCATGTTTTTTCTATCTTGCCCCCTCCTACTTTCTATACAGGTACAACAAAATGGCTTCGAATAATTCAGCGGACCGCGACCAAATTATGGCTTCTAAGTACAACACTTAGGACCGTCTCTCACCGCTTAAACATAATGATCCATCAGCTGCATCACCATTGTACTCAATCGTCAAGAATTGGAAAATTTGTTTGTCCATCTGTTTAGAGATTCTATAGAAAGTCGTGCTTCAGATGTATCTAATGTTTCCGCTGCACAACCTGATCATATTCTAATTCTAGATACACCCTGAATCTACAACAACAACCATTGCTCGAGATGCACCTTCAATCGAATCTCTGATAACAGTAGATCAAATTGTTTCCAACAACAATGACACAACTGATGATCAACATAAGATATTTAATGAACAAGTTCAAGTTTTATCAGAATTGATTCTCACAATATATTTATGGTACTTCATACCTCTTTGATTAATTGAACGTACATGGTTAAGCTGTCTCCGATTTCATCATCAACATACGTGGTGTATGTTTCGATTCATCGAAAACATCGGGGGGAAGAGAGAGTATATGTCATGTGTTTCTTTGCCCCTCTTGCGAAAACTCTTTCCCTTCACGAGTTTCTACAATCAGGGGGAAGAAATGAGACGATACGTGGTTCAAACATCTTACTTCGGTGTTATCGTTTCAACTTTCACTGGGTTATTTTGTGTGAAGTTACTTACATATGATAAAATGATCATGTGCGGAGGCATCATAATACGCTTAAAGCATCATATGTAGAACAAACCGCTTCCAACACCTGATGAACCAAATGATGATATTCTGAATGAAGTACCCCCACTGCAGATTTTGATCCAAATGCCTTTCAACCCGCTTTGCTAATGAGACTACTGCACTAGATGTCGCGGAATCTTCAACAAACCATTTGAATCCTCAGAATCTGCACAATGTATACCAACATCAACCCTCCACACATAGATGGACAAAAGACCATCCTTGGAAAATATTATTGGCAACCCAAATCAACCAGTCGTTACGAGACAACGTCTTCACTGTGATGGTGAACATTGCATACACTCACCGTCCTGCCAATTCAACCTAAAAACATTAAATACGCAATGACAAAAGACAACTGGATTGAATCCATGCAAGAAGAACTCAACCAATTCAAACGTCTTGAAGTATGGGAACTGTTGAAAGACCAACAGGGGTCTACGTCTATGGTCTCAAATGGATTTGGAAACAAATTGGATGCTGAAGGAAATGTTATCCAAACAAGTCACCGCTAGTTGCTAAGGGTTATCGCCGGAAGAGGGAATAGACTTTGAAGAATATTTTGCTCCTGCTCGCCTGAGGTGTTTGAAGATGATATTAGACTGCTTGAGAATATGCAGTTGTTGAGATATGGCCTGCCCAGTTCGTTTGATGGATGTCAAACCGCTTCTCAATGGACAACTTAAAGAAACGGTTTATGTCACCAACCGCATGGATTCGCTGACCCCCAGTTTCCTAACCACGCCTACAAACTCAACAAAGCTCAAGATGGTCTCAAACAAGCTCATCGGGCATGGTACGATAAGCTATCATCTTTCTTCATTGCAAATAATTTCACCAAAGGTTCGTTTGACCCAACTCTTTTTATACAATATCACGGGCACATATCTTAATTGTTCAAATTTACGTGGATGACATCATTTAAGTGGTCTACACATAAAAAGTTTTCAATCGCTTTTGCAAAACTAATGAAGAAAATTTTGAAATGTCCATGATGGGTGAACTTACGTTCTTTCTAGGACTACAAGTTCATCAATCACCGTGTATTTTCTTGAGTCATCCAAATATGCCCCTTGAATTGTTAAACTAATTTGGAATGAAAAACTGTGACACTTATGCCACACCAATGGCTCATACCAAGAAGCTAGACGCTGATTTACATGGGAAATTAGTAGACCCTACCAAATACCGTAGTATTTTTGGGTCTCTCATGTATCTAACAACCAGCGATCTCGAGTATTGTCTTTTGCCGCGGTATCTATGCTCCCCGTATCACGGCCCAACCGAAACCCACCCCTCTCGAGGCTAAAAGAATCCTCCGATACATCGCGGAACCATTAACTTGGGAATCGTATCCAAGGATTCTCGGTTTTGACCTAATCGCTTTGACGACACCACGCAGATGCTTAGACTCAAGAAAAGTACTTCAGAGCACTACAATTTCTTGGTGATAAACCGGTGTCTTGGCAATCAAAGAAGCAGATTGTACATCGCCGCCATCAACCGGCAGTAATATGTAGCCATGTCCGCTGTTGTGCCTCAAGTCATTTGGATGAGAACACAACTCAAAGACTATGGTTACGATTTGACAGTAATCCCATGTACCGACAATCGAAGTGCCATCATGATCTCGCAAACTCAGCCTAAAGACTCTCAAATCAAAGCACATCGATCTTCGCTATCATTTCATCAAGGACCACGTGGAACAAGGTACAGCTTGTATTATACTTGCAGGCCGTATCACCACTTGGAGATCTTCTCACCAAAGAATTGCCTCCCGCTAGGTTTAATGAGTTGGTCCACCGGATTGGTATGAGGTGTTTAACTCAAGATGAATTGGATGACCTCCTAAAACAGCCTTTAAAAACCTCACAAACACCAAAACCCTTTTGTAAATATTTTCAAAACAAAATACAAAATTATAAAATAAGAAAATCTCAAAAAATATATATATATATATATATATATATATATATATATATATATATATATTCTTTCAAACATCGCAAGTACAATCTTCAACACTTTGTTCTATCAAATCGCCATTTTTTCCCCCAACAAGTGTCGAGGGGAGAAAGTAAATATTTTTCTATTTTTCATAAAACCTTGTACTTGCATGTTACCTAAAATATGATGTTTCTTCTAAAATGGTGGATACGCCTCTTGTCAAATACTCCTGACTCAAATGTTTTTCAAAATTCATTATTTCAAAAGTCAATGGGGAGTATCATAAGTTTCTTGCCTTACAAATGTTTTGTCTAACCTAAACTAGTTAAAGGATCTTGGTTGGAACCTATTTGAGGTTAAGGACTAATGTGTCAACTTGGTAAATT
Source organism: Chrysanthemum makinoi (assembly GCA_910596185.1). Classification (NCBI taxonomy): domain Eukaryota; kingdom Viridiplantae; phylum Streptophyta; class Magnoliopsida; order Asterales; family Asteraceae; genus Chrysanthemum; species Chrysanthemum makinoi. Next base: position 72,999,436 of record OU343222.1, on the reverse strand, counting down.
AAAAAATCATTTACTCCTAAAATACCAAGATCAAACGCCCAAATCAAATCTTCAAAACTGTTCAAGCCGCTCATAATCTGAAAGTTCTAAATTGTTTTGATCAAGATTCTAATCAAGGATTTCACAAATCTTTCAAATCCAACGTTAAAACTCTTAAACCTGATTTTGGAAAACTGCTCACTCGAATCTAATCAGTGTTTTATGCAAAGTGGTTGGATTGAAATTAGTTATATTAAAACCTTTCTTAGTTTCTATTAAACTTGTTTCAATCGGTTCAAAACCACCCGTAATCTTAAATTCATTAATTTGAATTCTAGGGTTCTTGCGCTCATCTAAGGTTTTTTTTTTCTATTATGTGATATGTTATTAGGTGGTCAAGAAAGTGTTAGAATAAGTATATATGCATGCTTTGAACCTTTAAATTAGCCCGTAAAACATCTAAACTGTAAGAATTTAAGTTTTAGGTTATTAGGGTTCATATCCCATGAATCTTCCGATTCGTGGTGGAAATGTGTTTATATCTTGTTCCATAGCACCCATATGACATCTAGGACACCTGCATACATTCTTGTTTGATTTGTGTAGCTATATCTCGTGATGCTTAGATTAAGGGTTTAGGTTTAAGTAATTTTACCAAGTCTTTCTCGTGTATCCGATATGTTCTTATGCTTATTTTGTGATCTAAGAGATGTTTGGAATTAATCAATCAAGTTTTCATGCTTATGTTTATAATGTTACGCATAAGATGTCTACAAAGGGAGATATACGTGTATCTTGGAAAGATATTCAGAACAACGCTTGCTACAAGATAAGCTTTACTCTTACGAGCAAACTTTACGCAGTAACATCTAGCTTATTTCACGCAGTATGCCTAAAGCCTTTGAACTTGTCTTACGCCAGAAGAAACTCTTTTTCAAGATAAGCTTGGTCTTACTTTAGCATAAATTTACGATAAGCCTTTCTACGCATAAGGATCCCCTACACATAATCCATCGTTTCACTACATTTTTGCCCGCTACGTATATGTTACTTGTTAAGTTATGCATAAGCTTTCAAAAGTTAATATGTTGTGTGTTATGAAAATTGACTTTGAAATCTCAACACGCTCACGTGAACTTATCACATCAACTTCAACAATTGGTTAAATGTGACTTTGGACTTGTAACTAGCATAAACATGTTACCATCAAACAAGGAATTAGATAATAAATCAGACTAAATCAAACACATCGCGGTTTCCATACGCCTGCCTTTTTGTCTAATGTCTTCGATCACAAAATGGTCGCAAATCAAGCAATCATCAATGCCCCAGCCAGCTCTTGATGGCAAAACATTCCCACTGGATACGCACAAAACAATTGGCATGAACATTCTCCGTGTCATCTTCAACAACTTCATATGCTCATACTCATCTTGCTTGAATTGCCGCGACATCCTTCCGCTTCATCCATTCAAATTCATGCTCACAAAGTCATCCTGATGATGAGTAAGATTCAATGGAGGAGGAAATACAATTTCGTAAGTCATTAAAGCGTAAAAGGATGGAATACCATGCTTCAACCTTTTCGTTAATCAACCCAGCAAAGGTGAGGGTCAAGCAAGAGTCCTCCACTTATGGAAGATCCATTGCAAACAACTCTTACCACATCCGATCCGGTTAATCAACCCTAAGGATCAGGTGTCATGTCTCTACAACCGTTGAAATGAAGCAACCACAACAACAACTAAAACAACCGCAAGTAGAAAAGCATGGTGAAGATGTGGAAATATCTGACGAAGGAGATTACGATCATGATAAGGATGAAAGAGTCATTGATGATGATAATTTGGTGGTCAAGAGGAAATGATTCAAAAGAGGCAAAAGAAGCCGCTAGAAGTGAGGAGGAAAAAGTTAAAGAAGGAATAAGACAACTACATAGTTGAAAATCCTATACACAAACCTCAACAGCCTTCTCGTAACACCTCTTGACACTTCCACCAAACCCAAAAAAAAAAAAAAAAATCATCTCAATCATCACCTCCATCATCATAAGAAACACCTATGTCAACAAATAAAATCAAGAAGGCAACTCCATCCAATGATTCGATAAATGGTTAAGCGGGTTATCACCAATACAAAACAAGCTACACGTACCACCACCATCCGATCAACCAAGGGATTCGTAATCCACACCACCAATGGAGAAAACCGTGATCACTTTACATACACCGTGAGGATCACGTATACCCAGCCCCAACCGTAACCTCAACCGAATTTAGATCAAGTACATTACTGCACTCCTTGTTTTCATACACATCAAATCAAAGAGCGTGTTGAAGTTCTCTCCTGGTCGAATCTTACCTAAATTCTACACTTCATCGAAATCAATCAAGAAGCTCAAGACAAAATCGCTCATAAACAAAAGTTTGGGTTTGTCTACTAATGTGAAAATCATCATACTTGCTTCATGGCTTTCGATGAAACTCACTAAGTTCTATGACGCCACCCTGGAGATGGTTCGAGATGGATTGGCATATCGATTGAAGGACATTGAGTTGGGTATAATTCAGACGAAGAGATGGAATTCAAAGGATCGCAAGGATGTTCGTTGATTTATCACTATGATTGATGAATGTTGATTCATTGGGATCGATGCAACGGTTGGAGAGCTATGTGGCAGGATGACCAAACTTTCGATTCTGACTCTCCAACGCCCTCAAAATTAGTTGATCGTCTGTAATCATTGGGTATTCTCTTGATTGTGATTTTGCTTGTTTGATTATTCGTCATGGCTTGTGCACACATATCAGTGTACAACCCGTTCTTGTCAAGAAAGGACCCTGTGGTACGCATCAGTGCCACAATCCTATAAAAGGAGCGAAAGCTTCTTACTGTTGATTAAAACTTATCAAAACTTTCATTTTTCAAAGTTTTGTTCAATAGAACAAGTACTTCCCCTTATGTTTTCAAAACTTCAAAAGTTAGTATCACTTGTTGAGGGGGAGTATTTGCAAAATATTTGTTCTAAATCAAATGTTCTTGAAATCCATTTCTTTCCAAATGAATTTCCAATGCCTCAAAAAGCATATTTTAATCAACATGTTTTTCAAAAACAACATTCATATGCTATTTTTGAGGGGGAGAAATGTGATTAAAATTGTTGATCGGGAAGTTATGGAATCTCATAACGTGCTCGACTCAGATATCACCAATGAATTGACGATCTTTGAATGTCGTAGAATCGAAAAGATTTGTCTTCCACGACTTATCTTAGTAGAATGTACCAATCCGAGACACTCTTGATTGACATGAACTTTGATGGGTCTAACCTCCTTTTCAAGGAGAGTTTACATCTTCAAGGTAGTTATTAGAGCTAGTTGTCACCTAAAAGCAGATAATGGAACTCTTTAACTATACAACGTAACCGTGTCTCGCAGGGAATTGTCTATCAAGAGTCGATCAATTCAAAAGTGCGAACTCTACCCTCTCTGTGCAGATTTCACCAAAACTCATAAGCACATGTGAGGGGAGTATTTCAAAAACCAAAACTCTCAAGGTGTTACCAAAACATGTTTTTCATTATAAACATCTTGAGAGATTTTTCAAAGAAAAGGTTTTTTGTGGTAACATAGGATAGTCATGGGGTTAAAAGGTGACTAAGTTTAGGAATAAACGTCCTATGATCCGCCAGAGCCGGAGAGATCTACCCAAGGACATCACAAATAGTTAGTATCTAGAAGTCCTTAGGTATGATTGAAAAAGGAGAAAATGAGAATCGGAGAAAGAAGGAGTTGAAGAATTAAAAAGAAAAGTTAAAGAAAAGGGTGAAAAGAATTAGCCCTCCAAATTATTCAACTTAGGGCATAACCGGTTCAATTCATATGCCACTGGTTGTCACAAGATGACACCGGTATTGAAGACAAAGTCGTCATGGACCCAATGACGCAATGCACTAAACCTTCTAAGCCACTCAAGTTCTCTTAAAAGAGCTTGTTTCATTCTCACAGGGAACCCTACGTAATCTATCGACTCTCTTAGAGATTGTTGGTATTGAAGAAGGAGACCCTCTCCTAGTCTCGCTAGGAAAATCAAAGCACACTAATCGAGTCTAGAGCCATGAGATTCATCAAAAGATCTCTTAGGAACACTTAAATATTTCATCACTTGTTGTTCAAACAATAAGAACAAAAGTGACACTTTTCCAGAGTCCTACACGATCTTAGCAACTGTCGAACATTTATGAGGGATTCACAATTGTGATCCTCAATGATTGAATGGAAATCCTCGCCAGTGGTCAACATCAAACACCCTGACAAGGTCACTTCGGTAACTCCTTGTGGGTTACGCAGTGTGTCTCAAACGGTCTACGTGGGCCAAAGGGTGATGCTTCGTGTACCTCAAATACTCATCTGAATGTAGGTGTATTTCGTACATCGTGTTATCTCACTTGTGGGACCTGTCAGAAACGCCTTTGAGAGAATTAGAGATGTGCTTTCACACTATGTCTTTGTTAACACACTCGGTTCAAACTTGTAAGTGATGTATTATTTCTAACCCATGTTTTATGTTTTCTTCTTATGGATGCTCGCGGGTGGAAAAGATCGCGCGTATTACACTTCACATGCTCATACCAACATCAACACAACTTGAAGTTCTCTCAAAAGGCAAAGAAAATTTCGTAAAGATTCTACATCAAAATCAAAGAATCTGCAAAGTTATGAGATAAAGATCAAAGTTAAAGAATGAGAACTTCAAATATATGAATCACAAACTTCATCAGAAGTATGAGCATGATGGAAATGACCTTCATCACTAACAACAAAGATGTTGATAAAGGCGATTTCACAACCGATCACAACAACAAGAACAAAGAACAAAGATTCAAAGAATCAAAGACGCCACAAGCTATGAACGCCAAAGAAGTTCAAGACGTCAAACGACCTAAGCAAGACAACAAATGATGACCAACCCTTAGGGAGAGATTGTTAGGAACATGTTTTATTATCAAGTGTAGGTCATTTCATTTGTAATAGGTCGCTAATAATTATGGTTTATAAATGTTTAGAGTTTAGTCTCACGTACTCATGTAGTAAGCCCATGAAGTCGTGATAGAAGGTTCTTCTAGAACCAAAGGGAAACTCCCCTACTTATGTAAAGACTATAAATACCCCCTCCCTAGAAGGGAGAGGGTTGTTGGTTCTAATTGCATTTATCATTTTCACTAATCATTCATTAGTTCCTTCCACTTTCTCTCTCTATAACTTTCTCTCTCTATAAATACATATTGTTGTGATAAGATGGTGACCTAACACATTAGGTGGGATTGGATAGCTAGCAAGGAGTAATACATCATAAGTAGATACGCTTCACTTCTCTTCTAGATCCGTAAAGACTTTTTCATTTTTATCCTTGTATTTTACTTTAATTAGTAGCTTTTGGGCTAGTTGACTAATAACTAATTGCGCCCTTCCCTTCAAAACCGAGATTTTAATTGCTTTCATAAAATATAAAAATACAAAATAATCATCCCTCACCTTTAGACTTAATTTGTAGGATCGTGAATATTATGTTGTTTTATGATTCGGGTGGTTTAGGACAATGATTAAATAAGAAAGTCATTTTAGAGAGACGAAGAGAGTTGAGAGGAGGTTCCTTGAAAAAGAGTTGCTTAACAAATGAAAGGTTAGATTCAAAGAAGCCACACCCCTTCCATGGATGGAAGGGGTATTTATAGTTACACAATACACGACCTCCTATCGGCCTGTGGATCAGACATGCAGTGGGTAAAGACCCGTCCCTTCCTCCACCTGTTGCACTAAACTATACTACGCTACAACCGACT
>OU343222.1:72866591-72993515 GCA_910596185.1 Chrysanthemum makinoi | reverse complement strand
GGGTGCCTAATTACGGATCGATTCATTAGTAATTTGTGATGGCTTCCCCAAGGTTGATGGTTTTGCAAACTTAGTGTTCCTCCATTTCAATAATTTTTCTAAGCTCATTTTTTAAAACATATAAATGGCTCTTATCTGAAGTTGAGCTTTGAGGGCTTAATGTCGCTAACAAAGAGTTTGTTTGATCAAAAGACTTAGTCTTATTTTATTTAGTAGGGACACATTGTTCTAATTGTTTCTTCCTCAGAGACTCATTTTCCCTTAATAATTTGGCCACACATAATGCTAATTCATCATTCCTAGCTTCAACAGTATCACTAACCTCTATATTAAGACTGTTCATACCCATATTAATTTCTTTATGCAAGTCAAATGTGTTTCAGTTACATATGGTTGAGTTTTGTCTTGAAGCTGAGTTTTTAACTGGTTAATTTCAAAAAATTCAAATGATTCAGGAATTCGGATCTATGCAATGTTTAGTAGCTTGACAACTTTCTTCTTTTCGTTGTATTGCAATTTCCAAAGAAATGCAATGTTTTTCAAGAATTGAGTATTTGTTTGAAAGTTTGTCGAAAATTTTCTTATCAACCACGTTGTTAGTCATGATATGTTTTATCATTGACTCAGCCTCGATTCTGAGAACATTTATCGGCCTTTTGTTACGTAGGGTCATTAGTTTGCGAATTAAGCATAAATGGATTATTAATAATAGTTACAGAAGATTACGCTTGAATAGAGATTACTTTGAGTGTTTTGTTCATTCATCATTCGTACCGCGGCATCCTCCTTCGTGAGGCAAAGGTTTTGAACAACTTGTTGCATCCATTTTTATGTGTACATGTACGGCGGCAATACCCACGACGGGTTACCCAACTCATCACACCTCTCCATTGACTACATCACACATTCATTCATGTAATCACATTGCAGGTAGCATTCTCAATGTACTTCTTCACATTGTCTCAATGAACTCATGGACTTCCATTCGGTATGCTTTTGAAAGAAATTTCGGTCATGTGTTGATCATAATCGATGAATATTCCCCATTGATGAATGGTGAAATTGTTTGTAGATTACTTGAAGTCAGTACTGGAACCAACCTTTTGAACCTTTTTTGTTAAGTTGTAGCTCCAATTGTTCTAAGTTTAACGGCAAAGTTCACATTAATGTGGATAAGTCCTGGCGGAAGAGGGCAATACATGTTCGTTCCATTGTTATGGGTAGAAGCAATATGAGGTGAGAAGTAAAATGGCGATAGGGCTCAATGCCGCATTCCTTTTGCATGGCATTCTTTAGCATTAATAGGTGCAATTCTTTATCATTGGACTCAGTATGAAGATTCGGATCATCATTGGTTGAATCAATCATGGTTAAACTTTGAGGTAACAAATACTTTCTTTGTTCTCCACAGTATCATATAGTTTGAGCACATTGGAGATTAAGGGATCAGTTGTGTAAGACATTGTGTTAATATCGGATGGCAAGTCTTAATTTTCAATAAAATATCCGGACAATTAAGCACAAATCTCTTCAAACACTCTTTCCAATGACAAATCACATCAAACAAATTGCACTTTCAGACAAATCGCATCTCGGTCAAATCGCGCAACCGGACAAATGCATCTTAGGTCAAATCGCACCTTGACAATCGCACATTGATTACCAAATGCTTAGCATGCAAATCCACCCTAGACAAATCGCATAGTACACAAAATTACACCAACTACTTCCACTACTTTTGTCCTTTCTTGTCGTTTTGTCTCAATGACAAATCGCATAAAAGACAAGTAAACTTCCACGAGAAAATGACAAATCACACTCGGAAGTATGACAAATCACTTCAATAGCGATCAAAAGAGACAAATCGCATAGAAAAACTTGACAAATCACATAGAAAATTATTATCACGAGAGTCAAATGCATAGAAAACTTTCAAACACACCACTTTTCTCAAAACAACCCAACCACGATGATTCAATCATTCCAAACCAAAACCTAACACTTATATTGATTCTAAACACAAAAGTACTATCAAAATTCAAACTTTAACACAAGAAATGAATCAAATGATGCAAACTACTCTAAACTCATTCAAACCCAAAAACCTTATGAAAACCACTAGAAATCCAAGAACATGAAAGATGAGTGATCAAACCATGGCTCTTGATACCACTTGTAAGATATTGGTTTTCATAAACACACAATTAAGCACAATAATGGGCGAATGATTTAGAGTTCTAGAAGTGAGATGTTATAGAGATAAAACAAAGGAAGGTTAGATTACCAAATGAACATCCAACCCTCTCCCTTGTGGGAGAGGGCTATTTATCTAAATGACTCGTCCTCCTTGGTACGTGGATCGGGCATACGATTGGGTAAAGCCATTACTACTTCCACGATTGTTACTTATACTACTAATTATCTAACTAATATCTTTATTCGTCTACGAGCTATAATATACTTGCTAAACATACGTTGGGGTGACCGACACTTCGCATGGATTTTCTAAATCCTAACATAAAAGATATTGATCTTTGGTACATCATTGTTGAAGATTTTGAAGCCTTTGCAAAAGATGAAAATGGAAATTTAGTTAACATACCTCATGATAAACTCACCGTTGATATTAAGAAAAAGCTTTCCAAAAATAGTGAAGCTAAAATGGTTTTATATAATGCTTTTAAAAAGGAATTAAAGAATTTCCATGCTAAAACCTCTAAAAATTTGGAATTCTCTAGTTGTAACTCATCAAGGTAATCAACAAGTTAAAAACAATAAAATAGATTTATTTGTTCAACAATATGAATAATTTTCAATATTGGATGAGGATACTATAGATCATTCTTTTGCTAACTTTAATACTATAATTACATCTTTACAAGCACTTGATGAATCTTTCTCTAGTTGTAATCATGTTAGGAGATATCTCACGGGCACTTCCATCGGAATCTAAGATTTAATGACAATCGAAGAATCAAAAGACTCAATCCTCACCCCTTGATGAACTCATAGGCAATTTAAAAGTCTATGAGCTTGTCCTCGCTAAAGATTCTAAAGCCTCAAAAGTGAAAGAGAAGCACAAATATCTTGCCTTTAAAGCCAAGAAGGTCTCAAGCGATGAAGAGAACTCCTCTTCGGATAGTGATGATGAGGAGTATGCCATGGCGGTAAGGGACTTCAAGAAGTTCTTTTAAAAGAAAGGGGAAGAATCGTCAAGCAACCATATGAGACAAGAAAGGATTCCGAAAAGCAAAAAGGGCGAGGCAAAAGGATGATCCGCTTGCTTTAAATGTGGGGACCCACCACTTTGTTAATGAAATAAAATTTGTAAAAATGTTTATTTATATTCTACGATCTTCTAATGTTTTGTCGATAACAAACGTAAAATCATTTTAACGAAACAAATAAAAATACGTAAATGGTTTGAACTAATAGTTTCTAACATATTAAACATTTTCACATAAAACACTAAAACAAGTATAAGTGATTTTATGATTTAATATTACATATGTAAACAACTAGTGTTTACATATTTGGGTAAAATATACACATAACTAGTATGTAGTATATTGGGTAATATAAATGGGTAGAAACTTTAGTATCATAACCCATTGGGAAAATACATTGAATGTAGTTGGGTACAACCCAAAGCCCGACATGGAGCTTGACCCATAACTCATTGCATGACATCATGCTTATATCATATATGGATAATATCCATAACCCATGGTTTAGACCCATACCCATGTGACTAGGTGCATTACTCAACGGATACATTGTATCCAGCTAAAGACCCATGGATCAACCCATGACCCATGACCCATAACCAAAATACCTATGGGTAAAAGGGAGGCGTCCAGGATCCCATTAATACACTAGACGGATCCCTCAAGGGAGGGATCCGTGGGATCGAGAACGATAGTGTTTTTTCTTCTATAAATAATGAGCCATTTCTTCCTTTTAGCTCACCACTTTCACACATACTCTCTCCAAATATTATATCTCTCTAACCTTGATCAAAGATCTATGTAGTTTGTCTTTTGTTTTTGTGTGATCTTCTAGGTTCCTCTTAAGGGCAAGATCACCACCTTTGAAGTCGAGAAAGCTCAAGTCCAAGAGTTGCCATGCTTCCTCATCATCAAGGCTATTGAAGTCTTCTTGTTGGTGATTCTTTTCTTACTTCTAAGAAGTTTAGTGTTGAAGACATTAGTGAAAGATGTCTCAGGGTCAAGCGAAGACATTAGTGAAGGTGTCGATCGTCCATATTGTAGGCATTAGTGAAGGTGTCTGAAGCAAGTTACAAGACATTAGTGAAGGTGTCTTGAAGATCTAGCCACAAGACATTAGTGAAAGGTGTCTTGAAGATCTAGCTAAAGGCATTAGTGAAAGGTGCCTTATATGTACAATCGATATGGATGCGTTTCTAATACAAGATAACTAGTACTAGATCCAAGGATGGTGATATCCTTGATGGTGTTGTAACAAGGAGTAGATCTCCTTGAGATTAGGTATTGTGTTGTGATGGGTAGTATGTTAGGATTTGGAAAATCCAGTAGTTAAAGTGTCGGTCACCTCAAGTATATGTAATCGTTAAGCTTCGTAGTCGTAGTTATTTATGTTATGTAGTATTTAGTTTGTAACACCGTGTTCAGAGGGCGGAATGGTCTTTACCCACTGTATGCACGATCCATAGCCCGTCGGTGGCGTTTTATGTAACAACTATAAATACTCTCTACCTCCCAAGGTAGAGAGTTGGAGCTCATAATAAGATTTTTCTTTCTCTCACTAAAGTTCCCAAATCTCTAACTCTTTCTCTCTAGAAATCATCTTATGCGCCTACTTTGTTTATGGTTTGATGTGTATGTGAAATCCAATATGTTACAAATGGTATCAAGAGCCATGGTTAGATCATCACTTACATATCCTTGGATTTCTAGTGGTTTTAGATGGTTTTTGAGTTTGAAAAAGTTTAGTGGTTTTGCATCATTTGGTTCATTTCTTGTGTTAAAGTTTGAATTTTGGGTGTGCTTTTGTGTTTAGGATCATTGTGCTTGTGTTTTTGATTGGTAAACTTGAATCACGCGTGGTTGAGCTTGTTTTGGATTGAAAAATGTGTTTTTAAAGTTTTCTTGGTAGCGACTTGGCTCCGGTGTAAATTTCTTGGTAGCGACTTGCTTACGTAAAAGTAGCGAGTTGTAGTGAGTTTTCAGTAGCGAGTTGGTCATAGCGACTTGCCTTTGAGACAAGGTGACAAGCGGTACATAGTGGATTCTCCACTATGGGTAGCGACTTGGTAGGTAGCGACTTGCACCAATTTTGATGGCGACTTGTTCTTTAAGTTTCTTAGCGACTTGGTGGTAGCGATTTGGCCTTTAGCGAGTTGCTATTTAAGCGACTTTGACATCTTATGAAGATGGTGCATAGCGACTTTCTGTCAAAATTCTTAGCAATTTGGAACTTAGCGACTTGTTTTGTTATTACTTAACAACTTTGTGCTTAGCGACTTGGTTCAAGGATTTCCAGCGACTTGGTTGACTTTTGTTAGGTCACTAGTTTTACAAACACAAGTTATATAGAAAGGAGATGAGGCGTTTGAACAAGTATCAAACAACACACACGCAATAAGATAATATACGGTTAAGAAGAGGTGTATGTGAAAGAAAGAACTTGAACAACCAACCTTCAAATGAAGGTTATTACATAGTTTATATAGGCAAGGAGCTAGGGCAACACTCCCTCTCCTTCCCTATTCCCTATTGGGCTTGGGTCAAGCTTATGGGCCTTCTACATAAGCTTGACCTTAAACAAACATAAAGGCCATAATAAAGCTACCTATTACATATGAAATATAAATACTTGAAATCCTGTTTAGGAGTGATTCCAACAATCTCCCCCTCAAGTATATATGAATGTAGCGGTGAAGCGTTGATGTAATAGTAGCTTGATGGCGTCTTCGACATTCTTCTTTCTTGTGAGAAGAATTGCCTTGATTCGAACAATCTCCCGGTGTAGAGATAGTTATCTTTGAACGGTTATGCTTTGACGTCATCTTTAACTTTGTTCTTTGATCATTGTTCTTTGTGATGAAAGTGATAGTATGTTGTTGTTATGCATCGATGCCTTCAGGTGCTTCGTTGCTCGGTGTCTCCCGTCATTCTTCACATGCTCCTGCGCTCTTTGGCGTTGGAAATCAATCTGATGAAGTTCTTTAAGTCTTTGACTTTGTAGATTCTTTGGTTTGACGAAGAATCATTCTGATTGTTGTGTTGCATTGAGATAGAACTTCCATTAGTGATGATGTTGGCGTGAGCATGAGAAGAATCAGCACGATCATCCGCTTCAGAGCTTCCATAAGAAGAAAACATTTCAAACGGTTAGTAATAAGCGGTTTCCGGCACTTACAAGTTTGAACGTCGAGAGTGTTAACAGCATAGTGTGAGACACAACTCTAATTCTTACAAAGGCCGTTCTGGAATCGGAGTCCCACAAGTGAGATAACAGCGATGTAAAGTACATCTACGATTCGAGATGAGTCGTTGAGGTACACCGAAGCATCACCTCACGACTGTAGACCGTTTGAGACACACTAAGCGTAATCCGCGGGGAGTTGCGGCGACTGGGCATGAAATTTGATGTTGACCATTTGGCGGGAGTTTCCATTCAATGCGAGGATCACAAATGTGAACCTCTCATAAATGTTCTCGACAGATTGCTAAGATCTGTGAAGGACTCGATATGAACCACCGATGATCTTATTAGTTGATCATCAAGTGATTAAATGTCAAGTGTTCCTAAGAGATCTTTTGATGAATCTCGTGGCTCTAGACTCAATAGTGCGTTTTGGTTTTCTTGAGCGGAGACTAGGGAGAGGATCTCCTTCTTCAATACCGGCAATCTCTAGGGAAAGCCGATAGTTTCGTAGGGTTCCTGTGAGAATGAAACAAGCTTCGGTTGAGAGAAACTTGAGTGGCTAAGAAGGTTTAGTGCATCGTCACTTTGGGTCCATGGCGACTTTTAATCTTCAATACCGGCGTCACTAAGTGACAACGGTAGCATATGAATTGAACCGATTATGCGCCTAAGTTGAATAATACGGAGGGCTATTTCTTTTCACCCTTTTCTTTGCATTTCTTTTTAATTCTTCAACTCCTTCTTTCTCCGATTCTCATTTTCTCCTTTTACAATCATACCTAAGGACTTCTAAATACTAACTATTTGTAGTGTCCTTGGGTAGATCCCTCCTGCTCTGGCGGATCATAGGGCAGTTATTCTAACCTTAGTCACCTTATAACTCCATGACTAACCTATGTTTGCCATTAAAACCATTGTATGAAAAAATGTCTCTCAAAGGGTTTGTTAATGAAAAACATGTTTGAACCATTGTGAGAGATGATGTTTTGCATAAATACTCCCCTCCACATGTGCTTAATAGTTTTAATGGTTAAATGCCGAGTGAGGAAAGAAGCGCACATTTTGAATTGATCCACCGAAGATAGACAATCCCCCGCGAGACACGGTTACGTTGCATAGTTAAAGAGTTACATTGTCAACTTTTAGGTGACAACTAGCTCTAATAACTACCTTGAAGGTGTAGACAAACCTTGGAAGGTTGTCAAACCCGTCAGAGTTCATGTCTATCAAAAGTTTCTCGAATGGTACATTCTACTGAGACAAGTCCTTTGCGAGACACGTTTACATCACTAGCGAACTAGCTTGAAATTATTACCCGTCAGGACAAGTCTTTTCGAGTTACTAACAGTTTAGTACCGTCAATTCGTTGGTTAAGTCACGAGGTACAGATTCATTTGCATTTTGTACAACATATTTCTTATCACATATTTTCTCCCCCTCCAAAATGGCATATTAAAGTGTTATTTTTGAAGCGTTTGAGAATAAATATGACCATTTCGAGTGTTGCGGGAAGAATGACCCCTGTGAACAATTTGTGAACAAAGTTTCAAATACTCCCCTCAACAGTGATATAAGCGGTTGAGGTTTTGAAAGTCTTAAGGGGAAGTACTTGTTCTTTTGAGCAAAACCTTGAAAAATGAAAGGTTTGATAGGTTTTACTCAAAAGTAAAAGCTTTAAGCTCCTTTTATAAGGATTGTGGCAGCGAGTACCACGGTCCTTTCTTGACAATTACGGGTTGTACACTGTTATGTGTGCACAAGCCATAGACATATATAATCATACATCCAAAATTATGAAGGAAACAATTCAAGGGGTACCAGGAAGTGTAGTGATGTTCCCGAGTGGCCTAGCGGGGCGTTGAAAGCGGTGATGTTTCTCTGGGTCGACCACCAACATAGCTCTCCAATCGTGCATCCCTTCGAACAACCGTTCATCAATCATGGTGATGATCCTTCTCACATCCCTCCTCACGAGAATTCCAAACTACGAGACCCACTTTCAGTATATCCTTCAACACGTATGCTAATCCGTCCCTAACCGGCTTCAAAGTATGATCCCGAATTTATGAAGATCACTACGCCATTAAGCGGTTTCTTTGAAGTTCACTGCGGTAAACAACTCGAAAGGTTTCTTTGATGGCGTATATTGAGGTAGGCTGATTGAGATCGGGAAGAGTAAGCATTGGAGGAGTGAGGTTGACAGCGTCGATAAGATTCAACGACCATCGGATATCTTCAACACGTTCTTTGATCACGATCGTCTAATGAAGATGAAGCTGACTTGATAAATTCACGTTGAACTTGGTCGAGAATTGTCTCATACGACCACGTACCTTGGCAAGGTACATGTCTTGATGTCGTTGAGGACAAGTTCTCAAAGTCAGCCTCGGAGAATCCATAGTTCTGTTCATCTTGTCGTTTGACTATGATATTCTTTAAGAATGAATAGTCCCACTTAGACTTGAGATCAATGTGTTTGATGGCCACGATGTCCTTAGAACTATACATTGCATGTTGAGACTTACGAACCGAGGCGGCTTTGTAGTAGATTCTTGGCGTTAGGGCCAATGATGAATCCCATACAATGCATCTTGGTCGTATGCTTGCGTTGTCGAGAAAACAAGTGATTTACACGTTCCTCGATAGCTATGCAGTTTGAGTAAATAGCATTTGGGAATGGAAGAGTCAATGATGTAGCGTATTTTCGCGAACCATCGCTACGTGTAAGAAAATCGAGGTCTCTGTTAAAGAAGTATCGGAAGGGAATCCGTGGTTCGTCTGTTTGGCCAATGGTCGGTAGGGGTTTGGTCCAATCGGTGTAGTATGGAGGGTTGTCCCTTTGTGTGAAGTCAATGTTTGCTTCGGGATTGAGCCAATCCATGTCGTTAGACATAGCTCGAGCGATGTTCTCAAGATGATATTCGACCTCGACGGCGCTTTCAGAGATGTCTTTAAGAAGTTGGAATGCTTCATTCTTGATTCGCTTCAATTCAGATTTCGTCATTTTCTTCACATGGAACTTTTCTTGCAAAAGTTTTGCGTGCTCAATGTAGAACCGTCTACCAATTCTTGACCTTCATCAAGGTAGGGAGTTTGATTGACAAGTGTGGAGAACCATTCAAACTCTTTGGTTTTATCGTCATCTAGCCATGAGACAACTCGAGGGTGAGTCGTCTTCTTCTTCTTTTGGAAGGCCTTGATGATGATCTTGGTTTACGCACTTGTTTGGGTGAGGTGGGTTGTTGTCGGGGCTCAAGGACCTCTTCATCGTCACCACCCGTATACTCAAAGTAATCACCTGTTTTTTGAGTCGGGGGTGGTAACTTCGGAATCGTCGAGGTTTATCGATAGAAGACCGAGGTGGAGGAGACTTTTTTGAGAAGAAGTTCGTGGTGGAGGAGGTGGCATAGAGGTAGATTTACGGCGCATACGGCGTTTAGGTGCGAGAATCCTTATCCTTATCATCGTCATCTCTTGGTCGTTTGGGTTGATCGGCTGACTCCTTGCATGATGATCTGAGTTGAAAATCAAGTAGATTTTGAAAAATTTAGCTTCATCCGAGTAAACGTTCGGATCGCTTTGACATTTGTATCACAAGTTTAGCGATTAACTTCAGTTGAGAGAGATCGGACTTCTTTGGCCATTGTATTTTTAACCAATGCTACGATGTTAGGGGTGAGTTATCCGGAAAATATTTCTCTAGTCACAGGGCGGTGTCGAGAAGAAACTTGTGAGTATGATCTCTTCTTTGTCTTTTCGGTTCCTTTTGGACTTTAGGAGCGATATCACGAAGGTACTTGTTAGTGTAACCTTCGATCATTTCGTTCGGTTCCTCTTTACGATGACTCTTCATGAACTTCTAACAAATTCCCTTTCTTTCTCCATCTTGTCATGCTCGTCATACATATCTTTGTATGTGATCGGCAAAGAAATTTAGCTTTTGTAGAGCCGCGTTTTTCTTTCGACTTGTTTGTGACTTTGTGAATCGTTTATGAGCTTGAAATCCAAGATCGAGGTGGTTTCTTCACAGATTTGGATGATGATTTTGTTGATCTTTTGATGGTGGTGGTGATGAGTGAGATGAAGAATCTGATGAGGAGGGACATGAGGAGATTCGGGGTCCTTTGGAGGTGCAGAAGTATCCTCCTTGGAGCAGTTGAATTTGCTGAGAAGAAAGTCATCATAATCTTCTTCGTCGTCATGTCCAGATTTAGCCTTTTCTTCCGTCGTTCCTTAGCTTCTTCATCGGTTTTCTCTTTCTCGGTCTTATTCTTTTACGGTTCCTCTGTTAAGATCAGTAGACTCCTTCACAAGCGTTTGTTGTTGCACAGAAGTGGTGGCACGGATCCCTTATCGGGTTGATTAACGCATCGGGACACGGTGAAGAGTGGGGCAGCACCACTTCGATCCTCGGGGCCACCCATTTGATCTTTGCAAATTCTTGACTTTTGAATTTGTCTAACTAATTTAAACTTCTTCTGTAGGATTGATCCGGTTGCTCTTCTTCTTCTTGAGCTTTCATCATGAGACTCAAATGCAGGAGTCTTTCCTTTTCCATGTTCGGCTATTGGACTTGTAGATTTAGCTGCGGAGGAGGGATACGGTTGCTGGTCGAGAAGGTAATCTCTTCATCATTATGTCGGTACCTTCGAGCTTTCGTCCACAAGCTTTCTTTGCGGTTCGGGTTTGGGAATTGGATGGGGCGGCTTCCTTAGATGGAACAGTCCTCTTTGAAGGAGGGTTCCTCTTGGGGAACTTCCTTTGACTCCACGGTACTTGCCGTACTTCTGCACTTCCTCTTTTGGTTCTCCTACAGGTGTTCGGAAGATTTTTCGTCGAGATGACCAACTTTGCCTTGTCATTAACGCTTCAGATACCTTTTGTGCGTTTGAGCTTTCGACATCTTGAGTTAGAAGAAATCGTGACACATCACCTTGTTTCTTTGTAGGCGTTTCCTTGATTAGGCGGATAGAATGGGTTCCGTCAACATGTCGTGATTGTTGGGGTCATTGAGCCTCTTGGGAATGTCGGGATGAAGTCCAAGTGCTCTCTGGATCAACAATTTTGTATATCCGATGTAGGGAATCTTTGAGCCAAGTTTGTTGAGAAATGACATCATGTCATCCCAAATCCGAGCTTCGATAGCGATGTGTTTCTTGTTGACCAATGCCCAGAATATTTGCAGTTCCATGACCATAGGGTGCTCATAGCATTTATCCGACCAGAAAGCAGACTTGGTGATGATCATGTAGAGAGTTCTCGAGGGTTGAGGAATACTCTTAAGCTCTACGTGAGAATGCTTGGTGATTACTCCTGTAGCCTCGTCATAACCGATATTGATTAAGAAATGGAGAGTGAGCTCTTGGCCGGGTGTGGCATATAGTTTGGTTGGATCGACATCGGAATTAGGAGAACGACCCTTAAGTCTGCAGGTGTAATGGTGACTTGTTTGTGATTGAGTCACCGTCAGCGTGGTTGTCCTTGACCCTTTCCATAGTGTTCGGCTGGATGTAGATCTCGGGAGCAGTTGCGAGTGTGAAAGCATGTTACGTCTGGGATGAGTCCTCGGAATATCAATAGCAATTAAACATGAAGATTTTGAGCAAGTGAGGTTGTCAAAGTCAACACGGAGATTATTCTTTCCTATCTTCATTGGATAGCCATGAGGATAGATATTAGCAATGGAGAGAACTGGGTGCATCCATATTCATTTGTTCGACCATGTCGTGATCGAAATAACATTAGCCAAAAGAACCAACATATCGAAAGACATAATGTTAGTCAACAGAAGGTCTTATTGTCTAGTTATTGAATTTACAGTGTCAATGATTGTTCTGAGTCCTAAGTCACTTGTATATTCAATAGTCCAATGACGTCGTGAAATGTTTAGTGAGTTAGTTAACTTTAAGTTTTAAAGTTTATTTTATCACTTATTGTTCACAACATATCAAACGATTTAAGTTTATTAGTGACATTTTAGGATTCGTGATGATATGATTAGTTTATTTACAAGTTTGTACACGTAACAATTCATAGCGAAGGTATGATCTCAAGGGCTTATCGTAGGATTGGTAAAGTTATGCGTGAAGCGAGGAATGATATATGCGTGGCGTAAACTTCGCGTAGGGTCTTAACTACGGCGTAAAAGTGTTGCAGCGTAGGAAAAGAGACCTTATCGTAGAGCTTATGCGTAGGCATATATTAACCTTAGCGTAAGGCTACTCGTAGAGTTGACCTTATCGTAGAGGTCCTTTGTTTACGCATATCCTTCACGGGATCTGGCGTAGTCCATTGTAGAACCTTATGCGTAAAGTTATGCAAAGTAAGTTATTCTTCGCGTAACAAGCTACGCGTAAGGTGATCCTTATCGTAGAGTGCAAATGACCTTGATTACGATTTTCACGGTAACAAGCACGAAATAAGCATCATATCATCAAAGTTAACACAAAACATCATTTATCATAACAACATGGCACACTGGCTCATTTAAACATTATGCGTAGAATACATGCTGCGTAGTCTAAACCCTAAATCTACGGCGTATGGATTCTAGCCATGGAATTATGCACCAAACTTTTTTGGTATATCTTAGATGTTGTGAGCATAATGTAAGCCAAGTTTTAACACTTAATTTTTGAGAATCAAAAATACCCAAACTTATGAACTTTAAACCTAATTTCAAATTGTTATTGACCAATTAGTGTTTACGGGTGGTTATAGACTTTGGAAATCATCAATTCAATAACACAAGAGCATAACCCAACAATCTTTTTGACCAAAACACTTCACATTCAAAATACCCAATTCGACTCATAAACCCTAATTTTCAAAATTCATCAATTAGTGTAACTGGGTTTGTTTTGATGATAGAAACATATCATTGATGTTTTAAAACATTTTGACATTAACATTTTAACCACAAACACACAACACATGATCATGTGTTCTTAGCATAGCGAAGAACACAAAATCACTCATAATCCATAGATTTGACGTTGGATTCATTTAAAATTCAAAACCAATGTTTAAAAACATGTTAGAAACATTAATCACTTACAATGATGATCAAAACACGGATATCTTGAGTGAATTATAGTGCGTAGGATGGTTGTTAGGTTTGGTGTAATAAATGTGAAGGATAAGAGTTAGGTGGGAGGGTGTTTTATTAAAAATGACTTTAAGGTTTTGGCAGTTTTGGTCCCTCCACCTTTCCTTTTCAACCAAAGCCTTTTAACTTCCATTTTGGTTACCAAATGAAGATTTTAGGAAAGAAACTTGACGACACTCCCCTCGACTTGAGAAAATAATGAAAGGTTATTAATTAAAGTCCGAGGAGTGTCTTTGAACAAGAAAATGTACCACCATTTGTAAAAGATTCAACGAGATATGATAACATGCAAGTACAGATGTTTTGAAGCGGTTAAAAGATTATTTTCTCCCCTCAACACTTGATGGGAAAAATCTTGAATTTTGAAAGATTAAAGTGTTGGCGGAAAAATGTACTTGCAATGTTGAAAGAAACATAGATAGAAGAATATTTTTGTTGTTTTATCGGGTTTTATAATTTTGTATTTTGTTTTTGAAAAATTATTTACAAAAGAAATTTTGGTGTTTGACAGGTTTTAAGAACTGTTTTAGGAGATCATCAATTCCTCTTGAGTCAAACACCTCATACCAATCGGTGGACCAACTCATTAAACCTAGCGGGAGGCAAGGCTTTGGTGAGAAGATCTGCCAATTGGTATTCGATACCCACAAAATATAATTCAACGGTACCACGTTCCGTGATCCTTGATGAAATGATATCGAAGATCGATGTGCTTTGATTTAAGTCTTGAAGCGAGAGTTGCGCGAGATTGCAATGGCACTCCGATTGTCGCATAATACATGGGATTACTGTCAAATCGTAACCATAGTCTTTGAGTTGTGTTCTCATCCATATGACTTGAGCACAACATGGTGACATGGCTACATATTACCTTGCCGGTTGATGACAGGCGATGTACAATCCGCTTCTTGATTGCCATGACACGGTTTATCACCAAGAAATTGTAAAGCTCACGAAGTGCTTTTCCGTGAGTCTAAGCATCCTGCGTTGTCAGCATCTGAAAAAGCGATTAGTTCAAAACCGAGAATCCCGGATACGGATCCCCAAGTTAATGGTTCCCTTTATGTATCGGAGGATTCTTTTAGCCTCGAGAGAGGTGGGTTTGGTTGGTCGCGTCGATAGGGAGCATAGATAAAGCGGCAAAGACAATATCAGTGCGCTAGCTGTTAGATACATGAGACCCAATAATACTACGGTATTTTGTAGGGTCCACCAATTTCCCATGTAAATCGGCGTCTAGCTTCTTGGTATGAGCCATTGGTGTGGCATAGGTGTCCCAGGTTTTCATTCCAAATTTGTTTAACAATTCAAGGGCATATTTGGGCTGACTCAAGAAAATACCACGGGGTGATTGATGAACTTGTGGTCCTAGAAAGAATGTAAGTTCACCCATCATGGACATTTCAAAATTTTTCTTCATTAGTTTTGCAAAAGCGATTGAAAACTTTTATGTGTAGACCCAAAAATGATGTCATCCACGTAAATTTGAACAATTAAGATATGTGTCCCGTGATATTGTATAAAAGAGTTGGGTCAACCGAACCTTTGGTGAAATTATTAGCAATGAGGAAAGATGATAGCTTATCGTACCATGCCGAGGAGCTTGTTTGAGACCATCTAAAGAGCTTTGTTCGGTTTGTAGACATGATTCGAGAACTTCGGGATCAACGAATCCATCGGTTGGTGACATAAACCGTTTCTTTAAGTTGTCCATTGAGAAGCGGTTTTGACATCCATCGATAGACCGTTATATTCATATGAGCGGCGAGCGCTAGAAATATCGACGACCTCAAGGCGAGCAACGGGCAAAAGATTCTTCAAAGTCTAATCCCTCTTCACGGCGATAACCCTTAGCAACCAGGCGTGACTTGTTTGGGATGGCGTTCCTTGACATCAATTTGTTTTCCAAATCCATTTTAGACCAATGGCGTAGACTCTGTTGGTCTTTCAACGATTCCCATACTTCAAGACGTTTGAATTGGTTGAGTTCTTCTTGCATGGATTCAATCCGGTTGTCTTTTGTCATTGCGTCTTTGATGTTTTTAGGTTCAGATTGGCGGAGCGGTGAGTGCATAAATGCAATGTTCACCGTCACGTGTGAAGGCGTTGTCTCGTAACGGCTGGTTGATTCGGGTTGCCAATAATGTTTTCCAGAGGATGGTCTTTTGTCCATCTATGTGTGGAGGTTTGATGTTGGTATACATTGTGCGGTCGAGAGATTCAAATGGTTTGTTGAAGATTCGCGACATCGGTGCGGCGGTCATTAGCAAGCGGGTTGAAAAGCATTTGGATCAAAATCTGCAGGTGGGGTATTTCATTCAGAATATCATCAGTTGGTTCATCATTGTTGGAAGCGGTGTGTTCAATTGTTGTGTTGGAGTCAAGCGGTGTAGGTGCTTCTTCAACGATAGTTGTTGTAGCAGGTGTATCGGGTATAGGAATATTATCGGGTTGTGCGGAAGCAGGCGGATACACACGGAGCGTTCATCAATATCGTCGAGCGAGCGAGGAGCAAATAACCTTTCCATTTGTTGGCGAGTAAGGCGAGGGCTTTCTTGGTGATGATGGGGGTTTGAGGAAGTTTAAGCGGTTGTGACCGGGTTCTAAGCTGTTATGCTCAGAAGCCATTTCGGTAAGTTCATGAAATGAGCATGAATCGTTTCCATCACATTTTTGTCTGCGATTCGGTTCGGAAACCTTTGGAATTATCACGAGTATCAGATAAAGACTCCAATATGGCTTTGGCTTTGAGCTTTCCAAAATCATCACGATCATTATTCGGATAGCAAAAGGATCCAAATACATGAAAGTGTTTTAGATTGGTTTATTAGTTATGGACAAGCTCGAAAGGTGTTTTGTTGTGGCGTTTGGTGATCATAGATCGGTTTTGAGTATAGCATGCGATGAATACGGCTTACGCCCATAAGTAATCTGGAAGTTTAGCATTTATTAACATTGTTCTTGCGGCTTCCACTAGCGTTGGTTTAGTCTTTCAACAACTCCGTTTTGTTAGGTTATGCGTGCAATAGATGTTTGATCTTTGAATTCCCACTTTCTCATAGAATTCACGAAGGGTTTTGTTAACAAATTGAGTTCCTTTATGCATTCGATGATTACATTTTGAATTGGTGAACACGTATTTTTGTGAGAAAGGTGATGATCATTTGTGGAGCTTGGTCTTTGCTACGAAGAAAGTAGACCTAAGTCCATCGAGTAGTCATCAACAATTACTAAGATGTAGCGTTTGCCATTGATCGTTTGCCTGCAGCGCATCGGGCCACACAAATCCATGTGAAGAAGATGAAGCACATCTTTGAGTGTGTTCCACCTTTGAAGGAAAATGAGCACGAGTGCTTTTCCCTTGTTCACAAGCTGAGCAAAGGTGATCTTTTGAATAACGGAATCGTGGGAGTCCTTCAACTAGTTTGTGTCGAGCAAGGTTGGTGATGGTTTGAAAGTTTAGATGTGAGAGACGACGGTGCCATAGCGAGGATTTTGTTGATGTTGCCTTAGAAAGTAAGCAAATGGGAGAGGAAGCAACCATGTCTTGCATAGAGATAGTTTAGAGACTAGAATTACTTGAGCGGACATAAGGTCATTTCCTTGTAGATCACGAATGAAACAAGTTTTCTCCCTGAAAGCAACCTCCAAATCTCAATCACAAAATTGACCCTCTGAAAGCAGTTGTGACCGGGCCTTCCACATAGTAAACCACCTTTAATTTCGATGTTCCCATTGACATAATCTCCGTAGCCCATGATAGGCTGCGAAGTGATCATTCGAACACGGCGGTGCCAATGAACTTTGCAATAAAGTTTGATAACGATTTAAGATTGCACATCGTCATGTGTCGGGAACATCGCTATCAACAATCAGAGAATGATCGTATCACTGCATTACACGAGGCGACAGGATGGAATAGAAGTAGATGTGGAACCCGAAATGTTAGAGGGTTCCATAGCAGATATAGTAGATATACACACATCAATAGCTTTAGGTATCCACTTAAATCCTAGTGTGTTATATATCCATTTCCGCCATCTATAACTACTCTTTGCTTTAGTCTTAGTGAATGCACTAGGTGGTACGACATTCCTAGGAGGTGGCTGGAGCTCTGAGGGCAGCAATGCGTTTCTTAGAATCTAAAGATGGCGGTCTACCAAGCACAGACTTAGAAAGATTAGTTGGCCTAGAGGTATTCCGGTTCTTAGGATTCCTTAAGCGAGAGATTATAGCTTTAGCAACACATTTATCATGGTCAATTCATACTTTTACCACAAATAACACAAGGTGCATCGGTGAATATCAAAAGTACTTAGCGGTTTAGCATTAGTTACATCACTATTTCTATTACATTTGCTGGCGCATAATATCTATAGTGGAGCAGCGTGTGTCTTATTCATAGTCCTAGGGTGTTCTTCTACTTTAGCATTCTTGATTGATCTTTTCTTAGGTCGCAACTTCCTATTCTTCGATTGAGTGCTCTTAGGCTGTGAAGTGGGGACGTTTGGAAAAGGCTCAACTATTCCTGTTTCAGTAGAAGGAAGCACGTTAGCTACTTGTGATTTGGCGGTAGAGATTCTAGGTGCATGAGTACTAAGTGTTACGGGGCTAATCTCTTAATGATTGTTGGCGGAAGTTGTTCATACTTTCCTAACATTTCTCTTAACTTGATGATAGTGTGAATCGGATCTTGATTTTGGACCGAACATTTCGGCAAAATGCATAACTTCTTTAGTGTGTGCAAGATAATGATCAAGTTCATTTGATGCTTCATCACGAGTCTTTTTTAGTAAATCAAATATGACACCATATTCCTTTTTAACTTTTACAAGTTCTTGTTCATATTTTGAGATTTGACACTTGAAAGACACGTTTTGATCATCCAGTTGCTCAATTTTAGAATCGAAGGTTTTTGCATAGCTGGTTGATTTTGTTTTGAAAAACAATTTGTTGATCGTGAATATCTTTTTGACACCAATTAAGACGACGTATTGCATTTGAAAGTTAGTTTGACAATCGTTTGTTTTCAACAGTTAAGGACTCGATCTGAAGCACATTATCTGTGTTCTCAACATTTACCACAGAAACCTTGATATCAGCAGAGATATTATCAAATGCATATGACAACGAATTCAATAACACAACATTTTGAACATCGCACGAGATAACATCTTCCAAGAGTCGATCAACATCTTTTCTTAACATTTTCTTTTTACGTTTAGTGATTGAAATAGATGTTTACGTTTTCTCAGCGTTTTCATGACCCAAGTTCCTTATGAAAATCCTTTTCCCAGGCAATTGCACAACTTTTCAAGTTATTAACATTAGGTAAAGATTTTTCGAAAAATGTCTCTTTGTTCTCGCCCGGATGATTGAAAATGTTCAACTTTGATTTGGTCGATATTCTATCTCATGTTGTAAAATTTTGAGGCCATGAAAATGTCAAAATATCGAAGAATTTTTCGATTTTCGGGTTGTGAGTTTACTTCACTAATGGAAGGTAAAGGACCATAAGTTTGTGCAAAGTCTGTTTTGGGTTTAACAATAGAAGACTTCGGGTGTTACATGATAACTCTTGGTGTGTTAGAAGAATCCGTTGGTGTGTGAAAGTGACGGTTTAGAATAATTAAAGGTTTGTTGTAAACAACAGGTTTTAATTTTGATCGACTCTCGTCTTCTGCATCTAATTCCTCTTGACGATGATATTCAACAACATTCATATCAGAATTATCAATTTTATATTACTTTGGAAACTTGAGGATTTGGTTTGAATGTTTTGGTTGAAAGCTTAGGTTTGTGTCGGCAAGATTGGTCCATATCCATTTGGATTTGGTTTTAAAGTAAACTTTTCAATGGTTGTGACCGATTCGCCATGTTTGTAAACAACAGTTTTAAACTCTTTAAGTTTGTTTTGCAAGCCGATGATTTCTTCAAGATGATCATCTATTCGTTTCGTTGAATGCTTTTTGTATGCAGAGAACTGTATTTGACAAGTTAACAACTTCGGCCTTAGCTTTTGATTTTCCAAGGTGAGGCGTTAATTTGCTTTTTATGTTCATGTTTGATTGTTCTATTTCAGACAACAAAGCATTCTTCGAAGCGGCTAGATCACGCATCTGTCGTTCTAAATATTTTTCGTTTTGATAAGATTTGGCAAAGGATGCTTCAAAACCGTTTTCCACGTTTTTCTTGAGTTTTGAAAAAGTTGAGTTGCTTTTGTAAACATTCAAAATCCTTTGTTATGATGCATTTTACTTTTCAAGTCTGATTTAATGCAACACATGCGGCAATTTGGGATTGTTGGTCTTGAAGTAGAGAACAAGATGCGGATGGGGCAAAGGTTCATCTTGTTCAGCGTGAGTCACAACATGATCATTATTTAGATCCTCAAGTATGACCACGGAGTCAATTTGATTATCAAAGGAAACCGGTTGGTCATCTTGATCGTCAAATATAACTACGGGGTCTAGTTGAAAATCGTCGTAATGAGATGTGAATGGCTCATTTTGAACATTCGAGCCTTGCGGATTGAGATGTTGGCGGAGATATGAGATCGAGAGATAAATATGGTTTGTTGAATTTGAGACAAGCCATCAGATGTCATCTATTGGGCTGTGTCACTCATAATAACGCCTTGCATATTAGCCATCAACATACTTGTTTGCATTGGCACGCAAGTCCTCCATATCATCATCGAGTCGACATTTGCCATAAAGCTCTGTTCTTTGTGCGTGAGAGTTCCACCGACTTCATCCTTAAGAGCCAAAAGAAGAGCCTCTTTGAAATAAGCAGCGCCCAGTCCTTGGCTTTGGGCATGCATTAGCCAGTGTCCCTTCTCATTGCAGTTGTAGCATCGAAGACCATTCAACCCATTTTGAGCATTTCCTGTTCCACCACTTGAGCTCTGTTGTTATTCCTACCCGACATTAAACCCTTGACCCAGCCCATCGGCGACCATAACCACGATTCGAACTTCAACTTCGTCCATTGTTCACAACGGCTTGAGTCCGTGTGTTAGATGAGGAGCGAATCGATTGTTGGATTTGTTGGTATAACGGCTAAAAGCATTAGCAATCATAGCAAATCCTTGTTGCAATGCTTCAAACGGATCGGATTCCTCGGTCGCTTCAGCGACATATGCTTGAGCATTGTTGTTGTATGGAACCAATTGATTTTGTTGAGGTTGTTGTTGTGAAGGTGTGTTTGTAGCATTTGGTTGAGTTCTTTGGTTGAGGAGAATAACGGTTTTGAGCATATAAGGCAAGTTGTTGTTGATTTTTCGGATGTGTTGGTGGAGCAATTTGAGCACGGAGAATCCTTTCTCGATCAACTTCCTTTTCATGAGGTTTCAAGTAATCGTACAACAATCCGTAGGTAGAATGATGCATGTTCTTCGCTTAACGGAGAAAAATGACATACTTCTCCCATTCGGGACCAAGACTACTCAGGAACTTAGTATTCACTGCAATTCTTGGCATGATGATGTTGTGTTTATTCAAATCATTGATGATGTCTGAAAATCTATGATGATAGGACTCTAGTGTCTCTCGAGGTTCAATCATGAAGTGTTCATAAGCCAAGTAAATTTTGGATTCCAAATCCTCGATTGAGTCTGAGGATCCTTCCATAAGAAGGCGAATATGATCCATCATTTTTGTGCGGTCTTTTGAGCATCAACACTACTGAAGAATTGGGTTTGGTAATCCTAAGAGGATGTATTCCATTGCAAGTTCATCAGCTTTATAGTGTAGAAGTTCGTGGGATTTAAATAAAACCTTGATAGCAATGTTGGTTTGTTCATCTCTTGGTGGAATGGCATTTGGATCTCCGGGTACAATGATAGTAGGCATCTCAAATGGACCTTCTAAGATAACCTTCTTTAAGAACTTTCCATGTGGCTTCTTGAGATCACAAAACCTAAAGAACCTTATCACCCATTGATCGTAGTTTTCTGGAGTGAGCATTGGAGGTCTATCAAGTGATCCGGCCTCATGAATTGATTGTTGGCTGCTTAAAGCTTCACACATCTTTGCAAACCAAGTGGGTTCCTTCATAGTGTTCCTTGATGGATGTTGATTGAATTCATTTGTGTGCGGTTGAACTTGAGGACTTGGTGGTGGTTGAACCATATGAGGTTGTGGATTTCAGACAAGTTGTGGAGTATGTTGTTGGTTAAATTGTTGTTGATAAATTGCTTGTTGTTGATTCCATTCTTTGCGATGTTGTGGACTTAGTTGTTGTTGTCGTTGAGGATAAGTGTAAGGGAAATAGTTAGAGTATGGTGGTTGTGACATGTTGAAAAACTTGTGTGGTAAAATGGATCTTTGTAGTCGAATGAACCTTTGTTGATGAAGTGTCCTTAGGCGTAGAAAAGACAAGAACCAAGTAGCACTTATGCGTAAAAACACCAAAAGTTACGTGTAACAATGAGGAGTTCTGCGTAGGTTTTAGAAACTTACGGCGTAAGTAGGATAAAAGCACTAAAGTTATGCGTAGACAAAAGTTAGGCGTAGAAAGTTAGTCGTAGGATTA
Organism: Chrysanthemum makinoi; assembly: GCA_910596185.1. Taxonomy (NCBI): domain Eukaryota; kingdom Viridiplantae; phylum Streptophyta; class Magnoliopsida; order Asterales; family Asteraceae; genus Chrysanthemum; species Chrysanthemum makinoi. The sequence goes on along the minus strand of OU343222.1, from coordinate 72,971,461 downwards.
CCTTATCGTAGAACCTAAGTTTCTGGCGTAAAGTGAATCTTATCGCGTAGGATTTCTCTGGCGTAAGCTTATGCTTATGCGTAATTTTAGGGTTTTTGCCCAAATGATCTTTTACACTTCACGGTGCAAAAGATATCCAAAGTCGACGTATTTTCAGACTTATCCAAGTAAGAAAACACGGAATAAACCCGGAAAATGAAGATCAAACCAAGGAAAATCTTACGCGTAATTTTAGGGTTTTGATACGCGTAGGATTACTCGTAACTTTGATTTTGCCCAAATGTGTTTCTAAACCGGATTTTTGTTATGGAATAGCTTCAATAGTACCAAAAGAACACAAAAGTGTGAATTTTGATGTACCAAAGCGCTAAGCGGGTTCTGCGTGAAGCGACACCCACGAACAAAACAAGCTTAAAACGTAAATCCACGCGTAAAGTTTGAAACTTTTTGCCAAAAACAAGTATTTTAACACCTCAAAACATTGAAAGTACAAGAATCTTGGATTAAAAAGTGTAAAAAGCGAGTTTTTAAGATAACCAAAGATTGCGTTATCTTTCTGCGTAAGACACAAAATCAAAACTTCAAAAACAAACGAGTACACCCAACTATTTGGCGATTGATACCACTGTTAGGTCACTAGTTTTACAACACAAGCTTATAAGAAAGGAGATGAGGCGATTGAACAAGTATCAAACACATACACACACAATATAGTATACGGTTAAGAAGAGAGTGTATGTGAAAGAAAAGAACTTGAACAACCAACCTTCAAATGAAGGTTATTACATGGTTTATATAGGCAAGGAGCTAGGGCAACACTCCCTCTCCTTCCCTATTCCTTATTGGGCTTGGGTCAAGCTTATGGGCCTTCTACATAAGCTTGACCTTAAACAAACATAAAGGCCATAATAAAGCTACCTATTACATATGAAATATAAATACTTGAAATACTGTTTAGGAGTGATTCCAACACGACTGTTGCCCATGGGCCATTTAGGGAAGTTAATTTTTTCATATCTTGATATGATCACTTTATATTATCTTGATATTTTGTTACTGATGATGAGGGTAGAATGGTGGTTCAAAAGGGTTTAGCTTACTCTCGAGTTCATAAGCTGTGTGGGTGTTTTTAGTGTGTAATTTTTGGTGTGAAACTCTTTGTCACTATGTCAGAAAGAGAGGTCATAGATGATAAGAAAAGAGATGTCAAGGTCATGGTAAGGATAGTGGTGGAATGGTGGCGAGAGATATCAAAAGGTTTGTGAAGGTGCCTCATTAACCCTATTTCACTCTGCACTATTCTAGCACTATCATTACAAACCCTTTCATCTCTCTTCTTATCATATATGCTCTCTCTCTCTGACACACATATATAGTTTGACACCAAAATTACACTAACATCCATACACAGTTATGAACTTTCTGGAAAGCTCCCTTACCTACCTTCTACCTTAATATTAAACCCTCATCATCAGTGCTTAGCAGGAACAATAAATTGTCTTTACATATCATAATAATTCCAAGTAATTTGCAATGAGTGTCATATAATTGTTATAGATTGTTGATAGATTTTTATAAAAAATTAGTTTATATATGTAAAGGAGTTACTTAACAAAGAAGGAAAGGATATGATATACTTGTGGATTGAAAGTCAACTTGAAAGTAAGAATGTGGCCATACGCAACTTCATACATTCAAATTGTCTTTGAATATCTAAATGATCACGATAGTGTGTAATGTTCATGACACGCCACACTTCATGATTATCCAACTGAAATGCTTTTCTAGAATCCACGAATTGTAGAAAGGACGTTGGTACTTTGAGCTTCCCCTCGAAAACACATTCCTATGTCCTTTGTCAAAGCAATGGGTTTTGACATGGCAATGGGATTTCGAGTGGAGGGTTAAAAGTACTGCGTTTATCCACTTGTTTATAACATATTGACAATCAACTATGTTAACCAACTCCTTTACATAGGTAATTGTTTGAAGTAGTTGGTTTATTTTGTATTGATATGAAGAGGTTTGTGATGACAAATTATCTTATACTATCATAAATGATGTGATTTCCGTATGTTGTCATGGAAATTTAATTTCATTATTTTGCAGCCATGGCGGTTATATCCGATGTTACGGTGTTTATCAACTTTTTTTACGGTCGATCCATGTTAATGCATATTACATTGCACACTCGCTTTGGAAGTTTATGAGTTTGATATACTTCTTATATACTATTGCTAGGTTTTTAAAAGTTTAAATAGTTGTGTATTATTGGCCCATTGTTTATTTGGTGTGAGTATGATAGTAATGTTTCATTTTTTAAATATGATTGCGATGTATCGGGGAAGTCGGTATCGTTTTTTATTGATTGTAGTTTTAAGTAAAGATACTTGTTAATTATTGTTAAGCTGTTTTTTTATTTATTATTTCTTAGGAATCTGAAGCCAATGTCATTGTAGGAGCAAATTGAAATACTTTCAATAATTAAAGAAAAATTTGAATCATACTAGAAAGAAATTGTTTAGGACAACTGTTGTTTTGGAGGGTGGTTTGGATATGTTCTTCTTTGACCATGAACCACATATGTTAGATTATGTTTTACAAAAACAGGGTTTAGTGGATAAAACAAGCTATGACATGCCCCTTATATATACTGTTGGTGGTCGTTGTCTACATTTCGGTCGACCGGAGTTTTCTCTTATAACAGGCTTTAGTTTTTGGGACAACAAGTTTTGATTTATATAGTTCAGGGGATTTAACATTTAAGTTGAGGTTATTTCCAAAAATATTAGGGGTAAAACTTTCAACTTAGATCTTGTTGGTGTTATTGAGGATGAAGAGTTGTTGGTAAATTAACTGATGAAAGCCTTGGTCAGTGTGTGTCTATTGTTATCGTTAGAGGTTATTTTTTATGGGTAAACATTGGTTGAAGAGGTGGATGATTCACTCCTTCGTTTGGTTGAAGACCTAGAAGCATGGAATTCCTTTCCATGGGGGGAGCACATTTGGAGCACTTAATGCGACCGGATACTAGACGTTGTATCAAACCACAAGTGGGAACACCTAAAGTGCGGAAAGAGACCAGGAAGTATGTTCCGACATACACGGTTCTTTGGATTTGTTTGGGCATTCAAGGTTAATCCTATTTATGTTATCTTTTCTTAGTATTATTATTGAACCCAATGTATGAGAGTAATGCATCTTTATTATTGTAGATATGGATTCTTGATTCGTTTGAAAGAAGCTTGTCGTTGGTGGAATAAAGTCCCGGATGTCATACCAAGAGGCGATAGCGTGGTCAAGGAAAGAAATGTTTACAAGATCGCATTATGGATTGCTATTTGGCAAGGTAAAACACATGCATTAGACGAGCACAGTCGGATAGTCCAATGCAATTTAATTTCCTTGTTGTTGATGATGTTATTTAGGACTCGAAGATAATTTATGATTTGAAACCAACATTAGAGCGAGCACCGGTCGAGTGGTATAGTAAATTTCACGAATTTTACACTTGCACTACATACCAAGGACTCTTCCAACAAAATTACCGCATGATTACGACGTGTATCTACAGAAGTTGGTACAGCTGCGAGCGTGGTAGGACAGAAAAAAGTATTTACCGATTGTGTCTAGTGCAGACCAGTAGTCTTCTACTTGAAATCGGCCTCAAGGATTGTGTCATTCAAGAGTTGAATTCGTGTTTTCAAACTTCGAGGCTATTATTCGGGAAGTAATTTGCTAGTCAAGGTTAAATAATAATTATACATTTATATTAGAATTATTCTTAAGGATAATACCCTTTATTACCTTGTAGGTCCTTACAAGTGAAAGAACTTCTTGGATTCGAGTACGCCAGTTCATCAGTATTATCTTTATTTATTTGAAAGAACTATCCGTTTTTTACAATGCACTTTATTTAAACTACAGGATAAATTGGACTTTCTGCATCCTTTTCCCACTTTCGGCTATGAGTTTTAGAGCAAGTAAATGTCGTGAATTCCACGGTTGGTTGACTCTCTTATTTCTACTTGATTCGTTCAGGCCGGTGTGATGATGAGGATGATGTAGTTCTGGTAATGTTATATCCAAATGTACACTTTTCCCATCTTGTATTAAATGTATTTTAAATGCATCACACATACTTTCAGGAGTATCTGTTGGAAGAGGAATTAAGGTTGAGGAAAGAAGAGGAAGAACGGTGGAGGATGGAAGAACAAAAGATGATGGAAAAGGATTTTCTAATGGCTATGATAGAGGAGAAAATCGCTGAGGTTGCAAAAGGCAAAGTTGTTGAAGATTGAGAAGGAAAATAAAAAGAGGTCTATAGCTTTCTATAATTCAGACCATTGGAAAAGAGCCAAGGCAGACATAACTTGACATGAGGAGTAAAAAGATGGTGAGTCGTCCTATTCTGGTCAAAAAGATTTGTCGAATGAAAATAATCGAACACATGGGTGCGGGATCGGATATGACACTTACCGGTTAAAAATGTTAAACCTTGGGTTGAGGTATTAAAACAACTTTTAATATATATATTTTTAAAGCACTTTGTTTTTAATTTATGTGTGTAGGTTCTTTCGAAGGAACAAGGCTATCGACAAAGTACATCTTCTTACAGTGATGCAGTGAATTTCTTGGAAGCGGGGCCTTCGATGTATGTTTCCTTGGTCCAAAGAAGAATTCGTTAGGTATGTGGATCGAGAGATTTTGGGAATCCTTAGTGTGTTTAGACCCTCCTAAGAAAGGTTGGCTTATGGGCCGAAGTAACAGTCACACATATCTTTCACCCCGATGGTATATTCATTTGATATTGTTGCTTTTATACCCTAATCAATTTTTATTGTTGCTTTATAGCACATAGAGTTGTGGGTGGAATACATGTTGCATTTCGAGACCGATGGCTGATTGGGCTATGGTAGCTGCATACTTTGTTAATTTGCTATTACAAGACTCCATCCCCATTTGGTATGTTAATGGGGAAAAGTACAAACACCAATGGGTGATGTTGAGCAGGTAATAGTTGTGTTCATGGCTTTATACATATATTGTTATGTGTTTTGTATAGCGGCCTTTTGTGTTATCTTGGCAGGTTTATATGCCTATCAATGAAAAGGATAAACATTGGTTTCTGGCTCGATTCCATATTCGGACGGGGGTTGTAACATTTTCACGACGGTGGCTATAAGCACTGGCGAGTGGCGTCCTTGGTACAAGAAGATGCGTGCATGTTTACAGGTACCATTGCTTATAAGTTCTTAATTGATAAATGTTTGTCAATACAACAAAGTTAACAAACTAGTTATTGACTAAGAAACTAGTTATTGACTAAGTTGCCTATCAGACTTTAAAAAGGAACAACATTTTTGTAACTAGTAGTTACAAACAAACTAGTTCTTGACTAAGTTGCCCATGCGTCATAGTTGCCCAACTATACTTAATTATGCAACATACACTTTCAAGTGTTTATGAACCAATCCCTTGTACTTGATCATTAATTTGATGGTAGTATTAAGCATAAGTCAACTCTTTAAACTGGAACTTAACTGTTTAACCATTTAATACATGTACTATTTCTTAAATGCATATCTTATGGGTTGGTCCCTAGATATGAATGCTCTAATTGTTCTATTATAAATACTCTTACAGTTTAATAGTTGCCCACAAATTTCTTGTGAAACTTGGCCATCTTAAGCGATCTCCGCAGTTGCCCAAAAAATTTCACGATGTCTGACAACATTCCACTTGAAGTTCAAATGGACATAGTTAATAGGCTCTCAATGAGGTGTGTGGCTCAATGCGCGATTGATGTCTGCAAGGCTTGGAAGTCTTGCATAGAAACATGCATTTCACCGTCCGTTTTGGTGTTGAATCACTCCACCAGTTTCATACGTTTTTGATGTACAAGCGAGAGGTTTAAAAGTTACGTGGGTTTGGTAAATCAACATTTTGACTTGCACCATCTCTCCTCAAACATTTCATTTTAGACGTCAAACCAATTGGCTGGTCACATGGAGTTTGGGGTTTTACCTATGGACCAATTGTCCGTGATACCATGGCGGTCGTTTGGAACCCTTCCATCAACCGACCGGTCGCCCGCGTTTGTCCCCTATGTTTTGACATCACGGGGAGTATGAAAGCGGCTTTATGGCTTTTGGGATTCGTCGACGACAATTTTGATCCGACTTTCCTAAAAATTTCATACCCATTCAATCAAACACATCCATGCCTTGTTTTAATTTTCACCTTCTCCTCTAACAATGGTGTTAGATCAGCATTGCTTGCTTCGAACACAATCGAGGATAAAAAGCAAGTCAAGCTAATGTTGGGGGTCACATCTATTGGTGTGGCTATCAACGGTTGTATGCTAACGATGGTAGCACATTAAACTGACAGCTATTTGATTGTGTCTTTTGACTTGCTACTTCACCAACCGTTTCCAAGTCACGGACATACACAGTGAATTAATAGGAAACCTTCCTTTACCGTTCTATGTTTCAAACATACGAGAGAGCCGATGCGGTGCGTTTAGGGAAACATTCAAAGGGATGTCAGTTACATTTTACGTATATGGGTTTTATCGGTTGGGGGTGGTAGGATTGCATACGCTCTACGGCTTCTTAGCATTACCACCTAATAGCGCTCAAATTAATCGGTTTTGGCGACAGCACGACAACCACAGTAATTGAAATTGGAAACCGGGGAAGGATTTACGCAACCATTGTACTATACAAGCTTTACTTTGGGAACTTCAGCACGGGCATCGAGGGGGATGTTGGGTCCTTTATGTTCAAACCGTTACGTGAATCACTTATTTTGCAGACTCATCGTGATATGGCGGTTTATTAGGATGTCTTGTTTAATTGTTGTTTGGTGTAGTTTATGTTTTTAGTGTTTGCCTTAGTAGCTTCAATGTATTAATGTCAGATGCAAACATTTAAGTTTTTATGTATTGTGCTAAGTTTGTATGTAAAATAACAAAATATGTATGGATGTATAAATTTAAGTTGTTATGTATTGTGTTAAGTTGCTATGTAAAATAACAAAATTTGTTTGGATGTATATATGCAATTTGGACTACCAATAGTTCTAGACAAAGCCAATGTCTTCCATAAGAAAGGTATAAATCCGACAACATACATAATTACCTTCAAGAATGCACCAACGTTCAGATCGAGGGGTACTCTGTTTGGTGATTGTGGTATCAATTGGTATGCATATTCTTATCTGACGTCACATGGGAAGTCATTAGCCATCGATAACCCTGTCTGGCTGCCCTTGCATATCGTGAGCATATGTCTAATTTTTTTTTAAAACACAGAGTATGTGTTTGGTAGACATGTTGTTGTCATTTTTGGTTGTAATTGTAACTTTTTGTAACAAGGGATGAATTTTGTATTAGGGTATGTAGTAGCTAAACTGATGTATCAACTACTTTAATTAATGTAAACCCCAAACAGGGATGTATTATTTTGTTAATATTGTTGTCATTAAAAGTGTTCGCATCGTTGGGTTTTTTGTATCGAGCTCTATTTAAAGAATGTATCGGACGGAATGGTTCTCATTTAAATGAGATAAGTGCCCTTTCATGGTGGCCTTTTATTACAACTTATTAATTTTCTTTTTAAGTTATTTTTAAATAATGAAAAGCTTTTCATTTTTAGGAAGAAACAAGCTGCACTGCAAAGTTAAAGAATGTACTCGATGAAAATCTTCTGATTTTGCAAGATAAGTTCCCTTTTCATGGATGTATTATTTAGGTTAACTACTTACTAATTTTGTTGTTAACATATTTTTAAATGAAATATTCATCGGTCGCGTTGATCCTTCTACCCGTGGTTTCAAGAATGCTTATATCCGTGGTTCCATTGGCGGTGGAGAGGAAACCACGGCTAGTGCGAAGAAACCACGGCTAGTTCACTAGAAACCCGCGTTTAGTTGACAAGAAACCACGGGTAGTTCAGAAGAAACCCACGGCTGGTTCGGGGAAGAAACCACGGCTAGTTTAACACAAACCACTGCAACTAGAACTTGTGAGGTAATTCAATCCAACAATAGTTAATATGCACACCTTTGTTATGGTAACCACAATCAAACCACAATTTAAAATTAAAGTGCGAGTGGAAACAAAATGTAATTCATACAAATTTAACAACCCATTTTATTCAATTCAATATCTTACAATCGCATTTCATGGGCCAAACACAACCACTACAAGAACACTCATAATAAGATACTTGGACACATACTACTACTGCAAAAACACCAAACAACATAGAACACAATGAAAAGACACACTTAGAGATCCATCAAGCCCCTGAGTTTCTCGATAAAGATGCCATTGTTCGCAACATTTAGCTCCGGTTCCGTGAAATAATACGCATCTGCATGATCTTTTGAGCATATTTACCATTTACCCCCCTCAAATATTCCAACTGTTTTTGAGCATGCCTGTTTCCAACACTGTCCAATTCTTGAATTAAGCTAAGCACAATCTTCAGTTATTTGAAACAATCTTTCCACAAGCGCATTCAATTGTTGTGCCATCCGAACATCTTCGCCAGAGGCTTGGTAGCAATAGAAGACTAACATATCAGGCCAGTTGTTAGAATTTGCATCCGCTCTAAGCTTATCACACCTAGTAAATCTAGACATTTCCTTATCCCAATACTTTATCACAAAAAAAAAAAAAAAAAAAAAAAATTGCGTTAACTAACAAGGTGGCCTTGGTGTCTTTAAATAGGCAAGCAGCAAGCAGCAAATACATACTGTTAATTGTATTTGTATTATCATGACGCCAATTGATGTCCTCATAATATAGCATTTGTCACATGATGCACAGTTGCTCCCATATTATTGAATAACATCCAAAAAAAATTTGTACAGCCTTTCAAATGCTTTAAACCCCATCCACATATTCTCCCTATATTTGTTTTTTTTCACTTACACATGGTCACAAGATTTACTATTTCTGAACAAACATCCAAAAGAGGACAAATTCTAGCTGGTTTTTCCCTGGTCTTTTGCATTGACTAACCTTTCACAATTATTTACCATGAGAAAATAGAAATATTGGGTTAATACAAACACAACGTTTGTTCATGACAAAATACAAATACTTGTTTAAAACTACACAACCATAATGCGTAGTGTTTAACTTTAAGCATACAATTTCATTAGTTAAATAAAGAGAACATTGTACTAGTAATTATCCATGTTATTGAAATCATCCAAGTGATATGTATTTGATGATTGGGGGAGTGAGTTTAGGTTAATGCCAGAATTATCTACGTAACCCTCCCGACCGCTGTTACTTGCTTCACCATCCCAACGTACGGCATCCCAATCCAGGTAAATTCTCCCATTTTGAAAATACTCGTAGTCCGCTTGTGATTGTGGGTCATCTTTCAGCGAAAATGAATACCGGCGTACGTTTACCGTTCCTTGTTCAGGTGCCATCTCTTGCACAACTTCTTTACCATTGTGCGTCACGCAATTTGTTTTTTCCTGACAACAAATATAACCTATCTTGTCAGAATAGTAAAAAACATTATTAGATGCCCATTTTGAATGAACTATCTAGGTTACCTGTGTACATTTTCTGCGCAATGGTTCCATGCAATCTGCACGGTATGCCCTCGGTACACACCTCCCACATTTTCTAACTTTTGGCTCCTCATTTTTGATGGGAAGCGATCTTTGTTTTTAGGTCTTCCTGCCTGCCTCTTATCCATCAACGGCGGTTTAACCTTTTGCAAGTTACCCGGATCATGCCATTCTGACTCTATTTCCAAAGGATACACCATTTCATGATATGTGCCTTTGAGTGAAGTTTTTGTAAACCATGTTTCCACCCATTTGTTACAGTTAGTCAATTTTTCTTCTCTACACACGGCACACACATGACCACATGGTAGTCCCGAAAGTTGCCATTTCCTGCACGTTATTCGTAATCAAAAACCATACACGAATAAACAACATTTACAGTAATTGACAACCTGTATATTGCAGGTACCTGCAACTGCATTCATTCTTTACGAAATCAACAATATGACTATGACGATTGTCTATAACTTGGTACACCGCACACATGGCAATGCCTCTTACTTCCCAATTCGCACTCTTCCACATTCTATGCTCAACCTTCCTAGATGCCCACTTTGTAAGTTCAAATTCCGGTACGTCTGCAAAATAAGCGTACATCATGTAACATTTATCGAACAAGTAAATGTGAGACGGCGAATATATATACCGTAGTATTTTTCGCGACGTTCGAAATACCAATCTTGTAGAAGACGTCTGTAGTACTCCAAGAGCATAGTTATTGGTACCTTTCGGACGTGCCTTGTTAATGAATTTATTGACTCCGCCTGTTTGGACGTCAAATAATTGTATCTTTTTCCACTGCAATATGCTCTTGACCACTTATCGTACCCGGCGTTTTCAAGTTTTTTGACGGCTTCTGATTTTTTGGAACGAAGCTCTGAAATTGCACTATCAAAATCTTCAGTCGTATAGCTTTTGCACACCTTCCAGTACAAAGCCTTATGCTTTTTACGGGTGATATTGCAATTCATCATCAAGTGACGACAACAATAACCATGAAATCAATTTGGAAACACTGTGTCCACGCTTTGTTATTGAATGATGCCTATCTGAAATAATCGCCAGATTAGGCACTTCACCAATGCATTCTTTCAACCACCCCAAAAACAATGTCCATGCTTCAGCGGTCTCACCCTGTGCGACCCCGGTAGCGATTGGAATAATCTGATTATTTCCGTCCATACCAACAGCAAGCATGTTGGTTCCGAGATACTTCCCTTTCAGATGCGCATCATCAATTATAATCAATGGCCGCATGAAGGCTATAAAACTCCGAATCTAGTATCGTTAAGTATATATTAGTGATTAGTATACGTTAAAGCTTGATAAGATGTGTGTATAAGAATAATAATAGTAAAAATACTAATACTAACAATTAATATAAATGTGTCCGAAACTTACCGCAAAACCAAATGCTACAAAAACCATCTTAAATCTTCCAGCTTCGTCTGTATCGATGTGTGTTACAGTCCCCTCGTTTTTTAGCTTTAGGTTATGACAATATAAAGCTAACTGCTCAAACGATTGTTCATGTTTACCGTTCAACACCTCAAAAGCCAAATTCCTACCCCCCCAAGCTCGTTTGTAAGAAACGTTTACTTTCCATTCAAGACTCAGATCTCGTTGTATGTCCTTTCCAGTATATACCCTCCGAGTATCTTTCAATTTATCGATTAGCAACTGACTAAGTAATTTCATTGTCGCATTACGATGATTAGGATGTAATTCAGTTCTTGAACATGTGTGGACATTGTTGATGCTAGAAACAAAGAATGTGCTATCCATTTTTTTTTACGTGTGTATATGTTCCATGAGCAGCCTTCATTTATACATTTCACGCTGTACCTCGTGGGTTCAGATTTAATAACTTTGTATTCAAAGCGCTCAAGTAATGATTTCTTTCCAATAGTAAACATGCATTCTGCTTTATTATAAAATTCTTTATGTTTAAAAAAAAAGGTATCGGTTTTTTGGGAATCGATGTTTTTTTAATTCTGGTTGTGGTGCAGTTGGTGGCGTGGGCATATTTTTAAATGAGTCTCTTTGCGACGGAGGAAGTGAATAATCAGGTTGGTGAAAAAAGATATCCTCGACCTTTGGTGTGTCATGGTAACTATCATTGTGAAGCAGCGGAAAATTCAGGTCTAATGATAAATGATTAGAAGCCGAAGATGATTTTACCTCTGAAGGTGGCGGTTCTTTTGTTGAAATTAGCAGAGCTTGAGTTTGCTCATTCTTACAACATAGTTCACGAATGAAGTATTGGACGTCTTCATCATCAACCACGTCCAATTCCAAGGAACCATCTTTGTAAGATAACCTGAGTCTATCATTTGGTGTCTCTTTGACAGCGTGAACCTTTTTCTTCACATACGCAACTAGTTTATTGAAAGTGATTTTTTTAGGTAGTTTGACTCCATGTTTAGAAGAAGGATGCACTAAATAAACCTTAAAAGTAGAATTGTCATCGTAATCCATGGTTGTGTTTTGAACAAACTTAGGTGGAAAAATTTGTTGGACATTACAGTAAAGTCTTTTTAGTAAGCCAAGTGCAAACTACCAACCCTTTGTACTTGTGCATTTACTTAGGTTGCCCAACAATGTAAACTTTCTAAGGTTGCCCAAAATTATTGTATCAACATTGATACACTTTAATGAGTGTATTAAGTATAAACCACCCATTTGTGATTGTTTATTATAAATGTTGTACTTGTGCCAACTGCCTAAGATTTACTAAGATACACATTTATTTGTGTTATGTGACAAATTTATTAACTTTCCTAAACTTGCCAACTGCCCATTGGATGAAACTAGTAACTTATCCCAACTACATATACATTGTAATAAGTAATACCAATTCCAAAGTTGTAGTAATGTCTAACGGTAAAAATTCATTACTATTGTGACTTTATGCTATAACTAGTTTTAGTAATATATTTAGGATTCTTACTTTTGTTTTTCATAATTAACAGGGATTGTGCGTAAGCGTTTGTCTTTTGAAGTGGAACGACCATGTGATGACGTGATTCATGAAATATATAGCAAACAACTTAACAAAAGATCTAAGAAGGATGTAGCTGAAAAAGGTGTGTTGGCGGTCAAGGAAATACGTGACAATAATAAAGATGAGCACAAAAATATAAATGGAAATGTTGATGGTGAGAAGTCGCTTACTAAGAAGCATGAAGATGAAGCAATAATGGAACAACAAGCCGAACAAGATAGGGCTGAAAGAGAAATGGAAGAGAGAATGCGGCAAGACCGGGAACAGGAGGATCTGTTCTGTAACATAGAATAAGGTCACCTTGGACAGTCAAAATGAAGGATAAATTTAGTAGAATTTAGTTAAAGTTAGATTAACAGCCTGCACATTTATGCATGTTTGTTTCCTAAACTTAATCTTAGTTTAAGAAAACATGTAATTCAGTTATTTAAAGTTCATATATTTCACTTTCCAGACTTGCATGTTTGTTTCCAGGCTTATATTGTTGGGAATTACGGGAAACTACTGAATCTGATGAAGAGAAGAAATTGAAGTGAAATTGTTCATTCATTCATTCAAGAAAGCAGTTTACAGCTTACGACTTACAAAATGCAAACAACTTCAAATGCCACTACAAGAAAAAGAGGTATACAAGATATACTAATCCTAATCTACTACATCTGTTCCAACATCTAAGAGGCTGTTGGATATGCATGATCGCTCACATCTTTCAGACTAGATGTTGGATATGCGTTCGTGAAGTCTTGCATAACCACCCATTCCTTCTTTCTCGATGGCTGGATATGCATGACTACTAGGACGAGGAAGCTAAGGATCAAAATGGGAAGGATGGATTGATGCAAATAATGATGATGAAGAAAAATAAAGTGTCCTTTATGCTTCATCTGCTGATTTCACCAAAAAGCAATCCATTCTCCTTCACCAAGCTCTTCCTCTATACGAAGTGTGAAGATGCACCAAAACATGGCGCAGGTACAGCAAGTACCACCTCCCTTTCGGCACGAGGCATTTGTTGAGGTTGAGGTGCTGGAGGTTGGGAGTAAGAAGGTATCTCAGCGGTGAGTTCCTCTGTGTTATCAGAAGAATCACTTGGATCCACTACACCATCATCTTCAGAATAAGAGAGAAATGGGGATGTCAAAGGGCGAGGGTCATGTGGAGGTGTCCAGAACTGGAGAAAATCACTGGATGATGAGGATGATGGAGAAGAGGTTGGATTTACAACCTCTGGTGAAGTATTCATGGTCAATTTTTGTTGATTGTGTTTGTGATGAAACTAGGGTTCATAATGGTAATTGGGGGTAAAATGGTGTGAGAGAAGTATGCATTGGGATGATTTTATAGACGGGTTCAAGGTTTAATGTAAGTTAATGCGAGTTGTTGGCACAATAATTCTAGAATCTTACCGAAGATATCCAAGTTTTGGGTTGGTTTCTACTGAAGTGTATAACTTCAGCATATTGGATATATGTTTCTGCTGAAGTGTTAAAATTGCGTGAGGTCAGAGAAGCTGTACACGTAAGCAAGGGTCAACCAAAACTACCAATTCTTTTGACTATTTCTATACACCTTCTACCCAACACTCTCTCTCACTTCCACTTCAAAATATCCCACTTCCCTCTTCTAATACAAACCAAACACTAAGATACAAGAATCATAACCCTAAAATATCAATTCATCAAATGGCTCTTCAATTCAAGAAGGATCACAACAAAGTTGCGTTCTTGGGAACTGCAAAAGGTGATGAGCTGTATGTGCCTATGGTGGAGTTCTTGAAAAGAACAAAGATTCACTATGCCCTAACGCATTCTCCCAATGCGATTTATGAAACGTTGGTCAAACAATTTTGGGCTTCTGCTTCCACACGGAGTGAAAAGGAGATTACGGCCATGATTGATGGAACAGAGTATGTAGTGACAGAGGAGCTGATAAGGACGAAGCTTCGCTTGGATGATGCTGATGGGGTATTTCACTCCAGTACTGAGGATATCTGACAGTGGCTGAGAGCTATTGGGTATCAAGGTACTAGGACTGACATATGGTTGAAGAAGCACTTTTGCCCCAAGTGGAGGTTCTTGGTTCACACGTTGCTTCAATGCTTTAGCAACAAATCTGGAGCATGGGATCAATTCTCTTCACAATTGGCATACGGTATCGTGTGTCTTTCACAAGGGTTAACTTATAATTTTTCTAAATTTATTTTTGATAATTTGGTTGAAAATATCAATAGGAAACAACATAAGTTTTTAATGTACCCTAGATTCTTACAAATAATTATAGACACCTTTACCCAAACCCAAGCCTTTTATGCAGTAGGAGCTCTTACAGCCAAACTCTTTGCCTCTATGAGAACTAACTTTGAGGGGGCACATTATCCATTGACAGAGGCTATGTTGCCTCAAGACAATATGGCTGCTGTTGAGGAGAATGTTGCTAACATTGATGAGGGCCCCTCCTTTTCTGCTAAAGCTTCTCATGTTGCACAAGACCAGCCTCCACCAACTCCGACTCTGGCACATTGTCCTAGTCCACCACAAGCACAAGATCCTCTTGATGATTTTGAGTCTGACCTAAACAGATTGACCACACTTAGTCCTCCAAGGATACCTATTGATGAGGTACCTCCTCAGTTTGATCATGACCATGTTTCTACCGAAAGGTCCAATGAAGATCCCATTACCACAGAGCAATCTGCTGGTGGAGCCGAGGACCCTATTACTCTCTCATCTGTCTATGCTCTTGTTAACAGGTATGCAGCTGAGGTATCTAGTCTGAAAAAGGAGCTTGCAGAGACCAAGTCTTCTCTTGGTAGTAAGATTGACGAACTGCAAGATAAAGTTAAGGAATTAGAGGACAAACTAGAAAAGACCAACAAAAGGAAGCTTGTGGTTTCTTCTGAAGAGGAAGAGGAAGAACATCATTATGAGTCTCTTGATATGTTAGCTGATGTATCTATCAATGATCCTTCATCAGCAGTTGCAGAATCTCCAAAGAAGAAGGAGCCTGTTCTTTATCAAAGGAGAAAGAGATCGTACTTGAATAAAGCATCTACTGAAGTCTCCAAGGATCCAGAGCTTGTCAAAGCTGCATCTGCTGATACCCCAATGGAGGATGTTGCAACTAAACTTGGTCAATCTTCAGTCATACAAAGACCATCAGTGTCCTCTACTGCTGAAGTACACTCACAACATGTATCTTCTGAAGAAGACTTGGGTGCTTCTACTGAAATTCCTGTTATCAATATTGCTGATGATGATTGTGCTAAGGAGCCTTCATCTCACACTTCCTACTTCAAAAGGATTGCTGGGAATGAAGTTGCACCAAAGACCAAAAGACCAAAGTTTGTTGAGATAGTGGATAATTTTGATGATATTCCACCAAAGAAGATCTCCCAGCTGGTTACATCTGAAGAAATTCCTCAAGCCACTCCATCTGACAAGGTGCCTTCTGCTGAACCATCTTTGGTTTCTGCTAAAGCTCCTACAGAATTTGCTAGCTCATCTGACAAGGCTCCATCTGCTGAACCAGTCGCCATTTCTTCTGAAGCACCTATTGTACCAGCTCCCACTCCTACTGTCGCATCTGTTGGCTCAGAAGATGATGAACCATCTTTAGGTATCTATAAGACTGGTAGGAGAAAGAAGAGGATGGCCAAAGTAACTCCCTTGGATCTTGAGGCTGATGAGTCAACCTTTATCAAAGAAGGGTCTTCATCTGATTTTCCTGATGGAGATCAAAATGTGCTGATCAATTGGACATTGATAAACAAAGAACTGAATGTCATGCATCGAATGGATAAATCTTCAATGGAGTTCACCTTTTTGAAGGAAATACTCCATTTGGTAGACAGGGCAGACTTGATTTCACTGTACACTCTTGTCACCTCCCATTACTGCAACAATGCACCACAAGGTTCTGGGATGTTCTTATTAGGAGATCTTCATGTCCTGTTTAGCTCTCAATCTCCTAATGATAAAGGACACTTCATATGGCAGAACTCACATTTATGGCAGGTTGAGTCCTGGAGATTCTATCCTCTGCCTCGTGTGCATCTAGTTGAGATGAAGGGTGGAATCACACCTGCATGTTCGCTGAGAGAATTTATCCATTGTCCAAAAGACTTATGGAGAAGATGCTGACTAACAAGCTGGAAATTCCTCCAAATCCAGTGGGGAATGAAATACCACAAGCTGAACAACTGGTTAGACTGATTAAGACTCAGCTCCTTCAAGAACAAGCTGCATCATCGTGTTCTTAGTTTTTATAGCTTGTATTTACACTACGCTAAAGAATACGAGTTGTAGAGATTTTGTATTAGTTTGCTTGTATTTACATCATCGTGTTCTTAGTTATTATAGCTTGTATTTACACTACCACTTTCCATTACCCTTTATGGATCAAATGCTTGAGAGATTAGCGGGAAACGAATACTATTGTTTTCTCGATGGTTTCTCGGGTTACTTCCAAATTCCCATTGACCCACAAGATCAAGAAAAGACCACATTCACATGTCCTTATGGAACATTTGCTTACCGACGCATGCCTTTTGGTTTGTGTAATGCTCCCGGTACGTTCCAAAGGTGTATGATGGCTATTTTCCATGACATGATCGAAAAGACTATGGAAGTCTTTATGGATGATTTTTCGGTCTTTGGGGATTCTTTTCAAACATGTCTCTCCCATTTGGACAAAATGCTTGAACGTTGTGAAAACACGAATCTTAGTCTAAATTGGGAGAAATGTCACTTTATGGTCAAAGAGGGCATTGTCCTTGGCCATAAGATTTCTAAGAGCGGGATTGAGGTTGACAAAGCTAAAGTCGATGTCATTTCAAAATTACCTCCTCCCACAACCGTCAAAGGAGTTAGAAGTTTCCTTGGTCATGCCGGTTTCTATCGTCGTTTCATTCAAGATTTTTCGAAGATATCCCGGCCTATGACCCGACTTCTTGAAAAGGATACTCCTTTCATCTTCTCTAGTGGGTGCGTTGAAGCTTTTCAAACTCTTAAGAAGAAGCTCACGGAAGCACCAATTCTAGTTGCCCCCGATTGGGAATTACCATTTGAGCTTATGTGCGATGCAAGTGATTTCGCCATAGGTGCCGTTTTGGGGCAACGAAAGTCAAAACATTTCCAGCCTATACATTATGATAGCAAAACTTTGACCGAAGCTCAAGCACATTACACTACGACGGAGAAAGAATTACTAGCCGTGGTGTATGCTTTCGAGAAATTTCGGCCATACTTGATCTTGTCCAAAAGCATAGTGTATACGGATCACTCGGCTCTCAAATATCTCTTTGCTAAGCAAGATGCAAAGCCGAGGTTGCTCCGATGGGTTCTCCTCCTACAAGAATTTGATATCATTATCCGTGATAAAAAAGGAGCGGAGAACCTAGCGGCTGATCATCTCTCTCGTCTTGAAAATCCACATCAAGGTGTGTTCGAGAAAAAGGAAATAAATGAAACGTTTCCTCTCGAGACTCTTAATGTGGTATCTCATCATGAAAATTCGAGTACCCCTTGGTTTGCCGACTTTGCAAACTATCATGCGGGTAACTTTGTTGTGAAAGGGATGTCGTCCCAACAAAAGAACAAATTTTTCAAAGATGTTAAGCATTATTTCTGGGACGACCCCTACTTGTTTAAGGTTTGTGCGGATCAAGTCATCCGACGGTGTGTTCACGGCCAAGAAGCCGATGAAATTCTCAAGGCTTGTCATCATGGACCCACGGGGGGACATCATGGCCCGAACTACACCGCTAAAAAGGTGTTTGACTCCGGTTTCTATTGGCCCACGATTTACAAAGATGCCCATGACCTCGTCAAATCTTGCGACTCTTGCCAACGTCATAGCAACATCTCTAAAAGAGATGAAATGCCTCAAAATGCTATTCAAGTGTGCGAGATCTTTGACGTATGGGGCATTGACTTTATGGGTCCGTTCCCGTCTTCTCGAGGGAACAAGTATATACTCGTGGCGGTCGATTATTTGTCCAAATGGGTGGAAGCGAAAGCGCTCCCCACTAACGACGCCCGAGTAGTTGTGAAGTTTCTAAAGTCTCTCTTTACCCGTTTCGGAACTCCCCGTGCCATCATTAGTGATCGCGGTACACACTTTTGCAACGACCAATTCGCAAAAGTCATGCTTAAGTACGGTGTCACTCACCGTCTTTCTACCGCGTATCACCCCCAAACTAGTGGGCAAGTGGAAGTTTCGAATCGTGGTTTGAAAAGAATCTTGGAGAGGACCGTAGGTGAAAACCGTGCCTCTTGGTCAGACAAACTTGAAGATGCACTTTGGGCCTTCCGTACCGCTTTCAAAACACCCATCGGGTGTACTCCTTACAAGCTTGTGTATGGAAAGGCGTGTCATCTCCCGATCGAGCTCGAGCACAAAGCCTATTGGGCCTTGAAGCATGCTAATTTTGACCTTAAGTCCGCGGGTGATCACCGGAAAGTTCAACTCAATGAATTAAATGAACTCCGTGATCAAGCCTACGAGAACTCGTTGATTTACAAGGAAAAGAAAAAGAAGATCCATGACTCAAAGATTAAGAACCGCGTTTTCAACGTTGGTGACCGAGTCCTTCTTTTCAATTCTAGATTGAAAATCTTCACGGGGAAACTTAAGACCCGTTGGACCGGTCCATTCACCATTGCCAAAGTTTTCCATATGGCACCGTCGAGTTATCTCAAACCGACGGACCAAACTTCAAGGTGAATGGACATAGATTGAAACATTATTTTGGAGGGGACATACCATCCTTGGTTGTCCCGGATCTACAAACTTTCCCCATGAACCAATGAATGCGGGGATCGAGTCAAGCTAGCGACTCGGTTAACAAAAACAGTAGCACACTATATGGGTTTTCACCCGTATTTCTGACTTCTTTCTACTTTCTACCACCCTAGTGTGGGGGAGTTGCCCCCCACTGTTGTATAAAGGTTTTCTAAAAAAAAAAAAAAAAAAAAAAAAAAAAAAAAAAAAAAAATCTTCGAATAATGGCCGTAGTATTTCCCTTTTACGTTCTTTGTTTCGGCATAACCGCCGGTACTTTGAATATTGAGGGCAATATTCATTTCTAGTGTGGGGGGGAATTCTCGCGAATTTTATCATATGTTTTACCACCTTATTCCCCCATTTTTGGCCAAAAATTTTTTTTTGGAGTAAGTGTTTTGCACTTACTCAATTGGTTATCAGTCCGCCTTGTCTAATAAACTAAAGGATTGGCTAATCCAGGAGCAAACGGCTCTTGGTAAAGATTTATCAAATCCGTTGACGGCTTGCAATTTGCCCAAAATTGTATGGTGTTCAGCTCACCATATCTTTAATTAGTGAAGAGTTGGCTAGCCCGCAAGTTTATGGCTTGTGGTAAAGGCAGTTGGAAATCCATAATTGGTAATCGACTCACCAAAGATAATATTGATAATTTATCTAAGAGTTGGCTAGTCCAGAAGCAAACGGCTTCCGGTAAAGACAAATCAAAACCGTTGAAAGCTGGTGGTTTGCTCAAAATCACATGGTTATCGGTGTACCATGGTTCGTACTTGAACTAAAACATTTGGCTACTCCAGAAGTAATGGCTTTTGGTAAAGAGACTCAACTCCATTAAGTTTTCTCAAAGATTGCTAGGACTAGCAATGTTTTAGTGTGGGGGATTTGATGAGTGCGTATTCACTCATCATTTTAGGTCAAATCTGAACTGCAAAACATCTAAAAACACTCCGAAATGCATCAAAATACTAAAAATATCTCAAAATTGTGTTTTATATGTTTCAGATGCAAAACAAATGAAAAACGAACAAAGTTTGCATAATTGGCAGTTTCAGTCCCCCGTCTTTCAAAATTGACAAAAATAGTCCCTGAGCACTTTATTTAAAAAGAAAAGTCACCAAAGGTCCTTTTGAAATCATAAGTTATCATAATTAGTCCTTTGGTGAAAAATGTCAAAAGTTTGAGAAATTACAGTTTTGGTCCCTGGGTTTTTAAAATTGACAAGTTTAGTCCTTGGAATTTCACAATTTGCAAAAATGACCCTTGGTTTATTTGAGATTCACAAGATTGGCCCTTGGAATACTTTGCAGAAATTACATAAATGGTCCTTGGATTTTCGGATGTTACACATTTGGTCCCTAAATGATAAATGGGTTTCACTAATATATCCTAAGTCCATAATTAAACCCCTTTGCCCAACTAAACCCAACCCACGACCCAAACCTAGACCCGGTCAAACCCTCAACCCACCCAGTCAACGAAATAACAATCCACCCCCTTCTTCTTCCCTGTCTTCCCGCCCAAACACACACAGAGCACAAGAAGAGAAAAAAAATAATAAAAAACGTTTTTCCTGTGCCCTTGTTCCCTCCACTTCACAATACCCAGAAGCCCTAGCTTTTACCCAGAAACATCACAACTCCCCAACCCACTATCTTATTCCACCTTCCCCAAGACTTGCCACCATGGCAATCCCAGCTACAAAAGGTTTCAGTGGATGGCCAAGATTCATTCTAAATGGTACCTAACTATTCAAGGGTCAAGATTAAGCTCAAGAAAACACAAATTTGAAGCTTTGGCTGATTTCACTCACTGAAGAAACACAAGACCTGAGAATGAAGACCTCAGTAGTTTTAGTATAAATAGGAAACTTTGTAGCCATTCAAAGGCACCCCTAGTTTTCAAAAAATAGTTTTTAGTTTTCTTGTATTTTTAAGCTTTATTGTAATCTCCTTTTAAATCAATGGAATTTCTGTTTTTAAGTTTCATGTTCTGTTTAAAGTTTGTTTTAGCTTAATGAAAAGTAGTCAAAAGCTTTGTAAACCAATCTAGAAAAATAGAAGCTTAAGCTTCTTGCATCAGGGGTGTTTGGTTATTGCTTGAAAACGGGTCAAAACTATTTGTTACCCACTTTGACCAATGAAGTCAAAATCCTTTTAGTGTCATTAGTCAATTTGTGCAAGTTAAGTTCATTTTGAAACAGCTTTGTGGAAATCATGTTGAAGTTCAAATTCATTTTTTTTTATCTCTGTACCTGGACAGAACAGCAGCCTAGGCTGCTGTTCTTGGTCTTATTTTTTAGTACAATTGTTAATCAAAATCAGCAAACTTTGTTTTTCTTAAGTTATCATGTTCCAAACTTAGTTCATGCTCAGTTTTATGCACCAAAGATATCTATAACTTGGTTGAATTTGCACTCCAAATCTGTCCCATTTAGTGTACCAGCAGTCAAAACAGCAACAGATAGCTGAACTTGGCTTATTTTGAAGCTGTTAAAAGCTTCTTTTTGTACCCCACTTGGTTTACTTTGCATCTCCACTTGGCTAACTATGTTTTTGCAGCTTGTCTTTGGTTTGGAGGTCCACTGTCCAGCTCAGAAATAAGCTCTAAACAGGCACCCTTGGCCTGTATCAGCAAACTGCAAACCAGTGCCAGGTCACTTACTTTTTTGTTACTCTTTAGCTTATCAGTACAAGACCTAGCTTATTTAGGAAATTTCATGGTAGCTTAGATATAGTATAGTTAGTAGCTTTAGGATGGAGGTTATTAGTTTTCTTTACCACTTATTAGGACAGTTTTAGAGTTCATATTTTAGCCTTAGGATCCCCCTAGTGAACTGCTTATTTTCCCTTAGGTGTAGCTTATTTACTGTTAAACTTAGCTTATTTTAGTTATTGCATGTCCCTAGTAGCTTATCTGGTTGAACATTTGCTTATCCTAGCTTATTTGTGCTCACAAAAGTTGCAAAAAGGGTGTTTGTTTGTATACTGTCCAAAACAGTGAGCAAAAAGCAGTCCAAACTGCTTATTGCCATCTTTTCAAAAGTTTCATCTTTACAAACAGTGTTTAACTTGGTCTTGTTAACAAGTTTCAAAAAGAAAGTTAACAAAAAAAGGTGTGTTTGGTTAGAAATCTATCAAACAGAAGAAGGAAAAAAGGGGTGCTTGTTTGAAATTTGCCCACTGCTGGAAATAAGCAGTTGTAAAACTGCTTATTCAAAGGTTTTTCACAAAGTGTTTTCACAAAAAAGTCTTATCTTAGTCCTATAAACAAAGTGCAAAAAGAAAATTTGAAAAAAAAAATTATTTCGCAAAAAAGGGAGAGGCAGGGGTCGAACCTGAGACCTCTCCCTTGGATAAGGGTGATAGCTTGTGTACCTGGAACCATAAGCGCCCTTGGGACTTTCTTGTTGAATCTTACACAATCAAATACTTAAGGTACCTTAGGCAGTTTAAGCTATAAGCTCTTATTGGCTTATTTGTTGCTTATTTCCAATAGCAACCTACTGTTTTCTCAATTTTCTCAGAATCTGTGTAACTTAAAGTACTTTTTGGGAAATTTTCAGATTTTTCTTAACTAGTTTAGTATTTTTAATAAATTAATTAGTGTTAAATAGATTTTAATTCATAGTAATTAATTTAAAAGTCAAAAAAATATTCCGCTTTTTCCTAAAATTATTTTTAGTCGAATAGATTGTAGGAAAATTGTTTTCACGCCCGTAGCCCTTAAATTGCAAAATTTTACGTTTATGGCTCGGGTTGTTTTTCCGTTTTTACGTTTTGTAGTTTTTGCACCCTAGGACTTAGTGTAACTTAGTTTTATCATTCCTTAGGCTTAGTGATAGTTTATTTTTAGTTTATTAGGGTTCCCTTGCCTTAATTACTTTCCCGTTCATTAATTTGTAGAATTCGTAATCAAATCCAAAATCATTAAAAACCAATTCAAGTTCAAATCACGAAACTCAACGAATCCTTCCATTCACACCTCGTTGGGACACGACCCGGGGAAATCACTTTCCCGGTATCACTTTTATCACACCCGTGAGGTTTGGCACGTTGACCTTTTTCCTAAAGGGTTAATTTGTCGAATTTTACGGTTAATTTGATATATTGATATTGTGTTTGTTTTCACCACTCACTTCACATCGAATCAAATTTTGGCGCACGGGAGGTGTGTTGCGACAATATCGTGAAGTTTTTGCGATTAGTGACTTGAAGAACCTTCCTCGTGAAGTTATTGTTTTTATAAAAATACAAAAATACAAAAATATTTTTCTTTTCTTTGTATATATATGTAAAAGATTAAAAGTACAAAAAGATTTTTGCTTGTTGTTTTAAATAAATAGAAGACACAATCAATATAACATTCTTAACTGAGGTGTTATCATTATAAGTTCCCGAACAAAAGATTTAAAACTTGCCTTTGTGTCGCTCGTGTTTTGGTTTACTTTTATCGGTTTAACAAACTGTGTGAGGGGTATAAGGACGGCCCGACATTAAATTGCGGCTGTAAAGAGACGGGTTTTTAATAAGCTTCGCGCTGACCTACAGAGTCTCTCCGCTCCTTTGTGCGTTTTACTTATAGAAGTGATCATTTCACGTGGGATTATTGGTTTAAGTTCACTGTTGTTTTGCCTCGGTCTTGTTTTAATTGAAAGTGTTGTTTTTGGAAGTGCATGCGCACTCGCTCGCAAGCTCGTAGACGTAACCGTAACCAAGCAAACGTACCCGAGATACGTACCGTCGAACAAATCACAATGACACATAACCAAGGGAACGGACCTCGAGTCCCAGTACCTGATCCACAAGATCCAGCTCCCGATCTCCGAACGATGGAGGAGCTTTGCCAACCCACGATGGATGGACGGGGCGGTCCAATTGCCCCGGTCAACATCGAGGCCACGGATTTTGGACTTAAGCATCACATGATTCAACAAGTCCAAAGTTTTTGCCAATTTCACGGATCACCGGGTGACGATGCCAACAAGCATCTCGACAAATTTCTCACCGTCACCCAAAGTATGAAGCAAAATGGGGTCACCGATGACGCCCTTCGCTTATATCTCTTTCCATATTCCTTGACGCTTCATGCCACCGCATGGTTTGATCGTCTTCCCAAAAATTCAATCCATAGTTTCGACGAAATGATCTCCAAATTCTTGGCGAAATATTTTCCACCGTCGATGGTGACGAAACTACGGAATGAAATCAGTAATTTTCGGCAGCATCCCGATGAGTCCTTGTTTGAGGCATGGGAACGCTATAAGCTTTCGATTGATCGATGTCCAAATCACAACATGTTGCTTGTCACCCAAATAGATACATTCTATAACGGGTTAACATTGAGACATCGTGACACGATAAATGCTGCTGCCGGTGGTACCTTTATGAAAAGGCGACCCGAAGAGTGCTACGATCTCATTGAAAACATGACTGCCCACCACAATTATTGGGATTCCTCAGCCGAGAGGAGTGAGTCAAGGAGATCTACCACCCTTCCATCTTCGGAATACACGACTCTAACCAAAAAGATTGAAGAAATATCCACTGCCGTACTTAAAATGAGTCAAAATAACAACAATCAACAAGTGAATGTCGTAAACAAGAGTTGTGAAACTTGTGGTGGTCCACACCCTTATTTTGAGTGTCCAGCCTCCGGTGGCTTCACTCAAGAGAGCGTTTATGCCGCTTCTGGTTCCTACAATACGGGAGGTAATTCCTACCAACCGCAAGGGGACCGAAACCTTCTCAGCTATCGTTCTAACAATTTCCTTGGACCACCCGGGTTTAATCAAAATCAGAACAATCAAAATGTGCAAAATAGAAATAATCAGTTCAATCAAAATCAGAGTCAGAATCGGAATTTTCAAAATCAAAATCAAGGTTTTCAAAATCAAGGAAATTTCAATCAAAACCGATTCCAAGCTCCTCAACAAAATGTGCATGCCCAGCCTCCTCAAGCTTCCATTGACATTGCTAATTACATCAAAAGCAATGAAGCTAAGATGGTGTCCATGCAAAATCAAATTACCACTTTGAAGAATGATTTCACTTCCGAGCTTAGAGCTACTAGTAACAAGATTGATCAATCTCACAGCAAGATTGAAAGTATGATTGCTAGTCTCATGAGTCAAAAGGATCAACCTTCAACTTCGGGTGCCCTTCCAAGTAATACCATTCCCAACCCAAAAGGTGAATTGAATGCTATTGCTACCCGAAGTGGTAAATCTTATGATGGACCTTCGACTCCAATGCCTCCTCCACCAGGAGCAATGAGTCAAGTAACCGAGGTATCAAAGGACAAGGTGCAAAACTCAAGCCCACGAAGTACCGCACAAGTCCAACCTCCGGTGGTCTTACCTCCAATTCCGGAACCCGTTGTTCCGATGACCACTCCTAAGCCTTCACTTCCTTATCCTTCAAGGCTTAATGACCAAAAGCTCCGTGATAAAACTAGTCAACAAATGGAGAAACTTGTCCAAATCTTTCAAGATTTGCACTTCGAGATTAGTTTCGCGGACGCTCTTCTTCTAATGCCAAAGTTCGGTCCGACAATCAAAAATTTGTTGAATAACAAAGAAAAGATTTCCGAAATGGCTAAAACTTCTTTGAACGAAAATTGTTCTGCGGTTATCCTTAAAACTTCCGAAAAGTTAGGAGACCCCGGAAAATTTCTCATCCCATGTGATTTTCAAGGCATAGTTCAATGCTCCGCCTTGGCCGATCTTGGCGCTAGCATTAACTTGATGCCACACTCCATGTGGAAAAAGCTTTCATTACCTCCGCTTACACCAACATGTATGAT
Source organism: Chrysanthemum makinoi (assembly GCA_910596185.1). NCBI lineage: Eukaryota > Viridiplantae > Streptophyta > Magnoliopsida > Asterales > Asteraceae > Chrysanthemum > Chrysanthemum makinoi. The sequence goes on along the minus strand of OU343222.1, from coordinate 72,945,273 downwards.
CCTCGAGCTTGCGGACCGTACAAGTTCTCGTCCGCTAGGAATAGCCGAGGATGTATTTGTGAAAGTAGGCAAGTTTCATTTCCCCGCCGACTTTGTTGTTGTCGAATTTGATGCCGATCCCCGAGTACCCCTCATCCTTGGGAGGTGTTTCTTGAAAACGGGTCGTGCATTGATCGATGTTGATGAAGGGGAAATCACTTTGCGGGTAAACAAGGAAGCCGTTACTTTCAATCTCAATCAAGTTACGAAATACTCCCCCAATTATGAAGACAATTCCGTCAACAAAATTGATGTCCTTGACATTGTGTCGGAGGAGTATTCTCAAGAAATTCTTGGATTCTCGAGTGGCAATCCCACTTCGGTTGATCCTATTGTTGCTCTCTCTTCCCCTCCCCTCACTCCGTTTGAGGGAAGTGACTTTATTTTGGAAGAGATTGAAGCATACTTGGCTAGTGATTCTGTTCCATGGGAAATTGATCACGCTCCCATCGACATTGAGGGAGATATACTTCTCATCGAGAAGTTGCTCAATGAAGATCCTTCATCACTCCCTCCTCAAGAACTTCATAAAGAGGAAATCAAAACAATTGAAAAATCGAATGATCCTCCCGAGGTCGAACTTAAGGACTTACCACCTCATCTCGAGTATGCATTTTTGGAGGGTGACAATAAATCACCCGTCATCATTGCTAAGGACTTGAGTGAGGATGAAAAAGCCGCTCTCATAAAGGTTTTGAAGTCACACAAGCGAGCCATCGCTTGGAACCTTTCCGACATCAAGGGTATTGACCCGAGATTTTGCACGCACAAAATTCTCATGGAAGATGACTTCAAACCGGCGGTTCAACACCAAAGAAGGGTGAATCCTAAAATTCATGAGGTTATCAAGGCGGAAGTCATAAAACTTCTCGATGCCGGATTGATTTACCCTATCTCGGATAGTCCTTGGGTTAGCCCCGTTCATTGTGTGCCCAAAAAAGGTGGCATTACCGTTGTTGAAAATGATGAAAACGAGTTGATTCCTACTCGATTGGTTACGGGGTGGCGTGTTTGCATTGACTATCGAAAGTTAAATGAAGCCACCCGTAAAGACCACTTTCCATTACCCTTTATGGATCAAATGCTTGAGAGATTAGCGGAAACGAATACTATTGTTTTCTCGATGGTTTCTCGGGTTACTTCCAAATTCCCATTGACCCACAAGATCAAGAAAAGACCACATTCACATGTCCTTATGGAACATTTGCTTACCGACGCATGCCTTTTGGTTTGTGTAATGCTCCCGGTACGTTCCAAAGGTGTATGATGGCTATTTTCCATGACATGATCGAAAAGACTATGGAAGTCTTTATGGATGATTTTTCGGTCTTTGGGGATTCTTTTCAAACATGTCTCTCCCATTTGGACAAAATGCTTGAACGTTGTGAAAACACGAATCTTAGTCTAAATTGGGAGAAATGTCACTTTATGGTCAAAGAGGGCATTGTCCTTGGCCATAAGATTTCTAAGAGCGGGATTGAGGTTGACAAAGCTAAAGTCGATGTCATTTCAAAATTACCTCCTCCCACAACCGTCAAAGGAGTTAGAAGTTTCCTTGGTCATGCCGGTTTCTATCGTCGTTTCATTCAAGATTTTTCGAAGATATCCCGGCCTATGACCCGACTTCTTGAAAAGGATACTCCTTTCATCTTCTCTAGTGGGTGCGTTGAAGCTTTTCAAACTCTTAAGAAGAAGCTCACGGAAGCACCAATTCTAGTTGCCCCCGATTGGGAATTACCATTTGAGCTTATGTGCGATGCAAGTGATTTCGCCATAGGTGCCGTTTTGGGGCAACGAAAGTCAAAACATTTCCAGCCTATACATTATGCTAGCAAAACTTTGACCGAAGCTCAAGCACATTACACTACGACGGAGAAAGAATTACTAGCCGTGGTGTATGCTTTCGAGAAATTTCGGCCATACTTGATCTTGTCCAAAAGCATAGTGTATACGGATCACTCGGCTCTCAAATATCTCTTTGCTAAGCAAGATGCAAAGCCGAGGTTGCTCCGATGGGTTCTCCTCCTACAAGAATTTGATATCATTATCCGTGATAAAAAAGGAGCGGAGAACCTAGCGGCTGATCATCTCTCTCGTCTTGAAAATCCACATCAAGGTGTGTTCGAGAAAAAGGAAATAAATGAAACGTTTCCTCTCGAGACTCTTAATGTGGTATCTCATCATGAAAATTCGAGTACCCCTTGGTTTGCCGACTTTGCAAACTATCATGCGGGTAACTTTGTTGTGAAAGGGATGTCGTCCCAACAAAAGAACAAATTTTTCAAAGATGTTAAGCATTATTTCTGGGACGACCCCTACTTGTTTAAGGTTTGTGCGGATCAAGTCATCCGACGGTGTGTTCACGGCCAAGACGCCGATGAAATTCTCAAGGCTTGTCATCATGGACCCACGGGGGGACATCATGGCCCGAACTACACCGCTAAAAAGGTGTTTGACTCCGGTTTCTATTGGCCCACGATTTACAAAGATGCCCATGACCTCGTCAAATCTTGCGACTCTTGCCAACGTCATAGCAACATCTCTAAAAGAGATGAAATGCCTCAAAATGCTATTCAAGTGTGCGAGATCTTTGACGTATGGGGCATTGACTTTATGGGTCCGTTCCCGTCTTCTCGAGGGAACAAGTATATACTCGTGGCGGTCGATTACTTGTCCAAATGGGTGGAAGCGAAAGCGCTCCCCACCAACGACGCCCGAGTAGTTGTGAAGTTTCTAAAGTCTCTCTTTACCCGTTTCGGAACTCCCCGTGCCATCATTAGTGATCGCGGTACGCACTTTTGCAACGACCAATTCGCAAAAGTCATGCTTAAGTACGGTGTCACTCACCGTCTTTCTACCGCGTATCACCCCCAAACTAGTGGGCAAGTGGAAGTTTCGAATCGTGGTTTGAAAAGAATCTTGGAGAGGACCGTAGGTGAAAACCGTGCCTCTTGGTCGGACAAACTTGAAGATGCACTTTGGGCCTTCCGTACCGCTTTCAAAACACCCATCGGGTGTACTCCTTACAAGCTTGTGTATGGAAAGGCGTGTCATCTCCCGATCGAGCTCGAGCACAAAGCCTATTGGGCCTTGAAGCATGCTAATTTTGACCTTAAGTCCGCGGGTGATCACCGGAAAGTTCAACTCAATGAATTAAATGAACTCCGTGATCAAGCCTACGAGAACTCGTTGATTTACAAGGAAAAGACAAAGAAGATCCATGACTCAAAGATTAAGAACCGCGTTTTCAACGTTGGTGACCGAGTCCTTCTTTTCAATTCTAGATTGAAAATCTTCTCGGGGAAACTTAAGACCCGTTGGACCGGTCCATTCACCATTGCCAAAGTTTTTCCATATGGCACCGTCGAGTTATCTCAAACCGACGGACCAAACTTCAAGGTGAATGGACATAGATTGAAACATTATTTTGGAGGGGACATACCATCCTTGGTTGTCCCGGATCTACAAACTTTCCCCATGAACCAATGAATGCGGGGATCGAGTCAAGCTAGCGACTCGGTTAACAAAAACAGTAGCACACTATATGGGTTTTCACCCGTATTTCTGACTTCTTTCTACTTTCTACCACCCTAGTGTGGGGGAGTTGCCCCCCGCTGTTGTATAAAGGTTTTCTAAAAAAAAAAAAAAAAAAAAAAAAAAAAAAAAAAAAATCTTCGAATAATGGCCGTAGTATTTCCCTTTTACGTTCTTTGTTTCGGCATAACCGCCGGTACTTTGAATATTGAGGGCAATATTCATTTCTAGTGTGGGGGGAATTCTCGCGAATTTTATCATATGTTTTACCACCCAATTCCCCCATTTTTGGCCAAAATTTTTTTTTGGAGTAAGTGTTTTGCACTTACTCAATTGGTTATCAGTCCGCCTTGTCTAATAAACTAAAGGATTGGCTAATCCAGGAGCAAACGGCTCTTGGTAAAGATTTATCAAATCCGTTGACGGCTTGCAATTTGCCCAAAATTGTATGGTGTTCAGCTCACCATATCTTTAATTAGTGAAGAGTTGGCTAGCCCGCAAGTTTATGGCTTGTGGTAAAGGCAGTTGGAAATCCATAATTGGTAATCAACTCACCAAAGATAATATTGATAATTTATCTAAGAGTTGGCTAGTCCAGAAGCAAACGGCTTCTGGTAAAGACAAATCAAAACCGTTGAAAGCTGGTGGTTTGCTCAAAATCACATGGTTATCGGTGTACCATGGTTCGTACTTGAACTAAAACATTTGGCTACTCCAGAAGTAATGGCTTTTGGTAAAGAGACTCAAATCCATTAAGTTTTCTCAAAAGATTGCTAGGGACTAGCAATGTTTTAGTGTGGGGGATTTGATGAGTGCGTATTCACTCATCATTTTAGGTCAAAACTGAACTGCAAAACATCTAAAAACACTCCGAAATGCATCAAAATACTAAAAATATCTCAAAATTGTGTTTTATATGTTTCAGATGCAAAACAAATGAAAAACGAACAAAGTTTGCATAATTGGCAGTTTCAGTCCCCCGTCTTTCAAAATTGACAAAAATAGTCCCTGAGCACATATTTAAAAAAAGAAAAGTCACCAAAGGTCCTTTTGAAATCATAAGTTATCATAATTAGTCCTTTGGTGAAAAATGTCAAAAGTTTGAGAAATTACAGTTTTGGTCCCTGGGTTTTTAAAATTGACAAGTTTAGTCCTTGGAATTTCACAATTTGCAAAAATGACCCTTGGTTTATTTGAGATTCACAAGATTGGCCCTTGGAATACTTTGCAGAAATTACATAAATGGTCCTTGGATTTTCGGATGTTACACATTTGGTCCCTAAATGATAAATGGGTTTCACTAATATATCCTAAGTCCATAATTAAACCCCTTGGCCCAACTAAACCCAACCCACGACCCAAACCTAGACCCGGTCAAACCCTCAACCCACCCAGTCAACGAAATAACAATCCACCCCCTTCTTCTTCCCTGTCTTCCCGCCCAAACACACACAGAGCACAAGAAGAGAAAAAAAATAATAAAAAAAACGTTTTTCCTGTGCCCTTGTTCCCTCCACTTCACAATACCCAGAAGCCCTAGCTTTTACCCAGAAACATCACAACTCCCCAACCCACTATCTTATTCCACCTTCCCCAAGACTTGCCACCATGGCAATCCCAGCTACAAAAGGTTTCAGTGGATGGCCAAGATTCATTCTAAATGGTACCTAACTATTCAAGGGTCAAGATTAAGCTCAAGAAAACACAAATTTGAAGCTTTGGCTGATTTCACTCACTGAAGAAACACAAGACCTGAGAATGAAGACCTCAGTAGTTTTAGTATAAATAGGAAACTTTGTAGCCATTCAAAGGCACCCCTAGTTTTCAAAAATAGTTTTTAGTTTTCTTGTATTTTTAAGCTTTATTGTAATCTCCTTTCAAATCAATGGAAGTTCTGTTTTTAAGTTTCCTGTTCTGTTTAAAGTTTGTTTTAGCTTAATGAAAAGTAGTCAAAAGCTTTGTAAACCAATCTAGAAAAATAGTAGCTTAAGCTTCTTGCATCAGGGGTGTTTGGTTATTGCTTGAAAACGGGTCAAAACTATTTGTTACCCACTTTGACCAATGAAGTCAAAATCCTTTTAGTGTCATTAGTCAATCTGTGCAAGTTAAGTTCATTTTGAAACAGCTTTGTGGAAATCATGTTGAAGTTCAAATTCATTTTTTTTCTATCTCTGTACCTGGACAGAACAGCAGCCTAGGCTGCTGTTCTTGGTCTTATTTTTTAGTACAATTGTTAATCAAAATCAGCAAACTTTGTTTTTCTTAAGTTATCATGTTCCAAACTTAGTTCATGCTCAGTTTTATGCACCAAAGATATCTATAACTTGGTTGAATTTGCACTCCAAATCTGTCCCATTTAGTGTACCAGCAGTCAAAACAGCAACAGATAGCTGAACTTGGCTTATTTTGAAGCTGTTAAAAGCTTCTTTTTGTACCCCACTTGGTTTACTTTGCATCTCCACTTGGCTAACTATGTTTTTGCAGCTTGTCTTTGGTTTGGAGGTCCACTGTCCAGCTCAGAAATAAGCTCTAAACAGGCACCCTTGGCCTGTATCAGCAAACCTGCAAACCAGTGCACAGGTCACTTACTTTTTTTTGTTACTCTTTAGCTTATCAGTACAAGACCTAGCTTATTTAGGAAATTTCATGGTAGCTTAGATATAGTATAGTTAGTAGCTTTAGGATGGAGGTTATTAGTTTTCTTTACCACTTATTAGGACAGTTTTAGAGTTCATATTTTAGCCTTAGGATCCCCCTAGTGAACTGCTTATTTTCCCTTAGGTGTAGCTTATTTACTGTTAAACTTAGCTTATTTTAGTTATTGCATGTCCCTAGTAGCTTATCTGGTTGAACATTTGCTTATCCTAGCTTATTTGTGCTCACAAAAGTTGCAAAAAGGGTGTTTGTTTGTATACTGTCCAAAACAGTGAGCAAAAAGCAGTCCAAACTGCTTATTGCCATCTTTTCAAAAGTTTCATCTTTACAAACAGTGTTTAACTTGGTCTTGTTAACAAGTTTCAAAAAGAAAGTTAACAAAAAAAGGTGTGTTTGGTTAGAAATCTGTCAAACAGAAGAAGGAAAAAAGGGGTGCTTGTTTGAAATTTGCCCACTGCTGGAAATAAGCAGTTGTAAAACTGCTTATTCAAAGGTTTTTCACAAAGTGTTTTCACAAAAAAGTCTTATCTTAGTCCTATAAACAAAGTGCAAAAAGAAAATTTGAAAAAAAAAAATATATTTTGCAAAAAAGGAGAGGCAGGGGTCGAACCTGAGACCTCTCCCTTGGATAAGGGTGATAGCTTGTGTACCTGGAACCATAAGCGCCCTTGGGACTTTCTTGTTGAATCTTACACAATCAAATTCTTAAGGTACCTTAGACAGTTTAAGCTATAAGCTCTTATTGGCTTATTTGTTGCTTATTTCCAATAGCAACCTACTGTTTTCTCAATTTTCTCAGAATTTGTGTAACTTAAAGTACTTTTTGGGAAATTTTCAGATTTTTCTTAACTAGTTTAGTATTTTTAATAAATTAATTAGTGTTAAATAGATTTTAATTCATAGTAATTAATTTAAAAGTCAAAAAAATATTCCGCTTTTTCCTAAAATTATTTTTAGTCGAATAGATCGTAGGAAAATTGGTTTCACACCCGTAGCCCTTAAATTGCAAAATTTTTACGTTTATGGCTCGGGTTGTTTTCCCGTTTTTACGTTTTTGCGTTTTAGCACCCTAGGACTTAGTGTAACTTAGTTTTATCATTCCTTAGGCTTAGTGATAGTTAATTTTTAGTTTATTAGGGTTCCCTTGCCTTAATTACTTTCCCGTTCATTAATTTGTAGAATAAGTAATCAAATCCAAAAATCATTAAAAACCAATTCAAGTTCAAATCACGAAACTCAACGAATCCTTCCATTCACACCTCGTTGGGACACGACCCGGGGAAATCACTTCCCGGTATCACTTTTATCACACCCGTGAGGTTTGGCACGTTGACCTTTTTCCTAAAGGGTTAATTTGTCGAATTTTACGGTTAATTTGATATATTGATATTGTGTTTGTTTTCACCACTCACTTCACAACGAATCAGGGGTTAATAAAGAACATTAAAGAAAAGGGTAAATACTACTTATATCCTAGGTTTGTTCAATTAATAGTCGAGAAACAGATCACGGCACCCATTCATCATAAAAGGGAGTATGAGGTACATCATATGTCTCCTAGGGTGTTTACACACTTGAGAAAAAAAATGACAAGTTCTCAGGAAAGATTACACCTTTATTCCCTAATATGCTTAACCTGCCAGACATTCCTGAAAATGAGGAGGTGCTTGAATCCCAACCCAACCAAAGCAATGATGCTCAACCCACTCCGACAACGTCTGAACATACTGCTAAACCAACAGGATCCACTGCTAAACCATTACCTTTACCTGAATCACAAAACACCCAAACCAATGATGCTGCTCCCACCGCTACCATGAACCTCAACCCAATGCCACCGTATCAGATCCCACGGGTGAGAATATTATAGAAGTAGTTAATGAATTGAAGGCTAAATGTACACAAATGGAAAATACAATAAGAAGGTTGAAGCACATGGTTTATGTGTTGGAGAGAGTAAGAAGACCAAGGTTTGGTGCATCTAATAGAGTAATGAAGATGACTAAGAAAGGCAGGTCCTCAAAGGGGAGGAGCAAAAGCATTTGTTCAGGGAGGAGGTAAACATGGATGTTGACCTTAATGAAAGCAATCGATGCGACCTTAATGACAACCACGGTCACACAAACACCCAATGAAGTTGAAAAAGAGGTTGCCGGTACATTGATGAAGTTATGTAAAAGCTTACCGAGTCGGACTGGATCGGGTACTGCACATTTTCCTATTATACTTAGACCCACTGGTCCTAAACCCTTGGCTAAACCTTTGGCTAAAGGTTTGAAGGTTGGAAAAGCAGAATTGATAGAGGAAGGAAAAGAACATATGGTAGAACCTTTTAATGTTGCAGTTGAAGACGAAGAGGAAGAAGTTGTGCATGCTGTATCTAGTGATGATACAAATGACAGCACTGCTGTAACCTCAGAGGTTATTTCATCAACAGTTACGTCTGATACACATATTGGTACTACAACCACTGATAGTACGATTATCACAACTGGTGTAACACCACCATCGCAGGAGAAGGAGGTTGCAGGTACGCTGCTGAACTTATGTAGAACCTTAGCAATTCCTGATTCTGTTATTGCACCTGTTCCCATTGTAATTGAACCTACTGGAAATAAACAATTGGCTAATACTTTGAAGAATGGGGAGGCAGTGAATAAAGTAGTAGATCAACGAGAAATAGGAAAGGGTGAAGCTATTTCTGAACCTGTAGTAGATGAACTTCAATTTGATAGTAAGGAGGCTCAGATATCACATGATCATGAATTATCAATACAATTGGATGAAAATTTTAAGGCTGAATATCTAGCTTTAGAAAAAAAAAAAAAACAAGATGAAGCGACTATGAGAGTGATTGAACAATGGAACAAGGAACAAGCATTTGTTGAGGGTTCTGAAATGATAAAGTTGGAATTGAGTAATGAAGAATGGGCACTATTAGATGTTCCATCAAGGTCAAAGGTTCTTGCTGCGAGGGCGAGACAAATGCAGAAGGAGAGAAGTGCCGTACCATACAATAGTAAGAATAACAAACCTCCAACTAGGGCTCAAAGGAGAAATTTCATGATCTCAATTCTAAACAACGTGGAATTTTGCAAAGGCAAAGATTTGAAAAAATGGACGGACGAAGAGATTGAAAAGCTGTATGAACGTTGGTTAAGAATGAAAGATGATTTCATTCCTATGAATTCTGATAAAGAAGGTGATTGGATCAACAACGAACAAAAGCGAATGGCAGAAATTCGGAGAATGTGCTTCTAAGAAACAGAATTGGATGAAGGGATGGAGAGGGAAGAAAGAATGGATTTGTATCTTAAGGTGAGTGATATACAAGAGCCGATTAATTGTACACCACTAAACGCAGGTCAACCAGTTAATGATTTGAAAATAATCACTGACAATGGTAGAGAAGTGATTGAAATAACAAGAGCAGATGGATGCAGAAGTAGATACGTAGATTTTGGTAGCTTGTTGTTCTTTCTATCAAAAGAGGATTTGGAACAGTTATGGAAAGTCATTGATTTTAGATATGGAAAGCATGGCCCAACTGGAGGATTAGCAAGGTTGGTGTGGAGATCAGTGAAAAACATGTGTCAACCTAATCCATCGGACAAATTCTGGAAACAATTTGAAGTAGTTGAATGGATGCTTTATGAGCATTCCAGAGTACATGCTGTACAATCTACTAAGGATAAGTTTTTCATGTTTATTGATAAAGCCTATCCATTGTCCAAAACTGTTGCCAGGAAAATGTTGGAAGCGAAGCTTGATCCACAAGGATCCATATCAACAAATCCAATGGTAGATCAATTGCTATTGAAGATTCAAAAGATTGCTGGTGTACAAGGTCCTTTGGCAATAAAACTCTCAAGGAAGGTTAATAACAAAATGGGTGGTTTATCGTGAAAGAATGTCTGAGTAGGATGGTGGGTCAAACCATGGATTGAATTATTGTTGGAACCACGGCAAGTATGAAGAAACCACGTTTATAATAACTGTTGAAACCACGGCTAGTTCAGAAGAAACCACGGCTACTATGAAAGAAACCACGGCTAGTTCAGAAAGAAACCACGGCTAGTTCAGATCAAAACCACGGCTAGTTGAAAAGATACCACGGCAAGTATGATCAAAACCACGGCTATAAGGACAGTTGAAACCACGTCTAGTTGAGCAGATACGACGGCTAGTTTAGAATAAACCACGGCTAGTAGAAGAGTGGAAGCTGGTTTAAATGTAATATCATAATATATATGTAATCAGTTTTGAGTAGTGATCCTTATAACTTAAACAACCAATAATAATATCAACTAATAATATTTACAAACATTGACAAAACATTTTGGATATTTACAGATTTATCATTCCAATAGTTACTACAATTGATTATACATACACAAAGAATGACCATTCCTTATGAGCTAACACCTTTATGTACCAATTATATACATACTTAGTCAATGAGTGTTGACAATACAACAACTTGTAATAAATATAGTCAATGACCAGCATACTGAATCTTGTATTTCCATAGGTACTCAAACATTCTTTCACGATAGGCAAGAGCTGTTTCTGCAGGATCGTCAGACTCTAATGGCATGTTATGAGTCAGCCTATATAGGTTAATGCAAGACCATATCCCGCAGTCACCGTATTGACCTGTTTGTTTGGGGACGTCAACACATTTTTGAAAGCTAATATGATAGGCCTTGATATCTATGCCTTTTGCTGCAAAGACTCCCGTTTCATCTAGTAATTTTGGCAGCCAATACTGAAATTTTGCAGGCATGGTATCCTTCCACCAAATACGTTTGTTTGTAAAGGCTGGAAACGAATCATACAATGTCAAAACACCCGTACTGATATGCAGCTCTCCTACCGCCCAGTGCTTGTCAGGTTCGTTTATTGGAAATAGTACCTACATCATTTATGACATCACATAACGCACCCCCGAACATTTTCGAGATACCTACGGAATATGGAAAGAAATAAATACCTTTTCAACATCAGCCCAAGGCACCGGGTACTTTACACCATTTTCCCAATAGGTTCGTACCCAGTCATTAACTATTTGAGGTGTGAAAAGGGACCCACCATAGCCCAGTCGGCATCTGATGGTCGGAAATGCCACAGCAAATCTACCCATACGTCAAGGTGTTGTTTACACAATTGGGCACATTATTAAAAAATGTGGGAATCACAAAGAAACATTTATGGTAGAATACTAACAACTGATTTTATACGCACCTCGTCCCTCAAACATCCATCCTGGTTTGCACCGTAGCCAATAAAAACGTCCCAAACCGGAGATCAACAATAGTCTCTTCATTGCCCCATGGGAAAATAAACCTAGTACCATTATTCTCTTTCAAAAATTTTTGAACGGAACATGGCACAGTTACCTTTTTGGTTTTTTTCTTCCCGGTCCCACTTCTCGACAGATTCTAAATTAGAACAAATTAACTCTTTTAGTTAATGTTTGTATTACAAAGTAAGAGACATATAAGTTGACACGGTCAAATACCTCCACAAACGGTTCCAATGTATCATCAAAATCTGGAGCGTTAGGAGGGGATGGGGTTTGACAATTAATCCGTGCTGAACGCCTTCTCTTTGGAGTAGTGGCTGGTGGAGTAGTATAGGGTGAGGTGCAATATCTCCCTGGCTTCCTCTTACATTTAAGGGAGTTGAAAACTAATCTGATATTTGCAGCCTTTAAAAAAAACGATTCATCTTTTAACAAACGTCGACTATCCAACGTTAAATAAGTTCAATACTCAACTGTTATTCTACGGCATGACTAACCATGTGGTGTCTATTTTAAGGACAAGATGTTGGTCCTAGTAGCCGTGAAACTAATGTTCGGAAGCAAATGAATTGTCGTAAGACACTCAAACAGTCAAGTCAACCATAAGTGAAAAAGAAAATAGTTTGCATGTTTCCTAGGTTGTAAAAGTGATGTATTAATGAAAAAGATAAATTGATATTTTAATAATTATATCAACTGTAGCACATTGTATAGATAAGATAAGATTCTTTGCACACAGTAAAAGACAGTATTTTATTGTAAGTGAAGTACAAAGACAATGTAAAAGATAAGATTCTTGTTACTGCTACATATCCTACTACATTATACTTTCCTAGTTTCTGGTCTCTTATTATCACAGATCTCACTTTATTCTCTCTTATTCTCGCTCAAGAACAATGGCAGCACCAAATGGAAACTTTCAAAATGATGAAGAAGAGTACGAGTTTGTCTTAAACAACGATTTGCTTTTTGACGCAGTGTTAGATGCTTTTGGGGAAGAACCAATGTCAGAATATGGTTCATATAGGCAAGTGAGTGTGTGGATGAGGACAAATATCCTTACTTGGCTGCGTCGCCAAGACTTCTACTGGGATGAGATTTATGGAGTTGATGAGGAAGAGGAGGAAGATGAGGAAGATCTAGAGAATGAGGAGGAGGCTGAAACTGAGCTGGTGCAGCAAGGTCAGATAGTGCAGCAAAATGAGGTAGAGGAAGAGTTTCAAAGTGAGGTGATGCAGCAAAGGGAGGTGGTGCAACAAACGCAGGAAGATGATAACAACCCAGTGGAGCAACATGTGAATAATCCTACATTATTTGAAAATATTTATAATTTGGAAAATAGGATTACTAGTCTTGAAATACTGTTTCAACGACTCAAAGCAATTAAGAAAAGCAAGGGAGAGAGCTCTGGAACTAAAATGTAGATTATGATGATGGTCATTTATGTATTTAGTATCATATTTGTTTTTTAGGTGTCGAAAACTGTTTTAATGTGTGTTTATGTGCTATCTATGCAAATGTATTAATGTATATAGTAATCAAATGAAAAGCAGGGACTTGTTTGTTGATAAGATAATTAAATGTACCTTGACAACATCCTGCCCATCCTCATCATCAATGCATATCACTTCAACAGGTTGTGTATCTGCCCCTTCCATAGCCGTTTCCTCAACATCCATATAAAATGTGTCTAATTGTGGAGCACCTTGCGCAGCGGGATCATAAACGTTGTCTACCGGTAAAGCCCCCTGCTGCAGCCACGGGTCTAACAATGTAAGCGTAAACTGCACAAACCATTCCCACCAAAGAGGTGGCCGCCAAACAACAATTTCTTTACCCTTGCCACTGTCATTATCTTTTACCGCACCATTCACATCCATCGATTCCTAGATAAAGGGTATGTGGGTTTAATATTGAAATAGAAAAAAGTAAAAGAAGGGAAAAAAAACAATATATATATGCGTACGTCAACAGGAGTTGGATCAAACCCATCATAAGCAATGTCTGAGAACTCATCATTCAAATTTGGTAAGGCAGCACAATCAAATTTGTTATCCACCTGCATTATATTGTTGGAATGATGAGCATCGTCAAGACCTCCCGATAAAGCAGCTTTCATAAGTTGGGACATAGGCCCGGTAAACTCATCGGAATCGGCATACAACAGCTTCTGCTTGTCATCGGATCCTACGTTGGTCCTGATTGGGGTGTGTTCATCGGTAGTAGCCAACGGTTTGTTGCCATCAACAGTATCCACCTGTAAAAAAGTTAACTTACTTAGGCAATCAAAGAGACCATTTTGGTGGAATGAAGTAACAAAAATTCAAATAACAGGTTTTTACCTTAATCTCACCAACATCATCTTGTGACTTTATTCCTAAAGCATCCTCAATTACCACAATTCTCTTTTGTACGCTGTGTAACTCACATAAGAGCTGTGATACACCAACTACTCCTACACGTTCTTCTATAGTACCAACCCAGGACTTAAGGGATTTAAGCTCGGCACGAAAGTCATCTTTATCTAAGGTATGTGACGATTCCGCTTTGTCACATTTGAGCCCATCTGCAACCTCAACATTACCGGCTACAACATCTTCAACCTTCTCAGGCTCATTCATATTCAACATTTCACCAAGCCCAACAACAATCTCTTCTTCAACAGCTTTGTCATTGACACTAGACGTTTGACCTTCTGTAACTACTTCATCGGCGTCACAGAAAGGAACATTTAAATCGGCTTGAATTCCACCGCATACATCCGCATCAGCCATAAACCTGCCTCTTCTTCCACCATCGTTGGTCACCAACTCTTCTCTTCTTTCAACAAGTTGGGAATCTAGTTGACGGATGTACTCCATACTGCGAATGTACCACGGACAACTCACTTCGGCATTTGTCGGTACAATCTTCTGTAGTGGTCTGAAAGCCTGAATAACAAAGGAGATAAGCTGATATGCTAAATGCAATAAAAACATACAACAGTTAACTAATTTTGGGTTTTTACTTACCGGATCAAATAAAATTGTGTAATGTTTTTTTTCAAAGTTTTTTACTTTTGACCAAGCTAGACAACGTGGGATCTTCTCTGGGTCTTTGGTCCAGAACTGGGAGCTGTTTGGGAATGTCTCCATAATCCAAATCTGAAAAAACAAATACATTGAATTAAGAGTTAGTGATTATGGTTGCAGTGGTTAGGATACCAGTGGTTGTATATGTAGTAACAGGGGATACAATTACATAACATGTTGTTGCAGCAGTGGGTTCTTCTGAACTACCAATGGATGAAGACACATTGTCAGTGGTTTCAACCAACTGTTTACAAATCGTTTCTATGTATTTATCTACTGCCAAACCATCAACCATAGCATCCTTAAATCTACACAAACACTTACACTGACTACAGAACAATGCCTAGGGAACCAAGCCAATGGCTAATGAACAATGCCAACACATTATTAAGATTAACCATCAGAATATATACAAGCACAAATAATGTATGTTACAAGTAAAATCTAACCTTCAACACCCATGTAAATCCATACAGACTGTATGTTTGTTCTTTTTTTGGATCTTTTGGAACGGGCTTCTTTGATTCTGCCTCAAGATGCCTAGGAACAACATTCACCGTTCTTTTATACAGATGAGCCCACATGTATTCGCCCCATGGATACTCATTCCATACACAAAAATCCTCAACATTCCTTAGCAAATGGTCAGGAACATTAAACCTTCCTTCCCGACCGATAAAGACAAATGTTGCAATCACCAACAAAGCAACCCTCACAGCATCTTCATCGGATAACAATTCCCACCTTTCCGCCGACTTTACCAACGCCAAAAGGTCATCACCCTTAACTTTTTTGTTCTTAGTTTTCTTTTTATCGGGAAACAACCGATCAAAAAAAGGACTATATGTTAAACCCTTAACAACGCCGTGGTCACTTTCACTATTATCTACTGGTCCTAAACGAAACCCAGTTAGAAGACTAAATTGTTCACGGCCAAAATCAAAAACATTATCACCTAGTACAAAAGTTAAAGGTGGACAACAATCAGTAACTTTTGACACCTGAACTGCATTTTGATATAAATAATGGTATAAGTGGTTGTCAGGGGAATACTTAGGAAAATCTAACCAAGGGCCAAAGACAGTTTCTCTAAACAATTTGGTTCTATTCACATTCAGTGCACCTTTAATAGTAGCAATATGTTCTAATCTAGATCTGACCGTTAGCTTTGCATCAAACATGTTCGTGGTTGGATTCTTGAGATGTTGAAGAACTGCGATTGACTGTAGGAATATGCGTCGGATTGCTTTTAATGTACGAATATGCGTCGTATGGAAGAAGAACTATTCAGGGAGTAGGATTAGGGCGTTGGATTATTGAGTTTGAGAGGGAAGGATATCTGTTTCAAGTTGTGGATGATTTTTCAGCTTTGAGAGGGAAGGTGTGTGTGGGGTAAAGGAGTGTGTGTTTGGGATGATTTGGGTATTTTGTGTTTTGTATTTAGGTGTATTAGGATAATAAATAATTTTTTGAGATATGTAATTTGGTTTATTAAAGGTGTATTTCTTTGGTATAGAGTGGTATTTATAGAGAGTTGCCCAAAAGTACATATGTGTGGGGCCAAGTTGCCCAACTTATTTGCATTTAAAAATTGGTTTTTATAGATAGTTGCCCAAAAGTACATATTTGTGGGCCCAAGTTGCCCAACTTATTTGTATTTATAGAGTTAAAAATAAAATTTTGATTTTTCACTAAAAGACAAAAATTGTCAGTTGCCCAAGATATTAGGTCAAAGTTGCCCAACAGACAAAGTGTTAGTTTTGTACTTTGTAAGTACAACGTGGGCCCAAATATTTGATAGAGTTGCCCATGTGAGAGTTGCCCATGGGGCATTTTGAGAAGTGAAAAAAAAGTGAGACATTTGGGGTAATAAAGTTGGGCAACTGGGGCATTTAGAGAATTTTCCCTTTTTTTATTCTTTCATAATCTTTTATGCATTACAGTATTGTACGGTAAATGAATCAAAAAATGTGGTGTGAGTATCACCTCCCTTAAGTTTTACTCGGCGCATCATTTTCACATTGCAAAAAAATAGAGAAAAGTGAATATGTGTTGATGGGCAAGTAAGAGCACTAGCGTAACGTTTGGTATGTTGTAATCAAAGTGGGTATAGAAAAGGTTATTACGGTGTAATGAAAAAATATTGTTTGTTTACACATTTACAATGTAATGATTCATTGCAAGGAATGACTCATTACGTCAAAAACTATTATTTTCATTCCTTAAGGGTCCCCTCTTTTTTTTCATTACATCTTGTAATGGAATGAAAATTACATAAAAGTCCATCATTAACTAACCACATTAAATAAACTTCCTATCATCAATGACCATTTTAGTCTTTTTCTTATCGATTCCATTACGTCTTATTTTACCAACCAAACATGATTAATAACGGTAATGAATCATTACATTGCGTCATTCATTCCATTACATCGTTTATTCCATTCATTTGATATTTCATTCCGTCCTATCAAACGAACCCATCGTGTTGACGTTTAACATGTTATTGGTATGCCAAGTCAGCATCACGTCATCCCCTCCTCAATAACACACCAATCACTCAAACACCCTCCCTCATAACACATTAGTAACATGTTCTCACAAAATACCCCACTAAAAATACCCACACACTCACAATAGACAAAAAGTAATAATAATAACAACACAAAGACTATTGGCTTGAGCCACTCTACTAACTCAAAACCATTTGGCATGTAGAAGGCATGTTGGATGGTATGGTAATGTCATGCCATTTGTTTTTCTTTCTTTCCTTTAGCATGTTATCTTGCACCCATACCCTTTGCTCTAACTTTAGGTGTAGAACTATCAATACTACGTTGTTTTGATAATAAATTTTCTAATCTCATCTTTTTTATATAATAAAGGAATTACATCATTTCAAATTGATTTTATCAATCCATTCCTATTAAAAAAATAATTGGCCAAATAGTAGAGCTCGATTTCGCTACGTAAGCAAAATCGTGTGATGTGATTGGTTAATAAAAGTCAAAATTAAATTGATATTGGTCAAAATTTAATAAATTTGGTGGAGAAATTCGGTTGATAAAAAAACACATAAAAATATAGGTGTCAAATTTGTGAAAACAAACACTTAAAAAAAGATAGGGTAATTAATAAAACTTTAGTGGTTGAATTTTTAAAAATTATATAAAGTTAAGTATAATTTTATAAGCCATATTTTTTAATAACTTTTGATTATAAACAAATACGCCTTTATACTTTATATCTTAAAAAATATAATGTGTATGTTGTTTTAAAATAACAACATCTAAATTTGCATAAAATTATAAATATCAATTTTTTTACTATATACGTTCAATAAGGACTCATTTATTTCATTTTTAAAAGTTTAACCTATGTGAACACGAGTTTACATTTTAAATAATGGCTAAATTATGAAAGCGGGAATATAATTATCAAATTGTAAGTTACGGGTTACTTTAATATAAAAAATAAATATACACGCGATTGTACTTATCACAATGACTCATGTAATTCTTATTTATTTATATAAGGATATCTAAAAAAAAACATTTTTAAAAACTGAGTATACTCTTTATCAACTTTATCAATTCATTATACAACATATATCATGAGTCAAATTTAAATTACAACATCAACATCTTTGTCAGCTAAATAAAATTCAATCTTGAGTTACTTAACAGAAATTTTTTACAAATATTTTGCCAAATTTTAATGGATATTAATGCATAATGAAAAACTCGTGCATAAGTATTAGTTGTACTTATATCACAATTTTCATGTGCATAAGTATTAGTTGTACTTATATCACAATTTTCATGGCCAAATTCTTATATGTGTATATACTAAATTAAAATGTTAAAATAATTTGATTTGTGTGTAAACTTCGTGCGTGCATAAAACTTATAACTATATAATTATATGCAATTACTTTTAAAGACACAATATTCAGTATTAATATAGAATATTTTTTTTTTTTTGTCAAAACCCCTTGCGTGCATGGGTATTATAACTAGTTTTTCTTGGTAGGCCTTTCTTTTTCTTTTTCTGACAAACAACTTCCCATATGCTGATTGCCCTTCAAAATGATCAACCATTTCTTCTAATTTCGGTATTCTTTATTTACGAAACAAGGGCCAGGTGTTTTTTTCCTAGATCTTAAAGTCTTATTCCTAGTCAATTCCTATCCTATTTGAAAATAATAACTATTGATATAATCCCAAATTGAAATTTGTTTCATTCTTGTTTTACTAGGTGATTTTATATCCTATGTTAATCAATATTGTGGGAAGTTAATTCTTTATGTGACAATATTGATTCTTCACGTGATTTTAATAACATCTTGTAAACGAATGCCAAGTGTTTGATGAAGTGTGTTAGTAAGTGTTCATCAATGTTTTGTATTGCTCTTCATATATGAAGGTCATGTATGCAAAAATGAGCTTTGTGTCATATTTTTGGAATTTAAATGGATCTGAATGACAACAATTGAAGTCCATGGCTAAATTGTTTTTGCAACAAACTTTGTTGTTATGGTTATTCGGCTACTGCTGCACTCTTTGGGTCATAGTTTTCTGTTTTTTGATGGTGTTGGGCTTATATGCCTTAGGCTGGTCCGAGTCGCGACCTGGGACGACCTGGGGACAAACCAGCGCCAGTCGTGCCTTTCCTCTGCCACCCGGCGCTGGACACCCGGATGCTTCATCGGCGACTAAGATTTTTTTTTAATTCAAACATTAAATTTAAATTTCATTCAAATAAAAACATTACGTACAACTAAAAAAAAAAAAAACTACAATTTAAAAAAATTTGGCGGTCGAATTTTGGTCGATTGGGGGTGTTGTAGAAGATTAGGCCGTTGGTTTTTCTTTTAATCATCTCTTTTCCCTTTAACCTTGAAATTATCTTCTAAACCCTCCTTGTTCTACCCGAAAATATAGATACAATCTAGTTGAACATAAGTTGCATGCAACGTTGGTCAATATGGTCAAAAAAGTGATTTTACCAATCAAAATAAATACATCATGTTAATTTATTGTTAAAGTATTAATAAAGAAGTAAAAGTAACCAATGAATGAAAAGGAGAATTGGATTTGGAAGCCTAGACATCGAGCGTTCTCACAACCGATATGGCTATTCTTTGCCCCTTGCCCGATCTCACAACCGAGTGCCCCATTCGTTGCGCCCGATGTTAACATCGGTTGGGGATGGATTTTTTTGAAGACCGACCGATCTAGACCGAACGACTGCGACAAGCCTTAGAAATTTAGGACTAAATGTTGGTAAGTTTATAACGGCATGTTGCAATCTACAAATGTGCTGGTATGCAGTTTAATTTGCTACAGTTTTGTAGCTACGGGGTAGCAGGTATGGCTTGCTAGTAGGTTTAATTTGGCGGTTGTCAAAAGTATTCTCATGAAGACCACATTTTTCAATAAGATAAAAGCAAGAAAACGATTCAACGAAGATGGAACAGAATAATACATAAGGCCATAAGGGTATGATAGAAACGAGGTTGACTACCACTATATTGGACATTATGGTTTAATATACAGTAGTTTTTTTCTAACCAGTTGGTTAATTTTCTTGTAATTTTTCGAAGCTTCACATACACTTCATTCTTGTTTAACTTTATATGTATTTGTAGCCATAGTAAAAGGTTCAATATGAATTTGATTACTCTTGTACTTACACTTTTGTTGTGTAACATGATCAATAAGCTCAATGTTCATAAATTATCGTACATTTAACGTCTAATTACACCTCACTTTTAGGGTATTACTCACTATATTGCTAGTAGCTACCGATGTCAAAGCAATCAGTTAGGGGTGATGTCCAAAACCATGTATGATTAAAATTTTGCATATTTCACTCAAGGCCAACTAATGTGGATTATTTACTCGGTTGACAAGTAGATAGCAATGGCATATGAGACTTATAACTTTAGAAAAAAAAGTAAACGTGTCAAATAACAAGAGATATTGAACGAACCATTTTCGTTATCATTATAATCGGAGTATACAAGAGCGTATTACACATCAATTCTTAAATCACATGAAAATTAACATACATCTTTTGAAGCTTCGAAACTTGGAAAGTTGAATTTGAAATGTTCATGTATCCAAAAGCCCACACCGTCTTGCCACTCGTGCTTTGAAATGATTGTTAAAACTTTTCTTTTGCATCTCTCTTCAGCGCAAAGTCGTGCAATTGTACATGAACTAGAGTACCAAGTCAAGAATGTCACGTTATCGTGAAGGAAAGAATGTCATTCTCATGTTTGTATGTGTTGCTAACGTGAGACAATCGCAAAAAAAATTATCTCAGACACTTGATTCTATAGAAATTCGAAAATGAATTCACTTAAGTGTTAGTTTAATGGACATAAAATAATAGATGTGTGTTAGGATCGAACTCAAGACCACAGGATTGCACACTTTACGTATGAGAATTAAAGTTTTAATAATTAAATATAAAAGGTTGTATTTAATTATTAATTACACAAAAAGCATAACGAACGTTAAGTAAATAAAAGTAATGGACTAACGATCGTTAAATGTTAAAGGAAATGACTAAAGAGAAAATTAGAAGTCAAGAAGGTTCCGAAACACCCTTAATGGGTTGTGGCCGGTTGGGTATGGGTTGGAGTTTCCTAATCCTAATCAAACTTGGACTCTAAGTTTTTACAAGTATAAATACAAGGCTAGGGTTATTGTTTCTTATCTATTGTGCACACACACATAACCCTAGCTTGTTTTCTCCCTTTGTTTTCCTTTAGGCCGATTGACAAACAACCCTTATAGGGTTCGATCGGTTTTGTCTTTAATAAACAAAAGTGTTTGGTTTTGTTTTGTGTTTCAATTACTAGCATAACGTTAACTTGGTATTAGTACGTGTGTACAAGAACGTGATACAATCACACTATTGATTGTATCTTGGATTGAATTGCAAAATTGGTAAGGGGCAATTACAATAATCCTTATAAACCATCATTAAGGTTCATCTTAATTGAAGAAGTTGCTTGGATTGATTCTTGTTTATCTATAATCAAAAGGTACGCATACTTGCATGTTGTAGTTAATTAATTATTCATTATATGTTCCTTACGCTTCCGCATGATTACTTTGATGTTTATTGTTTATATTTATGAGTTGTCATGTTATATAATTCCAACAGTGGCATCACGAGCTTGGTTTAATGAGTAATTAATTACTAAACACGTAAAAAAACGGATATTGTATTGTGTTTGTGATATGATTAATTCTAGATTTTGGTTATTGTTTGAAAACCCTAATTCTAGGGTAAGGGCTTTTGCCCTAATTGGTTTAAAAAAAATTATGTCGACCCATAAAAAAAATTTAGTCGATTTGTAAAAAAAATTATTTAGGGTTTATAAAATTGTTTTGTTAATTGATAATTAAACCTACAATTGTATATATGTTACGTGAATAATTGTTATATGACATGAAATTGTATGCGATCTTGTGACTAATTGTTATATGACATGAAATTGTATGAAATTGTATGCGATCTTGTGAAATTGTATGCGATCTTGTGAATAATTGTTATATGACATGAAATTGTATGTTACGTGAATAATGGTTTTGATAATTCTTGAATTGGGTATATGTTTAACTATGGCTTACGCAATCGATTCGTCGATGTATGTGGCTCACTTCCTTTTGTAAGTGAAAGTCGTAGTAAATATATACATAATTTTACCTAGAATTGATTATTAAAAGGTTTTATCAAATAATTTGCATGTGGCTACTTGTTTACGCATATTAATTGTTAGTTATGTGCGCATTGTTTTAGTTATTTATTTTTTATTTACTTGTTTGTTTATTTTGTTTGACAAGTTTTAAGCAAAGGGTAATTTCACGAATAGAAAAATAAATTGGACTAAACAATGGTGAAATTTGATTTGTTTTTTAAGAGTTAAATTTTCGTGAGTTTAATTGAATGATGAGTTTTGTACCAATAGTGAGAACGACTCATCCAATTTTGACAAACTATAAGAGGGGTATAAGGAGGGGAGCGCATTAAATTGTGACCCGAAAGAAGGAGGTTATTGTTTGTATTTGACCAAACTCTCTCGCTTCTTTGTCGTCCAATTGGAGTTACCGGGTAGGAATTTTTATGTACAAAATCATCTTGGGTGGATTAGCTTTTATTCCATGCGTCACTTTGTGGTAATTATCCGAAACACTAAGTCTTTGGACTTATGCAAAAGTACGATATAATGGACGATAATTAAAGGTAAATTCTTTGATTGGTGAAACCAATACCTCAATCAAAACTTTGTTAATTTAATCTTTGTGAATTGGTTAATGAAAAGTTTTTTTATTAAAACTAATTATACGAAGTTGTATGCATACTTCTTCGTACATATTTTGATTATACACATCAAAACTAGTACCCTTAAATTAAGTTAGTGCCATGTAGTTAAAGGAACACTTGAAGTTGCAATTTACGTCATGTGAGAACTTGGCGAGATTGTGATGGAAAGGTAAATCTTCATGTTGAGTCAGACCTCAACTGGACACATTTGCAGTTCTTTAAATTAGACGACTTAAATTTAGTAGTAAGTGAGACCTGGACTCAAGATATAAGATGGGGATAAAACATGTTTACATTGCAATATTGTTTGGCAATGTAAATCCCATAATGATCTAGGAATTGGAAAATGTTTGCAAATTATTGTTCGACAGATTACCTTATTATGTGCTTTCATTGCTAGCAGATCAACTAATGTAATAGAACTATGATAATTTGGGTCCTAGTTTTCAAGAAAATTCTATGGTTACATGAATATTTCCTTGGGTATTTTATTTTCTTGAAAAGTTTAATTATCAAAAATACTAATATTGAATTTTGTTAATTCTTTAAATATATTAATGTAACATTAAACCATAAACGTGGATTATTCTTGTATTGGTAAATTGATCTACACATGTAAGGGTTTTTGGTAGAGTCAACTTTACTAAAAGAATAAACCTAGTCCTCTTTTCATAAAAAAAATAGTGAGATTCAATCCTATTTTTTTTCATGAATGAGAAATGTATGATAGGAAAATTAGAATTGTCTAAATTCTAAATACATAACTCATAAGCAAACTTTAATTAGAATCGTCATCATAAAACTCATTAAACAATTGCAAGTTCGGCTTAACAAAACAATTAGAATCATCCGAACGGACAATGAAACTGAATTTGTTAACAAAGAACTTAGTCAGTTTTATGAAAGCATTGTAATCAATCATCAAATAAGTATACCACGCACTCCTCAACAAAACGGTGTAGTTGAAAGGCGAAATCGGACTCTTGTGGAAGCTGCAAGGACTATGTTAATATTTTCAAAGGCTCTAATATTTCTATGGGCGGAAGCCATTGCCACTGCATGTTACACCCAAAGCCTTGCCCTTGCACTCATGGAAAACCCCCCTAGTTTACAACACTCATGGATCGTTCGTTTACAACATAAAACCGGATCGCTTTGTGTTATCCAACAAATGATGGTCCAATCTCGGATGTCAAAGCTCGGAAATATGAACTTCATTATTATGCACCTAATCGGAAGGGTTACCGAATCTACAACAAAAGAACCCGAGATATTATAGAAACTATTCACGTTACATTTGATGAACCCGGTGGTAAAAGCTCTCTGACAATCCGGTTGTAGACGACTATCAACTTTTGACACATGGACCTATTAGTTCAAGTCTTGTACATAATCCTTCTACTGCAGTTCATTATGTACTTCCATTAGAAGAAGATTTGAAGAAATTCTGATCCAATGTTTGATGAATACATGGAAAACATGATAATCTGCATCACAATGTAGTTGTCCTAACCAACCAATACAAATGGTCCATCCTTTCAATGTCTTTATCTCAAGAGCGCCATTTAGATCATTCATCATCTCATCTTCAATCCTCAATCATCTTCACGATGCATAAAAATCACATTGCTAATTCTTTTGGAGATAACCCTTTTGTAACTCAGAATATGCTCTTTTTGAAAACATATTTGCCCCACAGACCCCACTCACGAAACATCTTCACAGGGATCCTACTCGCTACATCGGCTTTACCAACAACCACATTAACATCTCAGAAAATGGACACATGATCATCTATTGGATAATATCATTGGGAATCCTTGTTGTAGGTATCTACTAGAAAACAACTTGCCACGATGCCTTATGGTGCTTCTTCACTGTACTATCAAATATCAAAATAAAGATGTCAAAACAAAGAATAGAGGGGTACAAGTTTTAATACTATGCAAGATGAAATTCATGAGTTCGATCGTCTTGATGTATGAGAATTGGTGCATGCTCAGTTGTTTATGATTATTTCTCTCAAATGGATCTTCAAAGTAAAACTTGATGAGCACGGTGATGTTCTAGAATAAGGCAAAAGAGCTTGTAGTTAAGGATGCCGACATGAAGAGGAAGGTATTGACTTGAGGAATCATTTGCTCGGGTTCAATTGAAGTATCGAATCTTCCCTGGCTAATCTTTTAGCAAGAATATGGTATTTTATCGATGGATGTAAATATGCAACTTCTAATGGAATCTCAAAGAAATGGTCACGTTATGTAGTCAACCCGAAGGTTTTGTGGATCCCGAGCATCCTACCCATGCCTACCGCGAAGTACGTAAAGGCTTGAAGCAAGCTCCTAGGTCTACCGCTTGAAGAAGGCCCTCTACGGCTTGAAGCAAGCTCCTAGGGCATGATACGATACTTTGTCAAAATTCCTTTTGGCAAAAGGGTTCTACAAAGGAGTTGTTGATCCTACGTTGTTCACCAGAAAGTCAGGAAAACACTTAATTCATGTTCAAATATATGTTGATGGTATCATATTTACCTCGACTGACCCTAATGAATTTGACCGATTTTCAAAAGAAATTAGCTCTAAATTTCAAATGTCAATGATGGGACAAATGTCATTTTTCCTATGATTACAAAATTCACAAAATCCCGAAGGCATTTTCATTAATCAATCTAAATATGCAAATGAAATTTTAAAGAAATTTTGATTTGATTCTTGTGACCCTGTTGACACTCCCATGGTGGAATGAACAAAACGCGGATGAGGACCACTAGGATCCCGTTGATCAAACTAAATATCGTAGTATGATTGGATCCTTGATGTATCTGTGCCAGAGCTTGATATTCTTCGTTATGCATGTATGCTTTCGCTACTGAGCTAAGCCTACTAAAAGCACCTAAAGGCGGTTAAACGGGTCTTTCGTCACCTCAAAGGAACCATTGACATTGACTTTGGTATCCGAAGGACGGGTATGTCACTTAACGACTTTATGCAGAATGCGACCATGCAGGTGTCAAGATACTTTGAAGTACTGTGCTTTCGGCTTTTGGGTGATAAATTGGTGTTGGTCTTCAAAGAAACAAATGAGTATTTCCATATCCTCTCTGGAATTTGAATACATAGTCATGTCATCATGTTGTGCTCAAATCTTATGGATGAGATCCCATTATCGTATCGCTTTGTATTCAACAAAATCCTCTTATGTGATAACAAAAGTGCCATTGCTCTATGTTGCAACAATGTCCAACACTCAAGAGCAAAACACATTGACATTCGACATCATTTCATCGAGAACAAGTAAGAAAGGTGTGGTTGAACTATATTTAAGTAAGGATTGAGTATCATGCCGTGGTATCTTCACAAAAGCTCTTTCTGAACCGTTTTGGTTATCCTCCCTCAACTTGGGTTAAAAGTCTGTTGGGAAACCAAACGTCTTCGTGAGGAAGATGAGGAGTAAAAGGAGTTTCTTCACCTATTCTTTGTAAATATTTTATCGAAAAAGCAAAATACAAAAATATAAAACCAACAAAAAGAAGATAGAAAAATATAAAATTTTCAAAAACCCATAAAAATTTGAAAATTTCCAAAAATGTTGTTTTCTAAAGGCATGTCTTCGAACTATCGATAACATCTACGGTCTTAGAAATGTCATTCAACAATGGCACGAGACTCTAGATGAAGTTGATCGGGAAAGGTGTAAATATTTTCTAAAACATGTCTAAAAAATATGGCTATGTCATTTCGAGTTACGGCGATAACTGGGCTCAAAGTGATGGCTTGATTTATTATTTGGTACATAACCCGCTTTTAAAGAAAGGACAGTGCTATGCTAAATCAATTTTAAAATATCAAGCTCTGATCCTAAAAACAAAAGTTCATAAGAAACATTTGTCGCTAAAAAGACGAATGTTTCTTGATCTCGCAAAACCGTCAAGTCTAATCACACAAACTGGTCACTTGTGAATGACCAGCCGTAACATCTTAAACAGTTTAGACACAAATACAATGAAGATCGAGAATACAATGAATTCCGGCGTTAAGTCCCTGAGGAGACTTCAATGGTGTGCAAACACTTGATCAGACGATAGAATGATCACTAATGATAGTGATCAGAAAAGATTTGGATGGATAATTATAACTAAGGAAAAAGATAATAAATCAAAGCGACTTAAATACAAATTAAGAAAATTAAAAAGATAGAATCTATTAAATAAACGCTATCACTATATTTAAAGTGATGAACGTTTAAAACTTAAAACTACGTTTAAATTAAAAAGCTACGTAATGCTTGTCGAAATAAAGCATTGAAAATAAAGAAGGAAAATACCTCTGGGATATAGAAAAATACATTTTACAATCCTAATTATATAAGAAAATTATTAGAAAAAGAAAATTATTTTTCTACTATTTATCTAATGTTATTATTAAAAACTATTTTTAACTATTAAATAATAACCTAAAATAAGATAAAATATGAAATAAAGCTAGAAAAATAAAATTATGAATTAGAAAAATCTAAAATATGATAAAACTAATTTTAAAACTGAAAATATATTTTTCACACTTTTTATATATTTATTACTAATTTAAAACTATTTAAAACTAATTAAAATGCTAAAAATACTTTTTAAGCTAAGAAAATTATGGAAAAATACTTTTTAGGCTTTTTATATTTATCTTAACTATAAATGAAAAATTATTTTTGAACTTTCTTAATTTTTGTATTTAAAGCTAATTAAAAATGATTAAAACTTAAGAAGCTAGGAAAAATGTAGAAAAACATAGGGTTATGAGTGGGTGATTATGGGCCTGATGAAGCAAGAGCATTGAAATAGCTAGAATACAAATGGAGTCCAAGGCTACCAAACCAAAGCTCTATATGCTAAAAGTAACAAATGCAACAAGATTCAACAAGCCTAACTTTCTCTGAAACAACAAACTCAACTTGATTTGATGTTGTGAGCTTTTATCTAAAAAGCTTGATTTAAGGGTGTCTACTATAAGCTATTGCTGCAGTACTCAAAATAAGTGAAAGGAAAACCACAAATTGGAACCTCAAGAGGACCTGGGTAAGAACTAGCAAACCAAAAAGCAACTCTGGACAAGATCTATTGAGCCTTGAAACAAGTCTGCAAGATCTGAGAAAGACTATGCTATGCGATCTTGAGCTGGAAAAGCAGGCAGTATGGACCTAAAGACAAGCTCTTTTGAAGCTTGTAGAAAAATCACAAAAATATGCTAAAAACACATAAGAAAATAGATCGATAGGGCTTTAAAACCACAGTTTCATAGAAAATGACTAATGAGCTTTGTGAAAATTCATCCCATTTGGCTCAACGAGTTCATAATTTTGACTTTTGAAGAAAAGTGAAAAGTGACTTTTTGAACTTTGATCTTGATTTGGACTGATAATGATCATATTGATGAAATAACACTCTTTGCTAGCTAGGTTATAATTTTAAACACAAAATAAGATTTTGTTTATCCAAAAAATCCAACTGTGATTCTTTGTAAGGATAGTAGTTAATGATTTTTTTTCTTTGGGCTTATACAATTTTCAAGTTAAAGACTGAATGGACTCAAATAAGTTTAACAAGCATGAAACAACAAAAACTACCACTGCATACACCTAAAGGACAGATATGCAGTCAAATCCAAACACCACTTTAAAACATGAATTGAAATCAAAACTAAGCTAAATACTGATCCAAATGGTTTAACTGATTAATGTAGACCTAAATACAACATAAACAAGTGTACACTAAGGTTGCCAGATACCAGTATGATGCGCTATGCGTGACTTGAAAATGAAAAATGAGAAATCTTACTACCAGCTTGTCCAGCTTATGCGGCAAAACAAAACCCAAACCTACCTAATCTAACCTATTTCAACCCAATATCATCCTTGCATCACTTACATACCATTTCTTTCTTCAATTCTTGCCCATTTTGACTTTCATTGACCAATTTCCAAAAGTGCTTGAACTTGAATATTAGCTTGTAAAAAACTTTGATAAGCTTATAGAAGCTTGATTGAGATTAAAACTGAGCCCCATTAAAAGCTTTAACAAAGGAGTTTGAAAATGAAAAGTTCAACAGTGAATATAAAACTTGGAATTTATATCAAAGACTTGAATTGAAACTCAAAATCACATACAATGATGTTATCACTTACATGTGATACATGAAAACTAAAATTACAACATTTTTACTAAAACTACAACATTTAATTAAAAAACCGACATTAAAGAAAAAAAAACTAAAAACTAGCTACTCTTTATTTCTTCTTTCTATCTCCTCTTTTATAGCTCCACATGCTTCCCACTAGTCCACTGATAAAATCCCACTTCCTTTTACAACCATTGGATGTCGGATATTGGCCGATTTATTCATTTTGGCCAAAAGGTTTTAGCCAGTGTAGGGGGTTGAGTAAATGGGTGAAGGAATCATTAAATGATTTTGTTTTAGTGTTGATGAGGAGGGACAGTTGTGTAGTTGTTGGAGGGGAAGGTATAGCGAGCTTGAGGTGAGTCCAAGTGAGTCAGAATTGGGGGAAGAAGAGGCGGTTTGTTTTATTTAAATTGTGGAATTGGGTTGGTCCGGGTCATGGGATTGAAATAGGGTTAAAGGTTGGTGGTTGGTTGTATTAATAAAAGGGTCCATTTGGTTTAGTAACTAGATACACAAGGACCAAAAGCAATTATGCCAAAGTTAAGGACCAAAAGCACATCACCGAAAATGTAGCCCAAGGGTTGGATTTGACAATCTCAAATAATATAAGGACCATATTTGCCATTTTGAAAATTCTAGGACTAAACATGACATTTTCAAACTTTAGGACTAAGTTGTAATTTTGCAATTTTACATTTCAAAGGTTTGTTTTGACAACTTTTTGAATCCCATGGACCTTAAATGACATTTTTCTTGATTTTGATTTACCGGGGGACATTTTTGACAATTTTTGAAACTTGGGGGACTAAAAGCGCCAATTTGCAAATTTGATACGTTTTTCATCGATTTTGATCTTTTTGCATTTAAACACATAAAACACTGATTTGTGATATTTTGATCATTTTGATGTGTTTCTGAGTGTTTTCAGATGATTTTGCAGTTTATATCATACAAAAATGATGAGTATTTAGACACTCATCATTTCTTCACAAATGTTTTTCGTTCTAAAGATTCTTCTGGAAAATATTTGTCTTGAAAAGAAAAAAAAATTGTTTTGAAAATAACTCGGACTTATTTTTTGAAAATCATCTGGACTTAACCTCTGTCACTCAATCAACAAATTTCGTCATTGATTGAGGGGGAGAATGATTTCAAGCATTTCAAAAAGGATATTTTTCAAACAATTTACATCAAAAGGAGCATGTTCTATATTTTGAATCAAAAAGAACATTTTGTCCACAATTGGACTAAGAGCATGCTAACCTTGAGTTTTCATTCAAATGGTACAGAATCTGAACATTTTACATATGGTACATGAGCATGTTAAATCAATGGAGATTAATGTTTTAAAATCTGATCCTTATCAGTCATGAGTTCTTAAAACAAAGTCACATCTCTCCTCAAAAAGTTTTCTAAAATAATTTAAATTAATTGGGATCCTAAATCTCAAAGGGTTTGAAAATTGTGATGGGGGGAGAGTTTGTGATTTAAATCGGAAATAAACTGATAAATTGGTGATTGTTTTAGAAATGAAATAAAAGACACTCCTTCCTACATGTGCCAAACGATTTCAAATTTTCCATGCACATGTTAAGGGGGGAGCATCTATCTAAAACCAAAGATTTGACTCAAAGTGTAGGTTCTCTCTAATATGTGC
Organism: Chrysanthemum makinoi; assembly: GCA_910596185.1. NCBI lineage: Eukaryota > Viridiplantae > Streptophyta > Magnoliopsida > Asterales > Asteraceae > Chrysanthemum > Chrysanthemum makinoi. The sequence continues at coordinate 72,914,502 of OU343222.1, read as the reverse complement.
AAAACTCTTTCGAATCTTGATGCACATATTGAGGGGGAACAAGTAAAAGAAAACCACATCCTTCCCCAAAACGTTTGATCTAAAGTATTTAAATACTAGATTTGATCGGGGGAGAGATGGTGATCATTTTAGAAAACAAAATCAAGACTAAACCGTGAAACAAGACTTATTGGATCCTTCCTCCATATGCCAAACGATTTCTAATACACAATGCACATATGAGGGGGAGCATTTCTAAAAGATAAAAAACAATTAAGGTACAAAACGCTTTAATTTTATATCACAAGTACCTTAATTAATTTTCAAATGGTTTTCATTTGGTTTCGAGGCGGAAAATAATTGCACCAAAAAGACCGACCAATTTACTTTATGCATTGGAGTTATAAGGATGGTAAGGTTAGGTATTAGTTCCCACGATCTCGCCAGAGCCAGAGGGATCTACCCAGGGACATTCCACTAGATAGTGTAAAACCCAACAATGTTCTAGTAATGAAGTCTCGGTAAGCACTGAAGGGGTTGAGAAATGAAAAAGAAATGAAAAGTGAAAGGGTGAAAAGAAATAGCCCTCCAATAATTCAACCTTAGGGCAGAAACCGGGTTCAATTCATATGTTACTGGTTGTTACTAAGGTAACGCCGGTATTGAAGACAAGACGTCATGGACCCAGTGACGCATTGCACTAAACTTCCCAAGCCACTCAAGTTCTCTTAAAAGAATTTGTTTCATTCTCGCGGGGAACCCACATGATCTATCGAATTTCTCTTAGAGATGGTTGATATTGAAGAATCAAAAAGCACAATTGAGTCTAGAGCCAAGATATCATTAATAAATCTCATTAGAACACACAATTAATGAAGACTTGCTGTTTCACACATTGTGGAAAGTAAGAAAATATATTGAGAGTCCTACGCATTATCCTTGTGATATTTGCCAGAACATCAGAGTGATATGTTAAATATTCACAATGAAGATGGAAATCCTTCTAGAGCCAACATCAAACAAGCTCTTGGTGGGTGACATGTGAGATTCTTCAAGAATCAAACTTGTGACAAATGGATAGAAACAATTGGGCGGTTCACTCGTGAATCAACCTTGGTCCAGGAAATGGTTTGACGGATACCTTTGAAAAACCATTCGATGTGCTCAACAATTCTTTTCTCTAGCGCATCGAATGTGTATTAATTTTCCAAAATAAAAGGATATCTATGATTGAAAATCGGTATTTCTCATAAAACCTTCGTCGTATTGCAAAACTCTTTCTCTTAATCAATACGCGATTGTTTTTCAAATAAATTTTTCCTTCAATAAGTGAATCTCAATTCGCTGGTTCACTCACTCCGTGTTGTCTACTTTGGGACGCTCCGGTTTGAGGACGGCTAGATCAAGCTGCGAAACCCTGTCAAGGAGATTCTTATGAATTCTACCTGATCACAGGCAATATTTATACTAATCAATAGGGAACCGTGGTTCTTGCAACCGTATTCAACGAAAGTGAACAAAGACACTTTCGTGTGTTTTATTGCTAACTGTTATTTACAGGAACATCGGACGGTTACAGCTTATCAGAATTGAGAAGTCAATCTATAACCACATGCTTACACATCACACTCACTTTCAAAGAAATCATGACAAGTGCAAGTCTACACTCTTTTGTTCTGATATCATCATGAGACGTTTGCTTTCACTCTGATACCATCATGCTATGCTTCCGCTACGCTAATGCAAATATCATGATCCAACGAAGCTTCCGCAACTCTGATGTAAAGATGTCATGATCCAATACTGTGAGCATGTCGGTCCAAAGTCACAAACATCACATAAAGGCAACACAACTAAGGATGAGTCAAGAGATTTACTGTGGTTGATGATCTATACGAAGGCTCAAAGAATAACCAATCCGTGGATTAGTTAAAGACTTCCACTTGAAGTACAAAACATGCGGAATATGAAGAATCAAATATTACGAGCTACATAGCAAATAACTTAATCAAGAATCCAAGAACACACAAAAATGTAATATCTGTTTGTAATTGAGGTGACCTCTCTTAGGAGGAGATTGTTGGGATTTAGAAAATCAGATAATTAAAGACTCGGTCACCTCAAGTATATGTAATCATTAGAAAGCTCGTAGTCGTTTAGTTATAGTTAGTAGTTAGTTAAGTAACACCGTGGAGGACGGACGGGTCTTTACCCACTGTATGCCTAATCCACAGCCCGTAGGTGGCGTATATTGTAAGACACTATAAATACCCTTTTCCTAGCAAGGCAAAGGGTTGGAGCTTCATAATACATTTTTCTTTCTCTTACTAGAAGTTCCCATTTCTCTCCACTTTCTCTCTCTAGAAACTCATCCATTCTAATCCTTGTGTTTATGATTGTGTGTTTATGAAAACCAATATGCTACACCATTTACTTCTCGTCATATACTATGCACGTCGTAATAAGCAATTTTTAAAGTTAAAAACATAGAATCCACATTATTCAATAATAGTTGCACGTAAAATTGCTTGTGAGAAGTTAAATGCAAAAGTTAAGTGGTATTATTTAAAGTAAAACTCACGTATGCATAAAAAAACTATATTTACTTACAGCATGTCGTTATCACTTTTCAAAATAAATTACCCCTACGACTATGTTAGGGAACAAGCTTATACAAGCATAAAATTTTAAAATAAGTTTTGCTTGACAGAGAAATAGGGTTTGGTGGCGAGGGTTTTGTGTGCATTTAGGACAAAATGTGAAATGACAAAACTAACCTCATGTGCAAGGCACATGCCAAAGATAACGAAAGAAAGTTGACGTTACAAAACTGTACTAGTGGCGAGCAACATCTTAAACGTTGGGAGGACTAAAGTAATTTTGTGAAAATTTACACTATACATGAATTAGTAGCTTTGCCTATTGTGTTTTTGATATAGGGCCCCGTAGCTTGTCCCCTTTAGGTTTTTTAAACTCTTAGTTGCCTATAACTTTAGGCCCCCAGAGCGTTGGCCTGCTTAGATCTTACCCGCTCTCTTTAGGTATTGGTTTTAGTTGTGTTCCCCTTTCTCTTAGTGCCCTTGTCATTTTGTGTGTTTTTTTCTCGCGTGCCCCTGTCTCTTTTGCACTTTTTCTTTTCTTTTGCGGCATATGCTTTTATTTTTGTATGTCACTTTCGTATTCTTTGTTCTTTTGATGGTATTATGCCTATTTATTTTGTAGCTTGTATGTTCTTTTGATGTGTACATGTTTCTTCTATGGCATATGCATTTTGTTTGTTTGTCCTTTTTTTCTAAGTTTTTATGATAGGTTTTTATTTATGGCTTGTTTGCTTGCTTACTATCACATATTTTGTGTTTTCTTGTACTTGTTTTTGCACTTCCACGCTCTTTTTCTTTGAACTTTTCTCAACTGCACAATTACACTGGCCGGAGATCCTCCAGAAGCAGTATCTCAACTGTTAGTTTTATCTTGGTAATAAAGGTAGATTCTATCTATATTTCACCTTCTCTTTACCCTGCTCTAACATGATTGAGTGTGTTGTTGTTGTTAGAATATACATGAAATCTGCAAAAACCTTAGAAACTAAACGTGTAATTTACACTTAAAAATATAAGCCCTAACTTCTAGGTTATACTAACAAAAAAATAAGTAATACATCCACTTTAACACATCCCAATATTCAAAGGACCAAACACAACAAACACACTTTCATCACATTCCCAAACCCCAACACCAAAACCCCAACCAAACTCACTCCCCACTTTCCCACAGCCGTCACTTCCGAAACCCTCCCACACAATCCATCACCATGTCACAATCCCTAGAATTACTCCTAATCCAGTTCTTAATGCCCGACAATGACGCACGTCGTCAAGCAGAAGATCAAATAAAACGCTTAGCAAAAGATCCGCAAGTTGTCCCAGCTCTCGTGCATCATTTACGCACCGCCAAAACCCCGAATGTTCGCCAGCTCGCCGCGGTCCTTTTGCGCAAGAAGATTACTGGTCATTGGCCCAAATTGTCGGCTCAGTTGAGGCAGCTTGTGAAGCAGAGCTTGATTGAGAGTATTACGTTGGAACATAGGTTGTTATGTTTGTTTGTTAGGTTGTTTTTATTTGTGGGACTTAATTTTGATGTATAAACCTCGGGTGCGAAAAGTTATGGTCGAGGGGGCAAACTTTGATAATTTTTAGAAACTACACTAAAAATCAGTTCGTTAGGGGAAATTACAAAAATAGCCAGATATTTTAAAAAATTTACAGTACAGTTTTTTCCGCTAGGGGGTCACGTGCCCGTGGATTGGTCAGCCAAAAGGTCGGAAACTATGGTTAACGAAACGAAAAATGTTTTTAGACATCATGGACATTACTTTAATAAGTGGAACATAGGTTGTTATATTTGTTTCTTAGGTTGTTTTTTATTTGTAGGACTTAATTTTTATATATAGTTATTCGAAGTATCGAGCAAATGTAGTTAAGTTTGCTTTTTAGTGGCGGTGGGGTCACTTATGGTCGAGGGGGCAAACTTTGATTATTTTTAGAAACTACGCTACAAATCGGTTCGTTTGGGGGGCAAATTACAAAAATAGCCCGATATTTTAAAAAATTTCGGTCAAAAGGTCGGAAACTATGGTTAACGAAACAAAAACTGTTTTTAGAAAACATGGACATTACTTTAATAAGTGGAACATAGGTTGTTAGTTAATGCGGTTATTGTTGTTTGTTTGTTTATATATATAGTTTTGTTACTTATTGATGTTTACGTGATGTGACGGTAGGTTACTTTAATTTGTGGAATTTATTGTGAATGTACTAGTAATTGTATAGATGCTTATGGGAAGTATCAATATCCGGCACGGGTAGTTAATTTTGTTTTTGATGTTTATGTTATTGATTGAACGCACATGTTGTGAACTTGTTGTTTGGTTTATCTTAGGTTACTCTAAAAATACCCCAACCCCACTAACCCGACCCTACTTGAGCCGAATAAGCTTACATGTTAAAATGATACAAAAATCATCTTAGGTTACTGGAAGTCCACTTTTGGTACTTACTAAATGAATGTCTTATCTGCTTAGTGCAGTAAATGTGTTTAGTTAAGTTGTGTTAATGTATTCTCATCATCATGTGCCTCTTCTAATCTTCTTAACAAAGTAAGAGTAACATTGCCTGATCCATATTTTGTAATTTCAGTCCACCTGTGAGGCGAGCCAGTGCAAATGTGGTGAGTATCATTGCAAAGTATGCCGTCCCTACTGGAGAATGGCCAGATTTGCTGCCATTTTTGTTCCAGTGCAGTCAGAGTGCACAGGAAGACCATAGAGAGGTGTTTTGTTGTATTTGTTAATATTTCAACATTACTTAAATTATATCTTTGAGATAGTACCTGAAGATTGGATGTAAACATATGTGATTGCTGCAATCTTCAGTTTCCTTTTCACTATCCAGCAACATATACTTTGTGTTCCTTGAATGACGATAACAATTGTATAATTTTCTATGAACTAGGTGGCATTGATATTGTTCAGCTCCTTAACCGAGACAATTGGCGAATCCTTCAAACCATATTTTGCCGATTTACAAGCACTTTTACTCAAGTGCTTACAAGATGAGACTAGCAATAGTGTTCGAGTGGCTGCCCTCAAGTAATATTCTATACTAGAACAAGTGATTAATCACAGAAAAATATACATATTGTGATATAGGTTTCCTGTAAACAATTGGAGTTCTAATACAATCTCTGTTTTACAATGGAACTGTACTAATTCTACAGGGCGGTTGGCTCGTTTATAGAGTTCACGAATGACGAAGATGAAGTGGTAAGTCTGCTTTTTGCTCGGTTGCCTCGTTCAATCATTGTGATCTGTAAGGCTGTATTAGTTGCTTTATCATTTTTTTCATTTTTTTCAGTTTTTACTATGAGCTGTAACATTACAATTACTTTAACTTAGAAAAAAACCTGTTTTCTAAATGACCTGTCATACGTACTCATATTTGTTGTCTTCGTTGAGCTGACTAGTTCAAAATTCTTATGGAAATTTGTTATTAAACATTCCGCACATTAATTTTCTTTATATGTTTGGTGAGTCAAGTGTGTACCGACCTTTACTTTTTTTATTTTATTTTGTCAATATGTTGAAATACTACATGTTGGATTTACTTGATTTCTTTGTGTCCTGCTGCGCTTCTTTAATCTCACTAACATGACTTGCCTGGCAAACTTATGACAGCACATTGATCCAGTTTTACCTTTGCATATGATTTTTTATGTTTTTTCTTCTGTCATTAGTCTCAGATTTTAGATGTTTTCTGCTTTTCCCGTGGTTTTTACTGATTGACCACTATCGTATACATGCAGATTAAATTTCGGGAATTTATCCCCAGCATCTTAAATGTCTCAAGACAATGCCTCGCTTCTGGTGATGAAGATGTTGCAATAATTGCTTTTGAGATATTTGACGAACTAATCGAGTCTCCAGCACCCCTTCTAGGCGATACAGTTAAAGCGATAGTCCAGTTCTCTCTCGAGGTTTGCTCAAGTCCAAATTTGGATTCCAGCACACGTCATCAGGTTAGTTGTAATCTTAAGTTCTTATTAAGTTGTTAGACCCATGCATAATTGATATTTATGTATAAATATTATCGGTAATGTATGAGTTGTATAAGCATTATTTTTTACATAAGGAAATATGAATTATGTACTGTCTAACAAAAGTTAAAATTTGTTATAGTAACCCATTTCCTTTGCTTTTCTTTTAAGTCCTGTGCTTCCAATGTTATTACCTTTTATGTTTCAGGCTATTCAAATCATTTCATGGCTCGCAAAGTACAAATCTAGTTCCCTTAAGAAGCATAAGTTGATCATCCCGATTCTTCAAGTCTTATGCCCACTGCTTACAGAGGCAAGCAATAGGGATGAAGATGACGACCTGGCCCCAGATCGCGCTGCTGCAGAAGTTCTTGATACTTTGTCTTTAAAGATACCTAAACATGTGTTTCCACCTGTTTTAGAGTTTGCTACTTTGAGCAGTCAAAGCGTTGACCCAAAGTTTCGAGAAGCTTCAGTCACTGTTTTGGGTGTTGTGTCAGAAGGTTGTTTTGAGTTGATGAAAGAAAAACTTGGACCTGTTCTTCATATTGTGTTAGGGGGTTTAAGGGATCCTGAGCAGGTTGTAAGAGGAGCTTCCGCGTTTGCTTTAGGTCAATTTGCAGAGTATTTGCAACCTGAGATTACATCCCATTATGAAACCGTTCTTCCTAGTATACTAAACGCCTTAGAAGATTCATCTGATGACGTCAAGGTATATACAAAGCCAACCAACTCTGGTCAAATTATATTTAGGAAATCATCTCTTTTTTTCCCCAAAAATGACATAAACTTTCCAGATTTTAATAAAATCCCTCTTAATTGTAATGTACTGGTCAAAATGATGAAGTTTCATTTTCTTGACCATGTTGATATTCTCCTGACTAGGTTAATGATCATCTTATTTGAAAAAAATGAATTTAAAGATGAGGTTTCTGTGGAGAAAACAAAATTGGTTACTGTGAATAGAAATTTTACTCAAATAGGTTACCTTGCCAGGCAATCTTCTGTTTTGAAAAAAAAAAATAATATATGTTATTTTCGTATTTTTAACGGAAGCAATTAAATTTTTTCCAGGAAAAGTCATACTACGCGTTGGCGGCATTTTGTGAGAACATGGGTGAAGAAATCCTCCCTTTTCTTGATTCTTTGATGGGACGACTATTTACTGCCCTGCAAACTAGCAAACGTATGTTGCAGGAAACATGCATGGTAATAATGCCACCTCCATGCTTATATAATTGGTTTTAGTACATCGATAATATACCTTAAAATACATAGATGGATGTACAATGGATATGAATTAAGTTAAATGATAACATGGACAGCATGTTCAATATACATAAGGAAACCAAATCAACTGAATATGGTAACTGATATTTAAGATCCTAATTCGAATATATAATACAATAATAATATTATCTAATACTAATATACTCTAATAGTTTACGTCTCTACGAGCTTCATATAACATCTCTTTGTTTTCTTGTAGTCTGCAATTGGTTCAGTTGCATCAGCTGCAGAGCAAGCATTTCTGCCATATGCTGAACGGGTTTTGGAGTTGATGAAAAACTTTATGGTGCTTACAAATGATGAGGACCTTTGTTCACGAGCAAGGGCTACAGAGCTGGTGGGGATAGTTGCCATGGTTGTGGGAAGGGCAAGGATGGAACCAATTTTACCTCCTTTTATTGAAGCTGCAATTTCCGTAATACTTCTTTCATTTTTTCTATGTGAAAGTTAAATTTGCGAAATTGGTCTTATGGTTGGGTAACGGGTTAACAATGTAACTTCTATACGAGTCGATATAGGTCAGGACAGGACACAAACACTGTCAATAAAAATAGGTTTTATTGCATAAATTACCGAGACTTTTATTCATTTGTCCCATTTTAGTCATTTTACCTTTTTTGTACAACAAAGTCATTGCAAGATTACTTTGTGTCTTTTCTTTTTTGGACAAATTACTTTGTTTTATATTTGGAACATTTTGTGCCCAAAATGTTGTTGTCAATAAAAACAGGTTTTATTGCATAAATTAAGAAGATTCTTTTTCATTTCTGCCATTTTAGTCGTTGTACAAATTTTGTACAAATGAAGTAATTGCAAAATGTGTTTGTCTCATTTGGATCATTTTATACACAAAACCGCGTTAAATCAAATTTAAAAATTATGTATTATTCCAACATCTATTTACATGAATTTGAAATTTCTCATTTTTGATAGCCGGTTAATGATTTTTGGTTACAAAATGACCCAAACGAGATACAAAACCATCTTACAAAATGACCAAAATGACTCGCATGAACAAAAAAAGTAGAGACTAAATCTGGACAAACCCCTTGAAGCCACTGGGGTTTTGCCACCATTGTGAATGTTAGGGCTTATTTTCAATCATTTTAACTACCAAGTAAACTTACAATTCAGGGATTTGGGCTCGAGTACAGTGAACTACGTGAGTATACTCATGGATTCTTCAGCAATGTAGCAGAAATTTTGGAAGACGGAATGGTTCAGGTATCTATAATCATTATCTGTGCTACTTTGGGTTATCCTGCTGCCATGACCGACATTTAATTTGATAAATGACATAACTCTATTGTAAACAGTATCTTCCACATGTTGTGCCTCTGGCGTTATCATCCTGTAACCTTGATGATGGGTCTGCTGTTGATATTGATGATTCTGATGATGATGAAGAGAATGCAAATGGATTTGGAGGGGTATCATCTGACGATGAAGCTCATGATGAGCCAAGAGTGCGAAATATCAGTATAAGAACAGGTGTTCTAGATGAGAAGGCTGCTGCAACTCAAGCCCTTGGTTTATTTGCTTTACATACAAAGAGTGCTTATGCTCCGTATCCTTTGTGCTCATATATGTTTTACGTTTCTAAGTTCAAAAATACACAAAACCTGTAATTGTAGTTCTTTAATGATCTCAAGATATTTGGAAGAGTCATTGAGGATTTTGGTGAAACATTCTAGCTATTTTCATGAAGATGTTCGACTTCAGGCCATCACTGGCTTAAAAAGTAAGTGATAAAGGATTCTTATTAATTGTTATAATGCACTATTCATTTCAGCTTTAACGTGTTGCTGGTTTTGGATGGCAGATATTTTGATAGCTGCTCATGCGGTCTTCCAAGGTCAAAATGTTAGTGTTCTCTTATCCGTTTTCCTTTTTGAAATGATTTCCAGTTGATTTAGCTATATTCTTTGTGTATAGAATTAGAGGTGGCAAGTTTCTGCCCATTTTACTTACGAATGGGTCGATTTGGGTTGTGGTTTATATCAAATGGGCCAATTAACAAAGTAATCTATAAGGCGAACAGGTTGAAAGTCCCCCGAAGTCTATTTTTATGCTCACAACCTTCTAAATTGTTTATATTTCGAAGGTTTAGATTGTTGTAAGAATATTTATTTCATAATCATAATACACACATTTATCATTGATGAAAAGAAAAACTTGACAAAACATCTTCAGCTGGTCAACTCGTCAAAAGTCTTTTTATAACGCATTCATCATTTTAAAAAATAATATTGTATCTGTAATCATCTTTTCTAAAACTAGATTGGACAAATTTTTTTTTTGGCTAATGAGTTCGACCTGGCCCATGTTGACCTGGTAACCGATCTCAAAGTCTTGCAGCTGCCACCTCTATCTAGAGTCCTTATTTTGTCTGCTCACATGGGCAGACAGTATGATCATTAAACAAATTCTGATCTTAACTTGCTTATTCTCTCTCACTAACAACGCGCACACACACACAAAACTAGAAGTTTTTGTAACCTCTGTGAATGTGTTTGTCTAATTTTTGCGCTGTTTTGCAGGACGGAGCACCCAAGGCTAAAGAACTTCTTGGTTAGTGAGGACTTGTTGTTCAAAAGATTATCATGCATCACATTTGGAATCTCTAGTTGCTGACTCAGTTTGTTTATTGTTTCATGATTTATAGATTCTATAATGACAATTTATATTAAGACTATGAATGAAGATGATGATAAGGAAGTGGTTGCTCAAGCTTGCGTGAGTGTAGCAGACATCATTAAAGATTTTGGATATGTCGCCGTTGAACCTTGTAAGGACATTGGTGGTTTTGTTTATAGGTAGCTAAATAGGGGTAACAGGTCAAAACAAAACGCATTTTGTCAATAATTAGTGTTGTCCCATCAGGGACCTCCAATAAAATTGCAACGATATAAATAAACAGTGTCTATCATCATCACAAACAATATATCTCTTTAATTAGAAATTATTTCTTTGAAATGAATAAATGATTTAGGTCTTAAACATCATAAGTACATATTGAGCTTGGAAAATACGAGAATCGACCCATTCATAGGTGCTTGGGTCAAAATTACGAGTTCCAGAATTGTATTTTAATACGTGCTAATGTTAGAATAATTTGTCAGTGTATACTAATACTTGTGTTTTGCTACTCAGATATGCCTCAGATTGTAGAGTCAACTTTGGTCTTGCTTCGACAGCAATCAGTCTGTCAACAAATAGAATCTGATGGTGATGTTGATGATGATGACACTGGGCATGATGAAGTGCTTATGGATGCTGTTTCAGATCTCATTCCTGCATTTGCTAAAGCCATGGGTTCCCACTTCGCACCAATCTTTGCAAAATTATTTGATCCTTTAATGAAGTTTGCGGTAAGCTTACTGAGTTTTATGCTGAAAAGGTTGCGGTAACCTCAAATATTATTTTATCTAAACAATATATTTTGTATTGAAATAATATAAATTTTGGAGTAAATTCTTAGAATGGTAATTTTTCTATTAAAGTAATATAAATTTCGGGACAACTTGATCGGACATGTACCAAAAATTACCCGTTTGACCAGTCACCAGACAGCCCAGCCCATTTATGCCACCACTATTTCTTTCGTTTTTTATACTATGTCAAATGATCATCTTGCAGAAAGGTTCACGGTCGGCACAAGATCGGACCATGGTTGTTGCATGCCTTGCAGAAGTTGCTCAGGATATGGGTGCTCCAATCGCTACCTATGTTGATGTACTTTCTTGTGATTGCAAATTCTCTTCACATGACAATGTTCTTTTATGCCACTTTATTCTTTTAATTGTTAATTCTGAGATATTGCATTATGTTTCAGGCCGTGATGCCCTTAGTACTTAAAGAGTTAGGTTCATCATCCGAAACTAATAGGAGAAATGCTGCTTTCTGTGCTGGAGAGTTGTGCAAAAATGGTGGTGTCTCCAGTCTCAAGTATTTCTCAACTTTCAAATACTTCTTCTTTGACCTATTAACTTGCTATCCTGATGTTGAATTTCCGTTAGGGTTACAATTCTGACCCATTTACTTATAAATATGTCAGTTCGGGATATGTTTTATCTCAAAACAAGTCTAACAATTAAAAACTTTAGGAAGGATATATGGTTAACTAGGCCCAACATGTTGAAAGTCACCCTAATTGTATATTTACCGGTTAATTACTGCTTACAATCCGGTGAATCATTCTACTCATAAGGTTAAGTTATTAATTGTAAAAAGACTCCCTTTGTCCTAAAAGTATTGTCTCTGAATATTTTAATGTCCCAAAATAATTGTTCACATCGGAAAAAAAAGGTAGGAATAATAGATTAAGTTTTCCATATTACCGTACTTCATAAAAGTATTACTGCAAAACTCAAAACAAATTTATGTTTTGGCGAAAGGGTGAAAACTTTACTCCGCCAAATTCAAATTGTAATAAACCTTTTTCTTCACCAAAGTGTTTCTGTGCGATGGATATTTTGTCACCTCTATTTTGCAACATCTACCTTCTATGATCTTTCTTTCTCTAGTGTTGTTTCACTGACAATTTTTTGGCGATTTTCTCTTAGTATAATAGTATGTTTGTTGAACATTGATAATTTTGACTAATGAGCCGCTGTTGTCTTATATAACAGATACTTTGGCGATGTGTTACGTTGCCTTTATCCATTGTTCGGAGAATCTGAACCAGATGCGGCAGTGAGGGACAATGCTGCTGGTGCAGTTGCAAGGATGATTATGGCCCACCAAGAGTCCATCCCATTAAACCAGGTTCATACCTTCACATTGTAGTTTGGCAACCCTAACGTATTGTTGTCAAAAAGTGTTTTATTTATCTTTAATATATTTATATCTTCAGGTCCTCCCTGTATTCGTCAAGGTTCTTCCTTTAAAGGAAGACCGCGAAGAATCCATGCCTGTTTATAGTTGTATTTGCAGCCTTGTTTTGTCATCTAACCCACAGGTATTTGTTCAAATTTAATCTTCTGTCCCTCAAAGTTACTGTTCTAATGATAATAGTATTTAAATAGTATGGTATTTGCACCCTTGTTCTACAATCTCATTGGACCAGTTGTATTTTCAGTTCGTAAACATCTTAAATTATTTTTATTTGATTAAGAATAGAAAAAAAGGGTTTAGAGCCACCCTAACCTGGCTTGAACCAAACTAACCCAATTCGCTACTGCTTTGATTAGCAACGAATTGCTAAACTGAGTATGTCGAAAAACTAAGCAAGGGGTCTTTATATTTTTTTTCTCAAGTTGGTTTTAATTTTTCCAATCTTATTTTACCACTGAAATTAGTCCATTTGAGAAAATTTATTCTGTCAAATTAAGATGGTATCAAGATACAAGCATCTAATAAGTTTTATATGTGTGCTTGAATTTATATATTAAAATGAACAGCTTATTTGTCTTATACATATAACAATCATGTCATATATTTTTTTGAGCCAATTACATTTAATCCATTGTTTCTGTCTTGGCTCCGCTATGCGTGACACTTTGATTTTCTAAATCTTGTTGGCAGATTGCTCCTCTAGTTCCGGATTTGATTAATGTTTTTGCACAAGTGGCTATATCTCCACTTGAAACACCAGAAGTGAAAGTGTTGATAGGAAGAGCTTTTGCTCATCTATTATCGGTATATGGTCAACAGATGCAACCTCTCTTGGGTAGTCTCTCACCTACACATGCAAATGCGTTAGCTTCCATTGCGCCAAAGAGTTGACCATAATCAAGTGAACCCAAAATTTAAACTGCCATGTAAAGAAGGTCCTTTCCCCAATGGGATTCTTTGGATTTTTATACTTTGTTGAAGTTTCAGATTGCGAGAGAGATTCATTATTTTATCAGGTACGCTATTTTTGAGGAAAAAATAAAAAATAAAAAATTCTATGGTCAGTCATTTCTTGATTTTGCTTTTCTTTACAACTTCTCTTATTACATAATTGTTGCTCTCTATTAAGGGGTAGAGTTAGCAAGATGGGTCGATACGAGTGAGTTTGAATGGGCCATCTTTTATGGGTTGACCTTGAAACACTTTTTTGGTAACTTCTGATGTAAAGTCCATTACTAAAATGTTGTGTTCCTTGCGATAAATAGGTAATACCCTTTTAACCGTTTTGACTGGGTTCCCTTTTTTAGCTGAAGTTTTATCTGGCCCATTATATCCCAAATTGATTATTCATTTACTAAATGGGTTGACTTTTTTACCTCAAACTAAACACACCCTTAGATTCTCAGAGTTAATCCCTTTTATTTGGATTCCTGATTGTTCTTTAATCACTTCTACTTCATTGAAACTTGGCCCACAAATAGAGAACATGAAACAAGTTGGATCTTTATACACTGCTATGTTGCTAACATAATTAATATGGTATGCTCGATGCAGGTTTTTGTTTGCATTTTTCAACCGCCTCCAGTTTTCCCCAATGGAGCTACATGGTTTTTCTTTTCCAATTTTTATATGCGGTTTTCATTTATATTCCTGTCAATGCCTGTTTTTGATTATTTATTTATAACATCACATATAAGTGTGTTTATATAGTGAAGATACACTTTGGTTCATTTTTGGTTGGGATTTGTGTGTGTTATAAGGTAAGGGTTTTAGGTTTATCTTATACAAAAGTGTGACGGGAAAGGTTTGTCATGTCATTGTCTTGTGTTTACCTTTTGTTGGTTTGTAAGTCTCTTTAATCTGGATTTAGTGAAATGTGATTACACCTTTTGTTTGTAATATATGCTTTTTGATGTTTGCGCGGAGGTTTGGGTTCAAGTTGCTTTACATGTTTGGTGCAAAAAATTATGCACAGGAGATCCCTCGCTACAAACCTCCTCTTATCATGTTTCTACTAATTGGTATTTGATTGTCTTGTTAGATTTTGCAAAATGGATTTTGTAATGTACGGGATTTTAAATGTTTGGAAGGATATATTTGCAATTTTGAGTTTTGGTTGGATATATACGTAATTTCAAGCTTTTGGAAGGATTAATATGTAATTCCAATCAATTTTTTAAGTTGGTTTCGTGGTGTAGTCGGTTATTATATTTTCCCGGGGTCCCTTACCCAAAAGAAAAAGCATATAAGCGTAACTCGGCTGACAACTACTTTTTGTCATCTATCTTTTTCATGTTCAATTATGCAGGTACTTCAGTTGTTAAAGCTATCAAAATCGGATTAGGAAAAAGTATACAAGAACTCTCATGTCGACTTATAAATGATATAACAAACAAGATGAATTAAGTGCTAAACTCTAGCGTTCGTATAGGTTTTTCTCTTAATAAGTTTCTCAAATACTAGCTTATGGATCCGAGGAATCATGGGTGTGCACGGTCTAAAAACCAGACCGGACCGGCTAAGAACGGACCGGACCGGCTAAGAACGGACCGGACCGAGACTGATTTCGGCAAAAATTTTGGACCGAGACCGGACCGAATGTGGTCGGTCCGGTACAACAAGGCCAAATTACCGAGGACCGAATTAGCCCAAAAGCCGAGACCAAGAACCGGACCGAATGTGGTTGGTCCAGTCCGGTCTCGGTCGGTCCGTCGGTCATTTGCTCAGCCCTACTTAAAAGTAATCATTCATTAAATAATTACATGTGTGAATATTTTAACAACAATAATGAATGTAAATAAGTTCTATTATTTTTAAAATGAATAATAAGTAATATGTCCATGATACGATAAACAATTTGGTTTGTAATTATTAAAATAATAAACGTGCATGTATCGTCTTCTCCAACTGGTAGATAGAATAAAGCTTTTTCTCTGCAGGGGCCTTGTACAGTAAACCTCTACGGGCGGTCGTCCGTCGTCGTAAAGTAGTCACGGCGAAGCTTTCGGGAAGAGGGTAGTCTTGTGTGTAAGCATAGCATTTCTGGTCGAACCCGCCTAACCCAACTAAGAAGAACCGAACCTGACAAACACATATTTTTCCTTTGGGGAGGGTACTCCGAGTAGTGCGCCAGTTTTGAAAAGCAAAGGTATGCAATCAACGCCAAACATTTGAGTAGTCCATGTTCATTTCGTGAACACCTAATTAAAAAAAAATAAATAAATAAATAAATAAATAATTTAAACTAAAATAAAGTTGTTGATAAGAGTATATGTAAAGTTAAAAAATGGTATAAAAAATGTCATTTATATAGTTGTCCATACATGTTAAACATTGATTATATACTTTGAAATACTTTTTGTAGATAACGTTTGTAGCACTTTTCGAGATATAATCATTTGCATCACAAATAACGACCTTTAAACCTCTTTTGCTTTTGACCCTGGAAATGACAACGTATAGTTGTTAAGTCTTTATGTCCTTAGACCTAAGATATATAGCACTTTATTAATATTGTCTTATTACTTTTGCTTAGATTTGATCAAACCTCTACTGGTAAATCGGTAGTCGTAAAAGTTCATTTCAGGCATTACGAAGGACGTGTTATGATGTGGATATAGTCGAAGGGGGTTGTTCCTCTATTTTGATATAATTAATACTTGGTGGCCGCTCGATGAGATGATTGGATATTTGCAAGGCTTTAACCAAAGATGAGTACCACAAACAAATCAATGAGCACAACCTCTTGGTTTTGTCCAATTTCAACATTCACAACAAACAACACCAACATTCAGAAATACTGATCATGACACCCCCAACATTGCCACCTTTTCCTCTAAAAATAGTTTGAAAATATTGATCTTGACCCCAATTAGCAATAAAACAAAAGTAAAAAAAAAAAGAACTTTGGTCACAAGGTGAAGAGGAATTACTAATGAAGGCATGGGTAACTATTTCCACAAACAATGTAACTGGAAATGCGCAACAAGGAAGATATTATTGGCATCAAATCACAAACTATTACAACGAATATAGAAAATCTTTCCCTCGAAGAACGCAATCAAAAGTAAAGGTGCATTAGTATCAACTACTCCCCTTTATTAATGATTTCAACCAAATATTTATTGACGTTCAAAGGCAATATCATAGTGGCTGCTGAGATGACCAAGTAAAGGATATTGCAAGGAAATTGTATTACTCTGCGCACAAGAAAGCATCTTGAACATGTGTAGGCAATTGTCAAAGACCAACCTGAATGGAGCGGGATAAGCACAAATGAGGATCAAACAAAGAGAATAAAGACTACGGCGTTGGGTAGTTACACCTCATCATCATATCGACAAATAAGCATCAACATAGAAGATAAACTCATGTTCGTCCCATGGGAAAAAAGCATCTAGAAAACAAAAGGGAAAAGGAACTACCTCAAGCATCGAAGTAGAAGACGGGTTAAGAGATCTAATTAACAATACTAACACGATGCAGATGGCTCGGATAAATGAGGTAAATGAACACATCAAAGAGATAAATGAATCGTACAAGTCTTCAAAAAGGATAGACTAACTACGAATCCTATCGCAATACACAAGGCATGACCGACGAACAAATAGGGTACCATAAGATGTTGTGTAGTGAAATTAAAGCTAAACATTGAAATTATATTTAGTTCAACGTCATCAAATATCACTTATCTTATTTCATGGCAGTGTTAATTTATTTATTTACAAAAAACATAACTGCAACTACACGTCATGTATGTATTTAGTTTATTTATATAATATCAATGTGAGCGCATAAACTAGATAGAGGGCATTTTGTAAAAACAAAAACACATAAGGATAGTTTATACAAAATGTATGAAAAGCTTTTGTGCATTGGAGAGAATTTGTACAAAGAAAGATGAATAAAATTTATTGAAAAATTAATTGTGAAACAAATAAAAAGTCTTAAAAGGGTAAAAGCATTGTAATTGCTCCTATAAAAACGCGGCTCAAAAATCTTTTGGGGCGTAACAATTTAATTGATTGACAATAAATTCTTTCATTAATATGACGAAGTCAATAAAGGCACGTATTCGTTCAAAAATAAAATAAAATAAAGGCATGTATAGTAAAATTACAACCAACGAGGGAGCCGATGATTGCTAATTTATTTTAAGGTTAGCTACATTTTTGGTCATTGTGGTTTCTGGGTATTTCATTTTCAGTCAATATTTTTTAAGAAGTCTAGGGATTAGTCCAAAAGTGAAACACTAATTTCGGGTTTGGTCCAAATTTTCGTTGACTGTTATTTTACCAGTTAGATAATATGACATGTGCAAAATACCATTTACTTTATCAACATAAACACTATCACAAACATAAAAGGACACATCCATTGTACCACACACTTTATCAACAACAAAAATTCATCACTTGCACATACAATTAAAACACACGCACACACACAACCACACACAGTCACAAATAGGGCGTCATCAGATCCACTACCACAAAATATAATACATGAGAAGATAAAATGCCCTCTTAAATAATGGTCAAACATAGTCAAACTGACGGCGTTAGTAAGTATAGATCAAACCCGAAACGGGTGTTTCATTTTTGGACCAAACCCGATACTTTTTGAAAAATTGGACTGACCCGATAAACCACAAGGACGAAAAATGTAGTTAACTCTTATTGGATTTGCAGGGGGGCCTAGCACCGAGGAGCCCCTACTTGAGCTTCAACAATCTTCTACTAACATAAGGGATTCTTGCGCTTATATATAGATAAATACAAGTTGTTGCATGCATTGCATGACCGTAGAAAGATGGCAAATTCAGTTGCATTGAATTCGAAAGGTGGGGATGGAACAAGACATGAAAAGATATTCATGTCTGATGTGGTTGTGACGAATAGGAGAAACTTATTTTGGGGTCGTAAATGGAGGACGTTAGATGTCAAAATGATTGTTTGGTTCTTAAGCGTTCACTTGCTGGCCCTTTTTGCCCCGTTTACGTTTACCTGGGGTGCCTTTTGGGCAGCATTTTGGTGCTATGTGTTGTGCTTCATGTTTGGTTTAACTCTTTCGTATCACCGGAATCTAGCTCACCATAGTTTCAAGTTACCCAAATGGTTGGAATACACCTTTGCTTATTTTGGGGTTCAATCTGCTCAGGTAATTTTATGTCATGGTTATCAAATAAGCATGACTTATAACTAATATAGTGATATATAGACATGTATCTTTACCCAGCTGAACAAGATATTAAAAATTAAATTTAAAAGTACAGTAGTTCATCCTTAGCATGAAGCCATGAAAATTAATCCTTTAGTGAGCTATGAACTTTTACTAGAAGAGACATATTTATTCTATTTGTAATCGATCAAATAATCTAACATCAATGTGAGAAACTCTTAATTTTGAATATAATTTACATTTTATGAGAAGTATACTAAGCTACGTATGTGGTGAGTTTTGACATATTTATAATAGTTATATATAGTCATGATGATACATTTTTTTCCCTAATCACAGAGGGACCCAATATACTGGGTGAGCATGCACCGATACCACCATCAATATATTGATTCAGAGAAAGATCCACATTCTCCTAACCAAGGATTTTGGTTTAGTTATTTCTTTTGGGTTTTTGATAGCACCTACATTATGGAGAAGGTAACGCCTTTTTTTTTTTTTTTTTTTTTTTAATCCAAATACAATTTTCATGTATGTTTTTTAGACAATATACTAGCAAAATTAATTATTTGATATTCTTGTGATTTATAGTATCAAGAACGTAAGAATGTCGAAGACCTAAAGAGCCAACTTTTCTATAGATTTATCAAAAGTACCTACTTGTATCACATATTTGGATTTGCGGCCATTGTATATGCTCTCGGTGGATTTCCGTACCTTGTGTGGGTTATGGTAAGGATTCATTTTACCAAGGGTAAACATGCAAAAAAAAAAAAACAAACAAAAAACAAACAAATATAAACATATTTGTTCGAATATAAATATAGCTTTGAAAAGAAAAGAAAGACAATGTATAATTCACTAAAAATACTAGATACGTGTGTGTAAAAATCAAATCACATGTGATTTTTTTAAATCATATATGATTTTTACAAATCACATATGATTTGCAAAAATCATATATGATTTGTAAAAATCGAATCACATATGATTTTCACAAATCATATATGATTTTTCTGGGCCGAAATTTTGAAAAAAAAAAATGGTTAAAAATATATAGAAGTGCATATCTATAGAAAGATAATTTAATTCTCGTCGTGATGGTATGATTTTTTTTCGCATAACGATTAACGGTTTGTGAGATATTTAATTTTTAAAGAAATGGTGAAAATTTATTTTATTTTTTCTTATTAAAAAAATGAATAGCTATGATTGGTTCATTGAATTTATAGTAAATTTGAGATGTATATTAAACTTTTGCCGTGAGTTTATAAACCCTTTATGGATAATTTCTTTTAAGGAAGCTGAAATTGATGTATATGATAAGCTCATTCTAACATATGAATTTAACGTACACACGAGTTACAGTTACACGCTAATTATAAAAGTAAACTTCAAGTATAAACCCAATCCAATATTTCCATGTATTTACATAATTTATTTTCGTTTCCGAATCTTACCAGTTTTAATATATACATTTGTCAAATGCTTACAATTTATCGAACACTAAACATCAAACAAAAATTGTTAAAATAGTTCATGTGGTTTACTTAGGATTATAAACATAGTCCCTAAAAAATTTCAAGAAAGTTCCCTACCGTTTACTCTTGATTACATAAACAGTCCATTAGTTAAATCTTGAGACTATTTGTGTAACAAAAAAAATTACAAATTGTACTTCCGGTTTACGTGTGCTGCAAAAAAGTCCATAAATTTGCACAAAAAAAAAAACCTCTCTGCCATTACTTGTGATTACATAAACAATCCTTAGGTTAAATCTAAGGACTATTTGTGTAACGAACACTTACGATTACAGACATAGTCCCTAGGTTAATTCTAAAGATTGTTTGTGTAACAAAATATTACATAAACATTCCCTGTGTAACCTACTAATTTTGGAAACGATCCCTGAGTTAAATATAAGGAATGTGTAAATAAAAAAAAATCGCTTAAAATCTCTTATGGTATGACATGATAAACATACGTCTAATTTAATTGAGGCAATTTTTTCTTGAAGGGTGTAAGACTCACATGTTGCTACCATTTAGTAGCTTTAGTGAACTCAGTATGCCATATATGGGGAACCCGAGCTTGGAACACCATGGATCTCTCTAAAAACAATTGGTATACCTCTTTCAAAACTTAAGATCATACTTTCTATATTTACAGTGTTGTCACTTGATATTAGTATAAACATATGCAGGTGGGTAGCATTGCTTACTTTTGGAGAAGGTTGGCATAACAATCATCATGCTTTCGAGTATTCCGCTAGACTTGGGTTAGATTGGGGGCAAATAGACCTTTGTTGGAATTTTATACGGTTTCTTGAAGCATTAGGGTTAGCTACCAATGTGAAGGTGCCTTCTGAGGCTCACAAGCTTAAGAAAGCTATTGATTGTGATAACTGATAAAAGTGATCTGGAACCTTAATTTCCAGTAGACTACGTCTGTTGGTCTCCAAATTATTATTCACGCATGTATAATGTATTATCTAGCTATATGAATAAAAGGTGGCTCGTACACGAATAAAATCTTGATGTATATGGTCTTTTTTTTCATACACAAATTATCTTTTACATAGCTAAAGAAAACGTACATAATCGAGATATTAGTCCAGAAATATCATTTGAAACGGCAATATATTAGATAGTACAATTTTTCCAAATGACACACTAAGGCAATTTTAGGTAAAAGTTAATTTTATCTATCTTTTTTATTAGCAAGAAGCTAAGAATGCTTTGATTGCTTTATAGCCTCTCAAAAAAAATGACATTGTGAATAGGGCGATAAACGGACCGGACAAACGAAATGAAGCTTTGTTCATGTTCATTCTTTTAAGTTTATCTCGGAAAATGAACGGAAGCGAAAACTTAAACAAACATGTTTTTTTGTTCATGTTTGTTCTCTAAAAAAATAAGGTTGTTCGTGTTTGTTTATGTTCGTTAATTAATACTTTAAAGGGTTAATAACCTTTTAAAGCACTATATTTGTCAAGAATGGTAGTTCTGCGTAGCGAACTAAAAAAATAACTCTTTTAGACATTAATGTTGACATTTTTTCTTTCTTTAAGTATTATGATCATATTATGACCATTTTACCCTTTCTGAATTTTTTTCGAAGTACTTTTTTTTTCGAATTTTTTTTCCCAAATTTTTTTTTCGAAATACTATTTTTTCGAAATTTTTGTTCCAATTTTTTTTTTTTTTCGATTTTTTTTTGAAATTTTTTCTGAAATAATTTTTTTAGAACTTTTTTTTTGACATGCGATTTTGTATTTTATTTTTTAGATTAAAAAAATTTTCTGAATTTTTTTTTCGAATTTCTTTTTTTTTGAAATATTTTTCGAAAGGTAAAATTGTCATAATACTTAAAGAAAGACAAAAATGTCAACATTAATGTCTAAAAGAGTTATTTTTTTAGTTCGCTACGCAGAACTGCCATTCTTGACAAGTATAGTGCTTTAATAAGTTATTAGCTCTACTTTAAACAGACGTCAATGAACGAATCTAAATGAATGTATAAAAACAAGCATAAAACATTTAAAAATTACATAAATACATGTTTTTTCCCGTTTGTTTGAGTATATCTATTCTAGTAAAAGTATATGATAACATCATAATATTCAAACATAACAAATAAATGACTATGAACGAAAATTAACATACGGATATCGGACGTTCACGTACGTAAATGTATAAACAAAAACTTTGTTCATGTTTTTTCAATTAACTAAACAAACAAAAAATCGTGTCCATGTTTGTTCATTTAGTAAATAAATTAACATAAGCAAACTTTTAACACCACGGTTCATGTAATGTTTAATTAACATCCAATTTTTTAAGAAACCTACATGTGAACATTTTTAATTGATCGCTATTCTCCCATCTTCAAATGTACCTGCTCCTATCTTTTTACTTATTAGAAACTATGGTTTCACCTCTTTTATCTTTTATATATACTCGCAATGAGTTTTGTGTGATGACATCTAATTAATATTTTTTTGTAAAGAAAATTGATTTGCACACTCATGTTTTTTATTGACACACTCAACTTCACGCATTACATAGTTATACATTATCTACAGTATGCTTTATCTGCTTGTTTAGTTAATTGTACAAATCAAAATAGAAAGTATGCAAATCAACTATTTTTTTTTTTTTTTTAATTCATGCTTTAAACTTAATGGGCTTGACACTGGGCTTGACATGATTTTTTTGTTCAAACTAAATTCTATCAATGGGTCCTTAATGCATGGGTGGCTGTTTTTGTTTCATCAGGAGTACAAAAAAGGAACGTTGTCATTACGTTTTGTCGTTTAACACGTGACGTGCTTTCAGTTTTTCTGCTCGCTTGTTTTCGCTACTGTTAGACGATCGCTACGGACAAAATCGTAAAACGACGGAAAAGAAAACGGAAACGGCGAAAAAGAGTTTTTAAAAAGACAAAACGATAAATGAAAAACATAGTAAAAACCGTAAAACTTTATCAAAAATACCAAATTTTAAGAAATGATCATTTTCTTAAATTTTTTTTGTTCAAAGTCTTATATAGTTTTAAACTTTTAACGAAATGCACCTCATAAAAGTTCTGGTTGTCCCAATGCCTTTGAGCATGTGATGAACTTGTTTGATTTATGATGAAAATTTGTTTTGCGTGTGTTGAGAGATAGTGTAAATTTGAAAATTGATAGAAAACTTTCGGATAAAAGTGAAAAAGATTTGACTATTTGATATTTAGAAAATTGGTGATTTTTATGGATCTCATCCAGGGGTGTAAGAAAATTTGTTAGGGAAAAGTTTTGTAGTTTTTTAGTTTATCTTGTTAAGTTGATAAATGCATGTTTTATGTTTTGTAAAGAATTTCTTAAGGAAAAGTTTTTATTATTTTGGTTAATTTCATATATACCCAATTTGAACCCTAAAATGCCATATTTACGCAACCAAAATTCATAATGTCATATATATCCGATTTAAACATCAAATTGTCATATTTCCCCAATATATTATTTAACTTATTAAAATTCAATTTACATCTTTAAGTACCAATAATACCCTTCTCAATTGGCATTATGTTTTGTGTGACGTGATCATGAACATATTTGGAATCTTTATTTACTTGTTATCATGGTCGAAATGTTATTTTAGATAGATTTAAGATCATTTGAGGACAAAAGATTATTTACATACCAAGGGATTAATCTTCACCCTCCATTTTTATTTGATCTAATGGATGAGATTAATTCAAACAATTTAAAAAACCCACTTTCATCATTTTTTTTCAAATATTAATATCTTTCAAACCGTTAATCGTTAAGCGAAAAAAAATATATCATTGCGACGAGCATTTAATTATCTTTCTATAGATAGGCACTTTGATATACTTTCGACAAAATTTTTTTTTTTCGTATTTTTCACGTTTTTTTTAAGTTTTTTCGTTTTTTTACGTTACTGAATTTTGCATTAAAAAAATCATATATGATAAAACACTAATTTGAATATCACATGTGATATTAGTGTTTAATCATATATGATATGTAATATCACATGTGATATTAGTGTAATATCACATATGATATTACTTACTATCATATGTGATATTACATGTAATATCATATGTGATATTACACTAATATCACATGTGATATTCAATTTAGTGTTTTATCATATATGATTTTTTTCATGCAAATTTCAGTAACGTAAAAAAACGAAAAAAATAACGAAAAAACGTGAAAAAAACGATTTTTTTTTCTTTTTTCAAAAGTATATCAAAGTGCCCGTCTATAGAAAGATAATTAAATGCTCGTCGCGATGTGTAAATATTTTATTAACGATTAACGTTTAAGAGATATTTAAATTATAAAAAATAGGTGAAAAAAAAAAATGCTTTTAATCTCAACAATTGATTTCTTTTTAGATGGATGGTGGAGATGAGTCCCTTGGTATGTGAGAAAAGTTTGGTATGTAAAATAACTCTCCTCTTTTAGATATGATATTATATTAAAAACTTTTGTAGACCTCTTTAAGATTAAGTATTATTTCCTTCTTGTAAACAATAACTATTTGCAAAATGTTTTTACATATAGTATTCCAAATTAACTAAACACATCTTCATTTCTCTCCTAAATTACTAACCGTCTCAGATGCCCACTTTGTCAAAATTATAATTGTGAACTTCTTGTGGTTGCATAACACTATAAATTGAAACCGTATATGAGTGGTTAAGTGGGTGTGGGTCAAAAGTGTTTGATATAGTTTTTACTCAAATAAGAATCTTCTATCAGTTAGGTAGTGTTTGATAAGAATTTAATGTGTCTTAATTGAAAAATAGGTAAGTTAATTAAGTCATTAAATGGATGTTTGTTTAGTGCTTAAAACTAACATGTGACCTTCCAGAAAAAGCCAAGGAGATGAGGGTCTACAAATTAAGTCCATCTATTTTATTCTAATTTTACATGTTTACCCTCCCACTTCTTAACTTTATTTCAAATAAAAGGGTATAATAGTAATTTTTACTAATTCATACACTTTATTCAGCACACAAAACAAACAATCATTTATTCATCTACAAACAGACAACATATATATAAAAAGACACTTTAATTTAACAGAACTTAATAAAAAAACTAAACAAACAGGCCCTTAGTTTCATAAGAAAGAACTAAGAACAAATATCCTTATATGTTTTAATTAAAACATTGTTCGCAATATTATTTTAAGGGTATAATGAGTATATGGTAATGTGAAATGAGTTTTAATTGCTTTAATAATATGATGGGTAAATATGATAATTTTAGTGTTTAGGGCCTGTTTGGTTGATGTTGGTCGATGTAGGATTTGGGTTTGATAGTAAAAATGGTTTGTTTGGTACAAATGGGTGAGCCCTAAAATTGAGTTTGATGGTATATATATGTTTTAATAGGGTTTTTCTAACTTGTGCCCTAGGGCACAAGTTAGGCACACTATAAGTACATAGGGGCCTACGAAAAAATACTTAGGGATTCACATAAAAGTACAGACAAGTGTACTTTTATATAGGTCCCTGTGTACTTTTGATGTACTTATGGTGTGCTTAGGGTAGCGGCAATGGGCATGGTATGGGCACGGTTTGCCCTCATACTGAGCGGCAACCGCTGTTGCCTCTTGTGTTGTATGGTGCAGTATGGTTAATGCACGGCAAAGATTGCCGATTCGGCATGAAGTGGAGCGTGTATATCCTTGTTCAAATATTCGACCGTTGCACACTTAATTAAAAAAAAATTAGGTGAGGTATGGAATCATTGTTGCCACTAAAAAGTATGGTGAAGTATGGGTGAGGTATGAGATGAGGTGAAATGATATTATTGGTGGGTGGTGAGGTATGGTTGAGGTATGAGATCATGGTTGCCAGTACCCTTAACTTGTGCCCCTAGGACACAAGTTAGAAAAACCCTAATATATTTTAATTTTAAAATTTATATGAATATATATATATATATATATATATATATATATATAGTGATGTATTCTATACAGTACCAATCTTATATACAGTACTTTACAGTACCACTTTTGACCAATCAGAATTTAATAAATTAATTTCTATTTATTTAAATCATCTTATTTTCAAAGGGTATTTATGGTATTTCAATATATCAATAATACCAATAATAAATAAAAGAACCGTATATATACTAAACAAGTGTTGGAAACCTAGAAACCCACCCCCAAAATAACCTGCAGCCTCTCCTCTCTAGATCTAATATTCAGCCACAAAAAAACCACCATAAAATTCATCTCTTTTTGATATATCAATCACTCATGAACCCATATTGTTAACCCATTGTTCTCCTAGATCGATCATCCTATGTATACTTCTTGTGAGTTTTTTAGTTCGATTTAGTTTGTAAATTTCGAGCAAACATCAATCTGAGATCTACAAAGTCAGTAAGTGCCTTTTTTTATATTCCTTTTTATTGGATCAACCAAGCATCAATCGATTTTATCTCATTTTTTATGGTTGTGCTAGAGAAGGACAATGGTGATGGTTGTGCTAAAGGACGAAGATGGTGGTTCTTGGTTTGGTTGATATTTGTATCAACGATTTCAAGTGATCAACGGTTTCAAGTATCAATGGTTTTAAGCACTTGGTGATGAAAGGTGGGTTTTAAGCACCTGGTGATCACATCTAATTCAAGGCTCAAGTTCCTCTTTGTAAGATCCCTGTAAGTTTCTAGATTATTTATTTTTTATTTTTTTTTAATAAAAAGATAATTATTGATTATGTTGATGTTTACTGGTTGTATATGTGTAAATTTAATTCTAGAATTGTTGGTGCATAGATAAAAAGAATGTGGATTAGGTTTATATTTAAGATCGGTGTGAAATAATGATATTTTGCTTTTGTAACAGGCTTGCAACTATATAGTAGTTTAAACTTCTAATGTGTACATTATAAAAACATCTAAACCAACCAGTAGTTTTATTTACAAGGTGATTATGTGTTTCAAGGCTTAATGGAAGGGTGCATATGTTTCAAGGCTTTATAGAGGTGCATATGTGTTTTTATTTGAATATAGAATCAATAAAAGTAGGGTTCATATTGTTTTAAGGTTGATATAAATCAAGAAAATATGTATGCATATGTCTTAATCTATGCATATGTGTTTACATTGTGTATATGTGTGTTTGATAAATTTGTTGATTGGTTGTAAATGAATGCTAATATAACTTTACCTTGATAAGTCATTCGATTTAAACTGGAACAACGTGATTTTGATAAAATTGTTTATTGATTGATAAAAGGAATGTTAACATAACATGTATTAACTTGAATTTACAAATAGAAACTAGGAAGCGAACTCTGAACTTATTGGATCTTCTAGCATTTGAGGGCCGACTTGAGAAACATTAATATCACCATAAACAGGGTGTTGCAAAATGAATGTTCTTCTGGAGCTACTCTATAATGGTGACATTTGCACTTCTCATGCTAACTTATATGTCCTTTTCACAGTTTGTGTTTTGCAGTAGTGGAACAGGCTTACTCGGGATGATCACAAGAAGTTGAATTCTAGTTTTGGTTAAGCGTAAGTGAATGAAACCATGCATAATGGTCTATATGGAGATTTGTCTATTTTCCTTGTTATAGTACTTCATATTTGTTTTAGTTTTCGGTAGAAGGGTATGAGCATAAATTTGTTGTAATTATGTGATGTTGTGATATGGTATGATATGCTAGTTGTTAAGTTCATGGCTAGTATAAAATCAAAAAGGGGTGTGCATGTGTTATAAGGTTAATATAAAGTTATTGGTATGTTGTTATGTATTTTATGCTTTTGCTATAAAATAAATTAAAGGTTGTGCATATATGCTTTAAAATAAATTAAAGGGGTGTGCATGTATGTTATATATGTTTTATGGCTGCTATAAATTAAATTAAAGGGGTGTGCATGCGTGTTATAAGGTTAATATAAAGGGTTATTGTAATCTTGCATATGCGTTTGATTGTGCATATGTGTGTTATATATATATTTGCTATTTGTTTATGATAAAAAAAAACTAACAATTGGTTGTACTTTCAGGTATTGTGATAACCATGTCCAACATAAAGAGTGCACATGTGTTTTCCACAAGACATACTTTCTAAAGAGAAGTTGATCATAACAAAGATGTAGAGCAACCTTCTTAGAATATAAGATACAAATGCATTTGACCAATGTGAATACATGTATATACAATAGATCATGAGAGTGCACACATCTATAATCAATAAAATGTATTTGTTTTTTCTTTTAGACATTTGTGTTTGAATTGTATTTTCATGAGATATCAAATTTATAGTTTGAATTCAAAAGAATTGAATGCTAAATTTGATCGACGTGTTCCCTGGCCATAATAGAAAATATTGTTTATATAGAATATTAATGAGATTAAGAAAATGAAAAGGTGCATATATGCACAACTCATAAAAAAAGCTAAAAACATTCTACGATGAAGGACATTCAAAAATTATTATAAATTTAAAATTTTTAACTTCCTAAAATTTAATTAAATATATAAAACGATTTTTAATGAAAAAAAACCAAGCGTATTTTTAATGAAAAAATCAAAAAGGAAATGGTTTTACTATCATACCCTACTAATACATTTCCGACCAAAAAACAATTTGAACTATTTGCATAAATGCCATTATGTATTATTAACCATTAGATCAAATAGTGCAATTTACTTTAAATGATAAATGAAATCGTATATAAGAATGATACTTATATATATATATATATATATATATATATATATATATATATATATATATATATATATATATATATATATATATATATATATATATGGGAGGGTTAACGTGAGATCAAACTTAAAGTTGTAAAAAATCACTAAAATATTTGTAAATAACAATTTTAGCAATAATACACATAAAAATAATATTTTAATACAAATTAACATTTTAGCAACTAATAACCAAATGATACATGAGTTTATATTAGTGATACACCTGATACACATTACACTAATAAACATTCCAAAATCTGATACACATACAAAAACCTTATACACATTACACTTCCAATGAAAGTGTATCATCTAGGTTTCGTAAATTTTAAAAAGAAATCTATCGAAACTTTAACAATTTTAGTTGTAGTTGATAAAAAATTTATTTTTGTTGTAAGGAGAGTGTCGCTTGTCAAATTTTATTTTGATCTCATTTTAACAACTTTAAGTTTGATCTTATTTGATCTAGATTATATATATATATATATATATATATATATATATATATATATATATATATATATATATATATATATATATATATATATATATATATATATATATATATCAGGATGTGTATGATGTCATTATTCACACGTAATGCCACCTCAATGTCACGTTTTGCCACGTAATGCTATCTAGGCAATGTTTAGTTATGGTACCACGTATGCATGTTAGATTATAATCCAAAAAATGGACACATGTGAGGTTTGAACCTGCATCTGTTTGATACTCTTTAAACGCCTCAAGTAATCAAACCAACTAGGCTAATGAATCTTTTGGTTACATACTTCATATCATAATTTATATACACGACTGTTTTTGTAATGGTATAAATATTTATCTCTTTTCTGTTCATATTTATCTCCTTAATTATATGTGGATATATTAGGAATATATATGGTGATATATTATAGGCCTATATTTAGGGTCGGTTAACAATTTGATCATATTCATGACTCTATAAAATTTTATCCAAATCTGTAAGGTATACATGCAGCCACAAAGACGTTTAGGAGATTCAGAAGTTATGTTTTTGATTATTATATATATATATATGATCCATATTGTTTATATTGTTTGTATTTTTTTTGTATTATTGTTATGTTTTGTATTACTATTTGTTTGTTATATTCTTGTTTTCTATCATCGATTGAACAAAATCAAAAGTTGTGCACGAGATTCAGAAGGTATGTTGTAGCCACAAAGACGTTTAGGAGATTCAGAAGGTATGTTTTTGATTATTATTATATATATGATCCATATTGTTTATATTGTTTGTATTGTTTTTGTATTATTGTGATGTTTTGTATTATTGTTTGGCGTTTGTTATATTTACTGTTTTTATATCATCAGTGAAACAAAAGCAAAGTTGTGCACGAGATTAAGAAGGTATGTCGTTGATGTGCTATTTCATCCTGCTTTTAATATTTATAAAACTTAGATAACTTAGAATAGACACATACTAACGGGCAGAGTACCCGATCAGATGTAGTAAAGCCTTAGGTAAATCCGAGTATCGTCCCAGGAGAGTTGTGGCCTTGAAAGAACTAAGATGATTAGATAATATTTGGGTATGATAAAGTTGATATAATCCATAGATATGCTATTATTCTACTTACACAGACACCAGAAATTTAGGGAAAAGAGATAAATAAACGAAGCTTAATAAAGAATACAAATATGAATTGATTCTCGATATGAAGATTCAATATAGTGGTTAATTATCACCAGACTCCTTTGGTCGATTCGTCATGGCCTATGGTTCTTAGATTCCTCACCAAGATGAACAGGTCACCCGGGATCATTCGACAACCTAATAGCAGTCATTAAGCACCAAATCTACTAGATCTAGACGGTGGGAACCCGGTCGTTAGGAACTTAGATTCCCCCTAACCTCTTAAATACCTCTACTTGATAAGTGATCATTTGGTCAATTCGCACACGAAGAGTGGTCGTACTATGGCCAATTCCTCCCATACTTCGCTATATCAATCGAGTCGGTTGGTCATATCTCCCACCCTCTAGATACTACCAAGCTTATAATACCAAGGCTAGCGATCATGAAAATACTAGTAAAGTCTATAAAAATTATAGAGCCAATAACATAATACAAAGCTTTATTGGTACCGTTATAATATAAGATCTAGAAAAATATAAAAAGAATCCAAACTCGAATACAAGGGAAATCGTAGACGAGGACTTCGTTATTCATGCAATCGACTATTTATAGGCTTCAAACTAGTTACGGCGTAACCTTATTAGGTAGTTACACTGTAACTTCCTTCAATCATTTGTGCTTATCCATTGGTTAAGGTGTAACCTTTTTTAGGGGTTACGCAGTAGCTTATAATCGGTGTAAATCTTTATAGCAGTAACTGGGGTTACGCGTTATCTATCATTGATTTGAGCTTATCGTAGTTACGGTAACACATGGTGTTACGCGTAATCTTAAGTAATCTTGGGTTGCGTCGTAACTTCACTTGGTTGCACCGTAATTATGAGACAGTAGAATCAATAGGGCTAGAAACGTCAAAAGCACTTCCTTACTTGAATGTGTCTAAAATGAAATATTAAGGAATAAGGATGTTTTCACTAATAATAAACTCAAAATGTGATGATAAAGGGGGAAAATAACGCTTAGAAACTCAGGACTATTTGATGTTATCAAATATCCCTCCACTTAAACTTTACTTGCCCTCAAGTAGACCAATTTAGACTGCAAAAGATACATCCACGGAAGAATCGCGAGTTTAATTTCCATGCTAGAATATTAATAAGAGCCGAACACCTCACGAAATTGGAACGAAAACACTCTCACTCATCCTAATAAAGTGTTAATTGGGGTGATCACTCAATGGGACATATTAAGTATTCTATCATAAGCTTGGCATGATTACACATCTCCACCACTAGAGCTAAGGTTAAGACCAATTTTAGAAAGCAATGATAGGTAGGGTTTCAAAGGTTAAGGGGTGGTGTCATTACTAACGTGTCACGGCGAAGTGGACAAAATCAATGATACATGACCAAATCCATGGCCAAGACATCAAGGATTGCTCATTGCATCACTGGACAAACCCCACGACAAAAGGGTAAAGATAGGCATGGGATATATAGTGGGTGAAAAGGAAAAAGAAAACAAATAGTTTTAGCTTAAAACCAAGCTGCCAACATCCGACCAATAATTCAAGGTTCATCTTCATATGGTCAGTACATGCTTCCGGAATCCACCATTATTTATTCTTGAACTTATTCTTCCAACCTTTGCATGTGATCGAGAAGATTATTCTCAATGCCAACTTCTTCATCTAGTGCTTATAATTTTTCGCACTATCAACAATCATACTTCAATTTTTTTACAAACTTGCATATAGATTCAATGATATACTTCCCCCCACTTGAGCTGAACATAAGGTGATTACTTTGGGGTCTTTGACGATCTTTAGCGAGGTGTAGATGATACTCTTCATGGAACTTTATTTGAACCTCAAACTAGTGGTAAACAATGGCTTCAAGGTAAAAAGATAAAGCTACACGGTAGGCTAAGGTGTAAGGGTGTAACTAGGGGTATCTTGCATTAAAGGTGAGTGCAATAAAGAAGGTTAACACGGGGGTCGAAAAGCCAATGCGACTAATCGATAAACGCACACAAGTGAACACATATAGGCTTTTTGGGTGTAATCCTAAAACATTTACTTTTTTCAAATCGCCTTTTCCAAATGCACCAAGCTAACTTGATACACTACTCGTCTATGGTCTCGAAGTGATGTAAAAGCCAAGTTCTAAAGTTTACAATACTATCGGCACACTCAATTTATGGTGGATTTGGGTAAAATGGGGGAAACGGAAAGGCTAAATCTCACCAATGGCAATAAGGGTTATAGTGTGCTCGACTTTATGTGATTCTAGATTGGTTAAAAATATGACAAAAATTTTCAAATAAGCTTAAAATTTTGAAACCAACTAGCAAAATGAGGGCAAGTAAGAGAAGTAATCATACACTTCATTTCTATTCCTATCCCCCCACTTGAAGTGTACAAAGTCCCATTTGTACGAAGAAAAAGGAAAAATAAAAATAGAAATGAAAAATAATCTAGAAAGAAATAAACTCCCCTCTCGAATGGTTGCTCACGATGTCTCACTAAAGGTTGAAGGTGGGTCATGGGGTGGCCAATGCGTAGCGTTTCTGGGAATGGAACTTAACTATTTGTGTTGCTTCAAAAATATCCTACTGCAGCAGGGGTTACGGCGTAACTCATACCAAGGTTGCCGCGCATCCGCAGAACCAAAACCTGCACAACATATCAGGAAAATTTTTGTACCCCGCGGGTACAATTAACGATAGAACAAGCAAATATCCGCATAGTTAAGTTATTACAGACATTAGTAGCAAATTGTTTTCAAATTGTTTCATCAAATAGGAACATCAATCGTCCCTAGGAAGTTCATGATCCATGGAGTGGAATTGGGTGGGATCATATGGAGTGCTCGTGGTGCTTCCAGGTGTGGCGCCGGGGTACATGAAGGCCACTCCTCCTTGGACTCCGATATCGGATGTTTGAAATTTGGTACATTACCGGGGACCTTCCCACACAGGGTGACTCAAATGCATGTGCTTGCAGACATTTGGCTCGTCTATCCGCACTCCAATGGAAGAAATCCTGCTGGGCCTAATTCACCTGATCCAATGTACCTGAAAAACCTTCAAACTGGTTACTAAGAGCATAAAGGCCCACTTCGAGGGTTTCGATCTTCCCGTTGAAATGGGTCGACATTCCCTCAAGCCTCTCATCAATAATCTGAAACCTCTCCCCAATATTCACATGCCCCTTCACGTCCCCGGGCTGCTCCTCGGCTTCTTCCTCAGCTTCACCACCTGCACCACTAGCCTCCCCGACTTCCTTCCTCGGGGCTATCCCGGCTAGCTCAATCGCACCATATGTGACAACTCGTAAATTCCTCGATGTGTCAAATTGGTGAAAGCGACGGTCGCGTCGTTTGATTTAAATTGAGATCGATGCGTTATTTTATATAAGTTTTTAATGGAAATAATATTTTAAGAACAATGGCGTAACTCCCGTGTCACGAATCATTTGTTTACTAGGTTAAACGTGTCCCGAACCTAATATATCATAAGATTGAGAATGTAACATCTAGGGTCCTTTGAATATTTTTCATTTTCACGCTTGTGGTTTGGAGTGTACAAACCTAGTCCTTCCTAGGAGTATATATACCCCCAACTCACACACACTCCTCATTTTACATCTTTCTCACTCTCTCTACAAATCTCCTCTCCTCTTCTCTCTAAAAGTGTCCGGTCACCGCCTCATTTCCGGCCACGCCGGAAGCCGCCCCAGCGTAGGAAAATACAAACTTAACACCAAAACGTAGATCTCGCCCTTGTGATTTCGTTTATAGGTAGCACGCGCTACGAACCATGGCGACGCTCTCCAGATCTAAAATTTTAAGTACGGATTTCTATGGTTTCGGTGGTTACGTTTTTAAAGTGGTCAAGCATGGATGGTTACGAGTTGTACTCTTAATGTACCATCATATTCTCGTTTTCATCATGTTTCTCTCCGGTAAATCTACTTTACCCTATGATTTTCTTTCCTTTTATTAAACGCATATATACTTGTGGTTATGATCGTGGAGATGCAAACGTTAAAACAAGTTTTGAAATAATTTTTGATGAACTCGTGTAGTTACAAGTGTTGACGAATTTAAGAAGCGTTTTTAGAAGGTTTCGTTAATTGTGGTAATAAACCGAGTCAACTCAACTTCAGTGGCTCAGTCAGTCAACTCAGCCAGTGAGTTGAGCTCGTGTGGTCTCGTGTGGTTAAAGCATTGAAGAAATTGGTTGATTTATTGAGTGGGTCGAGTTTGGTCTAAAGGGTTTCTTTGATTTTTGATAGATTAAGGATTCATGGATGATGGGTAAAATGTTTGGGTTGGCTGAGTGGTATAGTGGGTCAATCATTACGGGTCGAGTTTGACCCGGATGGTATTTTAGTGTCGAGTTGACTCAGCCCCCAAGTCGAGTCGGTGGAATCGGTTACGAGTCGGGTCGGGTTGACCTAAGTGGGTCTCGGGTTTGACCTTATACTTGAGTAACTCTTAAAGATTATTAAGTAATTGACGATTGGTATCCAAAGGGTTTTATTTGTTGTATAATCAATAGATAATGGTTGGGTTGTCCTGGTTTAACTTATTGGTTACACTTGACTTGATGATGATAGCTCTATTTTGATTACGAGTCGAATTCTATTAAGACACAACAAATGTTTATATGTCGTAAATTTATTGATTGGCGTGGAATGTTGAAACAAATTGGTAACGGAATAATTCTAATTAATAGTAAAATTAGTCGTGAGACTTGTTACTAATAAGTCTTAGTATTGGAAGTAATAAATGGTTAATGGTGTACAGTAAACTTGAGGAATGATCATTAGATAACTATACAAACGTAACGACTTGATTTTGTAACGAAGCAAATATATAACAATAATGGAGTAAGACTATCGTGACAAATGATATTTGACTTGAATGAATGATAAATGAGTTATGAGTGAGTGATATGGTAACCATTAAGGAACTAACTACTTGCTTAATATTTAATATCGAATATTTCGCTTACATTATAAGGTACAATTACGGTAAATGAAGTTGGAATAACATTGAGTACACAAGTTATACTTGTTACGAGTATATTAAATGTTTTGTCTTAAACATGTATAATATATTAGACTCGAAAATGAGTTTGAGATATTTGTATGTGGTATGCTTAAATATTATGTTTTCACATTTTAACCTATAATGAAATGTATTACTATATATATATATTGTTGACGAATACGTTTTATTTACTACGGTAATAACTCACATTTTATAAAACATGATAAGTTTAAATACGGTTTATGAACTTGAGATAACTATTGATAACAAGTTATAGTGATTGGTATGTTGTACATTATTAAACGATTTGGCTTAAATGAGTTTAATATATGTGTTTAGCGATAAGTCTAAATGTTCCGTTTTACATTTAAGCTAATATTGATTTACATAGCTATAAACTATTGTCGGACATGGTTTAATCTATTATAAACCCTTATTAAATACGACGATAACTCGTGTTTTATAACCTATCTTAGTCTTTATAAACTTATATAGGAATATTATTTCGATAATATAACTTATTGAAGTCGTATTGATTTGGAAACGTTGGAATAAACGAACGTGACAACTATAGTACACTATTTACCATACTTTATATGAAGTACTTTCGGGTAAACTTGTGCAATTAAGAATATCGATTGAGATACCTTTATCAATCGAGCGATAAATGGAAACTTTTCTTTTATTATTAAACATGTATGTTTGGGGATTTTTTGGTAAATTACCGAGACTACTAATTAACCTATTTATTTTACATAAATAGTTGTCGTCATTTCCTAGTCTTTGACTAGCTTGAGTATTGTCAGTAGTTCTTGACTTGGTCGATGTCTTTTCCTCTTGGAGTGAGTTTTATGTCGCGTCTATGTTTCTTACCACCACACGAAACGTTAAGACTAAAATTTTGAGATATTAATTATGAACTTTTGGGAACGATAATGTACTTTTGAAAGTAACAACACGAACGATCCACGAAAACTACAACACATTGCCTTATATTGATTTCTTTATCGTATGAGCCGTATTCTAAAGAATATCGCATACGCATTAGGTTGCTTCACAACTATTCTATTGTACTCGTCGTACAATCTTTTGGATGCCATGGAGATTAACTTTAGATGCCAGTCGTGTCGATAGTGAATAGTACATTGCTATGCCGTGATTCCCTGTTATCTTCTGCTAGTATTTATTTGTGCTTTGCTGTGGCAAAGGTGAGTTTTATAGCCCCACTTTTATATATACGTTTTAACTACATTTTGAACTATTTTGGGGTGAGAATCATGCTACTGTTTTTGGAACGTTAAAACTATTTGGATTTGCTTATATGCTGACTGAGTAGATAGATGTGCGATAGTTGTTGCCTTAGTCTAGGTTTTACCGTGCCTAACTAAGAATAGACTTCTATCTCGACCTAGCCCGGGGTTGGCAACTGTTCTAGAGGTTGCCACGATAGTGCTGGACTAGAGTCCAGAGGGCCCGAGTAAGTGAATATATGATTGGAGATCCGGGTAGGATCAGTGTGTGAAACGGTATTTACCTATCTAGGTCTTGCATAGCAAATCAACTCTTACAGGTCCACTATGATTTTGTTGAACTTAAACCTATGAACTCACCAGCGTAAGCTGACCTTTTAGCATGATTTCTCAGGAATTTGAGAGGTGTTTGGAATACGTGATCGGTGGAAGCTTGGCAAGAAGGCGGGCTGCAAGGATCAATTCTGACTCTGATAAATTTTGGGGACCTATCTTATTAAATTATGTTTTGGGCATAATATTTACACTTTTGAACTAAATGTTTTGAATAACCAATTTTGGGATTGGCTTTGAATGATAAATGACTATATTTTTG
Source organism: Chrysanthemum makinoi (assembly GCA_910596185.1). Classification (NCBI taxonomy): domain Eukaryota; kingdom Viridiplantae; phylum Streptophyta; class Magnoliopsida; order Asterales; family Asteraceae; genus Chrysanthemum; species Chrysanthemum makinoi. The sequence goes on along the minus strand of OU343222.1, from coordinate 72,876,835 downwards.
CTATACTTGTGTGAGATACCAATCCAATAGTAACGCCCAGAAAACTTGATTAAGTCTTCCGTTGTACCGAGATTTTAGGGTGTTACAGATTGGTATCAGAGCTCAAGGTTATAGAGAATTAGGTATTTTATAAACCCTAAACTATAACCGTTTTTAAGAAAAATTGATCCTCGACCGACGCACGCCCGCTTGCCAAGCCGAAGCTTCTTATTTGATTATGGTATGAAATGCGATTTTAATTATGAGATGATGTTAGGGAATATTGTGAACTGATTATGAAAACATTATGATTTAGAGATTTGAGTTATGATTTGGATATGTTTAGGGGTATTCCTAAACGTTTTGATAATGAGATATGATTATTTGTTTTGGAAATGAGATATGATTAGTGGTTTTGGGAAATGAGATGTGATTATCGAGATATTACGGAATTTGAATTGAGTAAACGGTATATTATGATTTTTTAATTTGGAACTTGATTGATTTGATATGGGATATAGATGATTGAGAACACATTAGACGAATTGATTGATAAGATGATTGATGAGATGTTTAGGGCTGATTAATAACGGTTTGATTGAAATTGAGCGTGTGCCTGTTAGTAGACGATTTAAGTCTGCCTATCTTAGTAGCTCACTATAAGCATTTCACATGCTTATACACACACAGTAAGCATGTCCTCATGCTTACGCATACCCCATGAGCATTTCTATATGCTTATGCTCGCCCTATAAGCATGTCCTCATGCTTATACATACCAGAAAGCATGTCCTCATGCTTTCGCTCACGCTATACCTTTCACAGAGTGTGGAGTCCCAAACCTTAAATCTATAACACTTAACTTATGTTAAGTAGTTGCCTTGGGTATATCCCAAAACAATAAAGCGAAAACCTTGTATGAATATACACAAATACGTGGGATCTATTGGAATGTTTTTGGAAGATTAAAGTGAACAAGTGAACACAGAATGTGATCACTAATAATTCAACATTATTTATCAAATAATGCGGATACTTTCAAAGTATCATGGTTACGCAATTTCCTGGCGTAATCTCACCACTGGATTTAAAACTTGCACAATAGTAGTAGTCGTGGAAATGATTTGGGAATATAGAGGAAATGGTACTATTATAACTAAGTCAGGGAGTCACAAACGAGGTCTTTTGTCTCGTGAACGCGAGTTCCACAGTTAAGTTTTGATGAACACGAGTCTAAAACGCTTTAAAGCTAATAAAGCATGTAAACTGGTGTGTTGGTATCGTGTGTGTGTCATGTTCACGTGTTTTGCATCTTATCATGTTTATGTGCCCTTGATCATAACTAGATGATGGATTATAATGATTTTGATGATGTCGATTGGTGATGGTCTCGTGTCATGATTTTGAGTCGAAACCTCCGTCAACCGTTGCGTTATCCTTTAAAAATTGACAAAAAAGTGGTAATCGGTTTTGATTACTAATAATGAGTTCATGTCCATTAGGATTATAATGATATGTGGAACCAGTAAGTGTTTTCAGATGATAAATTGGAATAACGTGTGATTATTTGGTTAACGTTGAATCATTGGTATGAATCAGATTTGTGGAATCGAATGACATTTCAATTAACAGCCTTAATTGAATAACGAATTAATTGTGGTGTTTTGGGTAATTTATAAGTTATTGACAAATGTTAGAATTGATACTCGTTAATCAGGTTGTGTTTGGGGAAAATGAAAGAGTCAATTTGAAATGTTTATTTTGTTGGGTATATTTGATTTTCTGTTTAGATGGCAATATTGCTATGTGATTGTTTGGAGGATTAACTGAGATGTGAAAATTTGTTTGTTTTGGATTTGATGGTATATATGTCAACTTTGCGCTACGTCAGGTGATATCGTGACTCTCTAGTCTCGACTACCCTGACAGCACCGTAACATGGTTTTTAGTATTTATTTGGAGAATATGATTGTGTAAAAACTGAGAGTCATGACTCGGACTTGGGAACTCGAAACGAATAACGACTCGAAATTATATTGAAGCTTTTATCGAAATTTATATTGAATATTTTATCGAAATTATATTGAAATTTTCATTGAAGTTTGTATTGAAATTTTTATTGAAATTTATAAGCGAGATGAATGAAGTTATATTGAAATTCGGTATCTATATAATATATATATATATATATATATATATATATATATATATATATATATATATATATATCTACTAGTAAATCATACTAGATTATATGAATAATAAATGGTTTTGTACTAAGCATTCGATAACAAAGCTCGCCTTGTTATCCAATATTTTAAGAAGGGAACCGACGTTTGAAAATAGAAATGTTTTGTAATAAATGAGTCGTTAAATGTTTCGAGGGTACGTTTATCGAAGGGTGTCATTTATGAATAATTAATGTCATTTATGTGTTGTACGTGAGTTACGGATGACCTAACATTAGTAGCGTCGATCCACTTGGATAACGGACTTATTAGGTTGACGAACCTAATAGGCGCCTGCTATGTACGTAGGATAACGTTATTAATGGGTGAATTATCCTTATGACTTGTTAGGATGTGTTTGGTTTTGTGGATAATAAGCAACATGAACAAATGGTTGAGTTTATCGAGTTGACGAATTCGATAAGATCTAACTATTTATTCCGAAACTTATTAAACTATAGAGTTTATCATATAGACGTCTCATTGTGTCATTATGAGTCGCATTGTGGTTATTTGAGTGCATTCATGGCGTTGTCGAGTCGATACCACACACACACACACGATGATACCTAACGCGAAAAACTAAGTGAAGCAACGAGATATTTTGAGATAAGGGAATGAATACATTTTGGGCATATAACATTGAAGATGGGAATATATATATTAAGAGTTGGTAATATACTGGTTGTGCCTTACTTAATGAAAATTTATCGAACCTCGATTGAATATAGACTGATCACCTATATTCAGCCAGAGACAGCAGGACATGGACTGATCACCTATGTCCGTCTCAGAGGCGAATTTTACAGATACTGGGAATTGTTATAACAAAATTGTGTTCAGATTTGAGATTGGTTTTAAGAACGATAAACTTAAGGTGGACTCGCACACTCACACTCGCTAAACATCACAAAAGCCCGCACTCACACACGACACACTGGCATCGTAACACATTTTGAATCGTAACACTCCTGGCATCGTTATACGTTTCCGTTTATGTGAAATTCTTGGTAGTAACACTTGAGCGTAGTTCGCCATAAGTCGGGTGAGGCCCGATTGGCACTGTTTGTATCTGAGTTGCTTATCGACATAAGCCTCGTTGATCTATTCGAGCATTTGAAATTGTTTTGAGCTGTTTTGGATTTGGTCTAGACTATTTTGGATTCGGAATTGGATTCTGGTTTTTGGATTTTTGATTTTTGAGATTTTGATCTCGTTTCGAGTTTTAACTCGTCACTTGACTTCGAGTCATCGTTTGGCCTCGAATTATTATTTGGCCCCATTTCATTGAAAACTTGTTAAAATCATCTTTCGACCTTTAGGCGGTATTCGATTTCGAAACGACATTCGGTCGCATTACGATAGTAACCATATTGGAATTATTATTCCATTGTATTTCGATAGTAATCTTGTTGGAATTATCATTCCACATTGTTTCGGTAGTAACACCATTGAATTTGGCATCTAGCCTCGTTTCGTTGGTAACACTTTTACTGACATTTATTACCTCAAGCCTAGTCTTGAACCGATTGTTGAGAAAACTTTCGAAACCTTTAGCGACGTCATCTAGATTGACGTTGCTCAAACCGATAATGTTGTGGTCGACGTTGCTTCGCTAACAACTTTCAGTAAGATAGTATCTTACATGCTGTTGGTGTCATACCTTACCCTCTATTTAGGTACCCCTATCGATAACGATCTAACGACTTGTTTTAGTGAAGATGTTCACCGAGGATTATCCTTAGATATTGTTCTGTCAATGTTGACTCTAGCAACATTGAACCCTCAACATTGTTTGTCAGCAATAGACTGCTACGTCACACCACCGATAATGATAATCCCTACCCTATTTTAACAACATGGTACCTTACACACCATAGATGAGAAATTATCTAGCATACCTACTTAGAGCCGTTGACGTTCACCATGTAGGTAGGAAATGATTTGGATATCGATTGGTAGTTGAACTTCTTCTGGAGATTATGATTTTGGAGTTGAACCTTGAAACCTTTGCGTTAAGTGTTAAGTGCACCAGTGAGTCAATCGACAGACTGTGGTTAGTGAACAGTACTCTCTCTTAGGAGTCGTACTTTCGTCTCTAACCTAGATATCATGCTAAGTCAACTGACCGATTACAAGTAGTAATCAACACTTTCTAATAGAGACATACTTTGAACTTTCTAGAATTCCCATCTAGTGGAGATTCCATGCTCAGCAGAAATCTTGAAATCCTAAGGAGAGACCTGAACCACATTCTCTAGGACAATCACATAATCCTTCTCTCATCCTTCGAGAAGCACCTGCTAACCTTTCGGACCTCTCACCAAACGATGAACTACACCATAGAAGAAGAAACCTTGGAAGTGGATTCCCGTCTTTACCTGAGTGGTTGTTAATAGTCTTACCAACCTATTCACCTCCCGCGAATTAGTATAAAGGCAAAAGTATGGACGACAATGCTCGTCTCTCTTCATATAGTTATGGCAACACTAGAAAACCCAGCAATATTCTTTTAAGGAGGTGAGGTAATGCCCAATTCTCTCCCTCCGGTAAAGTGACTTGCTCCAATAAGCTAGACCTCACCTTTGAACTCTAGCTCCTTACCTTCTGTCCACTATGGCACTTCTATTGGAAAGAGGGAAATTCCCTTGATCCGTTTTCCCTATCTGAGATTCATTTGGTTAGTCTACACCTGATTGGAAAACCTAAGTTACAAAAAGGGACTACATCACACGTAAAGGAAACCGTGTGCTATAGGAAATGCTAATTTCTATCTTTTCCGGATTATGGCAATCGCCACACACCCATTTTTCATCTATCACTTCCTAGAGCCGAGAGAACAGATCTGGATATACTTGCAGTATATCATCTCCAGAAAAATGGCTGAAGTAGAGAAACTATTCGAACCCTAGTAGAACACATAGCGTGCCTATTAAGTTTGGCAATGGTCGGGATAGACACTTTCCCTTGGCCAACATCTCCTATAACCATACCTATCACTTTAGTACCTCAAAGGAACCGTAAAGAATCCTCCATGGATGTAAGTAAATTCAGAGGATTGGGAAGAAATGGAAATACCCCAACTTGGCAACCCTAAACCGTTTGAAATAATACCAAGGAAACCGTTTTAAGTTGAGATGGATATGTAAGTTGCTCACAAACCATTTGGAGACATAGACAACGTAAACCTCTTGAACCCTCCGAGATAACCTAGAATTAAGCTTACGAATCCACCATGAAATTGTGTGAAGCGAGTAGTAAACGTGAAAACTTAATCCTCGCTATATCAATCCTTTGGAAATTCCTTGCTAGGATTGAGACTAGTAGCTCAGAGCCTTAAGCTACCATCAAAACTCAGTAGAGGGTTCCCAACACTTCGTGTGTAATAGGAGGAAATGACTCACCGTTGAGAAAATCGTTATCTCTTTATGAAATCCTAGTCTTTGGACACTTAAACTTCGTCGACCTATCGAAACCATAGACGATGAAACATAGCAACTTTAGTAGAGTTGCCTTTTTGTCTTCGAAGTTCATAGAAACTTGCAGTAAGGACCTAGATTCACGTAGGGAAACGTGAAGATGAACCCCCGTGTGTATGCACAAGCCCCTTTAAACCTCAACGAGTAAAACTTGAATTGAATCGCGAGGACGCGATTCCTTTTAAGGAAGTGAGGCTGTGACAACTCGTAAATTCCTCGATGCGTCGTAATTGGTGAAACGTCGATTAAAGCGATCGTTTGATTTAAATTGAGATACGAGTCGTATTTTATATCGTTTTTAATGGAAATAATATTTTAAGAACAATGGCGTAACTCCCGTGTCACGAATCATTTGTTTACTAGGTTAAACGTGTCCCGAACCTAATATATCATAAGATTGAGAATGTAACATCTAGGGTCCTTTGAATATTTTTCATTTTCACGCTTGTGGTTTGGAGTGTACAAACCTAGTCCTTCCTAGGAGTATATATACCCCCAACTCACACACACTCCTCATTTTACATCTTTCTCACTCTCTCTACAAATCTCACTCTCCCTCTTCTCTCTAAAAGTGTCCGGTCACCGCCTCCATTTTCCGGCCACCGCCGCCACGCGCCGCTGGAAAATACAAACTTAACACCAAAATGTAGATCTCGCCCTTGTGATTTTGTTTATGGGTAGCACGCGCTACGAACCAAGGCGACGCTCTCCAGATCTAAAATTTTAAGTACGGATTTCTAGGGTTTCGTGGTTACACATTTTTGAAAGTGGTCAAGCATGGATGGTTACGAGTTGTACTCGTAATAGACGCCATCATAGCCTCGTTCTCATAATGTTTCTCTCTCGGTAAATCTAAACGCCCCCACTATTGATTTTTTTTTCCTTTTATTAAACGCATATATAGTACTTTGGTTATGATCATGGAGATGCAAACGTTAAAACAAGTTTTGAAATAATTTTTGATGAACTCGTGTAGTTTCAAAAGTGTTGAACGAATTTAAGAAACGTTTTTAGAAGGTTTCGTTGGTGGTAATAAACCGAGTCAACTCAACTCGAGTCGGCTCAGTCGAGTCAACTCACCCGAGTTGAGTTGAGCTCATTGTGATTCGAAGGTCTCGTGTGGTTAAGAAACTGTTGAGGCAATTGGTTGATTTATTGAGTGGGTCGAGTTTGGTCTAAAGGGTTTCTTTGATTTTTGATAGATTAAGGATTCATGGATGATGGGTAAAATGTTATTATTGGTGCTTGAGTGGTATAGTGGGTCAAATCAGTTACGGGTCGAGTTTGACCCGGATGGTATTTTAGTGTCGAGTTGACTCAGCCCCCAAGTCGAGTCGGGTCGGGTTGACCTAAGTGGGTCTCGGGTTTGACCTTAGACTTGAGTAACTCTTAAAGATTATTAAGTAATTGACGATTGGTATCCAAAGGGTTTTATCTGTTGTATAATCAATAGATAATGGTTGGGTTGTCCTGGTTTAACTTATTGGTTACACTTGACTTGATGATGGTAGCGCTATTTTGATTACGAGTCAAATTCTATTAAGACACAACAAATGTTTATATGTCATAAATTTTTTGATTGGCATGGAATGCTGAAACAATTTGGTAACGGAATAATTATAATTAATTAGTAAAATTAGTCGTGAGACTTATTACTAATAAGGAGTACCGAAGACTAATAAATGGTTAATGGTGTACGGTAAACTTGAAGAACAACCATTAGTTAACTATACAAACGTAACGACTTGATTTTGTAACGAAGTAAATATATAACAATAATGGAGTAAGACTATCGTGACAAACGATATTTGACTTGAATGAATGATAAATGAGTTATGTGTGAGTGATGTGATAACCATTAAGGAACTAACTACCTGCTTAATATCTAATATCGAATATTTCGCTTACATTATAAGGTACAATTACGGTAAATGAAGTTGGAATAACATTGAGTACACAAGTTATACTTGTTACGAGTATATTAAATGTTTTGTCTTAAACATGTATAATATATTAGACTCGAAAATGAGTTTGAGATATTTGTATGTGGTATGCTTAAATATTATGTTTTCACATTTTAACTTATAATGAAATGTATTACTATATATATATTGTTGACGAATACGTTTTATTTACTACGGTAATAACTCACATTTTATAAAACATGATAAGTTTAAATACGGTTTATGAACTTGGGATAACTATTGATAACAAGTTATAGTGATTGGTATGTTGTACATTATTAAACGATTTGGCTTAAATGAGTTTAATATATGTGTTTAGCGATAAGACTAAATGTTCGGTTTTACATTTAAGCTAATATTGATTTACATAGCTATAAACTATTGTCGGACATGGTTTAATCTATTATAAACCCTTATTAAATACGACGATAACTCGTGTTTTATAACCTATCTTAGTCTTTATAAACTTATATGGGAATATTATTTCGATAATATAACTTATTGAAGTCGTATTGATTTGGAAACGTTGGAATAAACGAACGTGACAACTATAGTACACTATTTACCATACTTTTATAGAAGTACTTTTCGGTAACTTGTGCAATTAAAATAGCTTGAGATACCTTTATCAATCGAGCAATAAATGGAAACTTTTCTTTTATTATTAAACATGTACGTTTGGGGATTTTTTGGTAAATTACCGAGACTACTAATTAACCTATTTATTTTACATAAATAGTTGTCGTCATTTCCTAGTCTTTGACTAGCTTGAGTATTGTCAGTAGTTCTTGACTTGGTCGATGTCTTTTCCTCTTGGCGTGAGTTTTATGTCGCGTCTATGTTTCTTACCACCACACGAAACGTTAAGACTAAACTTTTGAGATATTAATTATGAACTTTTGGGAACGATAATGTACTTTTGAAAGTAACAACACGAATGATCCACGAAAACTACAACACATTGCCTTCTATTGATTTCTTTATCGTATGAGCCGTATTCTAAAGAATATCGTATACACATTAGGTTGCGTCACAACTATTCTATTGTACTCGTCGTACAATCTTTTGGATGCCATGGAGATTATCTTTAGATGCCAGTCGTAGTCGATAGTGAATAGTGCATTCAGCTGTGGCTAGGTGAGTTTCATAGCCCCACTCTTATCTACGTTAACTATATTAGGGTGAGATAATGCTACTGTTTTTGGACTGTTAAAATTATTTGGATTTTGCTTATATGCTTGATTTTAGATAGATGTGCGGCAGTTGTTGCCTTAGACTAGGTTGAACCGTTGCCTAGCTAAGAATAGACTTCTACCTCGACCTAGTCCGGGGTTGGCAACTATTCTAGAGGTTGCAACGACAGTGCTGGACTAGAGTCGCGGGGACCGAGTAATCCCTGGATGCGGGATATGGTTATGGTTGGTGATCCGGGTAGGATCGGTGTGCAAACGGCATTTATCTATCTTAGGTCTTGCATAGCAAATCAACTCTTACAGGTCCATTATGATTTTGTTGAACTTAAACCTATGAACTCACAGTAGTATGACCTTTTAGCATGATTTCTCGGTATTTGAGAGTTGTTTGGAATCGTGATCGGTGGAAGCGGCAAGAAGGCGGGTTCAAGGATCATTTCGTCTGATAAATTTCGGGGACCTATTTTATTAAATCTTGTTTTGGGCCTAATGTTTATACTTTTGGATTAAAGGTTTTGAATACTTAAATTTGGGATTGGTTTTGAGTGTTAAATGACTATCTTTTGCTATACTTGTGTGCAATACCAATCCAATAGTAACGCCCTGAAAACTTGATTAAGTCTTCCGCTGTACCGAGATTTGGGGGTGTTACATTCGGCCACAAGGACACCTTCCTTGCCCTACTCCACTCCCCAAGTACCCCACTCGAGAGTTTGTAAGCACTACACAACACAAGCTCCTTAATGTGGCGGGGAAGCCTTCACAACGTCGCCTACTATTTATCTGGTACAAGGCTATACACCGAGTTCTTCCACAAGGTAGAACCAAACCTATCACAACGTCGCCTACACTTTATCCGGTACAAGGCTAGATACCGAGTTCCATTTACAAAGGAGGAACTACTACCCAACACTACACCTCAACACAACTACCCCAAAAGAGACACAATCCTTGTTACAACACTAGAAGGATACCAACATCCTTTAACCTAAACTACCTAACTTGTACATCGATGCACCATATCGAATGTACACCTTTGGCACCGTTCACTAATGCCTTCAACACGACCCTTCGACACCTTTCACTAATGCCTTCAACACAACACTTCTATGGAGGGAGGAAAGAACTATCAACAAGATGCACATTAGTTGTCTTGATGATGACAAAGCTTAGCAACTCATGACTTTAGCTTGTACGTCTTCAAGAGGTGGTTATCTCGCCTTTAAGAGGAACCTAGAGAATCACACAAACATAAAACTACATAGAGTTATCCTTTGGATCTGTGGTTAATGAGGTTAGAATACTGAGATAAAGTATATCTAAGAGTGGTAGTGACCAAGAGAGAAATGGCTCCCTATTTATAGATAAAGCATGTCTACTGTCCCACAGTTCCTACGGATC
>OU343222.1:72741904-72866491 GCA_910596185.1 Chrysanthemum makinoi | reverse complement strand
AATACAAATAAATAAATAAATTATACATATACAGTTTCACAAGATATTTTTTTCTCGCTATCATTACTTACTACTAACCAAGCATAATATCTAAAACATGATACCAATACTTAAATCTAAACAATATCAACCTAAACATAATGTCAGTTAAAGAAAGTCCAATCTTTCATGAGACAAAAATTTATACAAAATGTTAATCAATATTAATACATAATGAACAATTTATGTAAAATCCGCACGTGCACGAGTATTATAACTATATAAGTATAAAAGATTTATAGACTAATCTTAGATTTCATAACTGGATTTATAAATTACCACAATATTTAACTTGAAAACAAAATTATTGAAATATCATTACTCATTATGCTATTTACCTGAAGTTCAGTTATTAAAATATTATTACCAGTTACTTTATACTATATGTTCAAACCCATGTATTCACGGGTTCTAAATTTAGTTGCTTTTTACAACATGTTATCGGAAAAGTTTATATTTTATAGATCAACATTAAACCTAACCAATGCCCTAAAGATTAGCATTCATTATTTCATGGTTTTAGTTACACAAATGGTCTTATAATACACATAATTACATATTTGACTAGGACCCATGTGAATAGTTATTATAAACCACAAAATGACAATCCAATAACGCCTCTTGCATCGGTTACATTTCCTCAATATTAATAAAGCGTTGTCACTTATTTCCCTAGTTATTAGAAGCTACATATTTTTCTTATCGCACATTTTTGCAATTAATCTATTAGTAAAAATGTGAATGTCTAACTTCTATCCTATTATATGTTATTGGGTATAGTTGTAGCGATCAAAGTTAATGTGAAAATTGAAATAAGTAAAAGTGATTTTTTAACGGTGTATTCTCTGCAGCTCAATCCATTTACACACAATTATACCAAACATGACATGTATTGACGCATATACATAAGAAAATATAGTTTTTGACCATTGTATTACTGCCTCCGTCTCAAATTATTGTCCCATTTTCATTTTAGGATGTTTCAATATAACAGTTTTCTTCTGGTGTCAACCAATTAAAAAAGAGTTTAGTGAGTGAAGATGATATCTGATTTGTTGAAAACTGTAGTTAATTTACTTTTTTTAAACTGTGTATCTGGAAACAATGAGGAGAGTTATTTAACATACCAAACTTTTTTCACATACAAATGGATTCATCTCCACCTCTCCATCTAAAAAGAAATCAATGGTTGAGATTAAAAACATTTTATTATTTCACCTATTTTTTATAATTTAAATATCTCTTAAACCTTTAATTGTTAAACGAAAATAATTACACTATCGCGACGAACATTTAATTATCTTTCTATAGATGAGCACTTTGATATACTTTCGGGGGGAAAAAAAATCGTTTTTTCAAGTTTTTTCGTTTTTTTCGAATATGAGATTTGCATGAAAAAAATCACATGTGATTAAACACTAATTTGAATATCACATGTGATATTAGTGTTAAATCACATATGATATTAAAATATGATATTAGTGTTAAATCACATATGATATTAAAATGTGATATTAGTGTAATATCATCTGTGATTTAACACTAATATCACATGTGATATTCAAATTAGTGTTTAATCATATTTGATTTTTTTCATGCAAATTTCATAACGAAAAAAATGTAAAAATGTAAAGAAAAAAAAGTGAAAAACATGAATTTTTTTTCAGAAAGTATATCAAAATGTATATCTATAGAAAGATAATTAAATGCTTGTCGTAATTAATGGTTTTTTTTTTTTTTTTTTTTTTTTTTTTACGGTTGAAAAGATATCAATATTTGAAAAAGAAAAAAAATAAAAAATGAAAGTAGGTTTTTAAAATTGTTGAGATTAATGTCATTTATTATATCAAATAAAAATGAAAAGAAGATGAAGTGTGAAGATTGATCCTTTGGTATGTAAAGAATGTTTTGTCCTAAAACGATCTTAAATCTAAACAAAACCATAAGTTGTTCATAAAAGTATAGCAGAATTCATAGAATCATACTATACACACAAAATCAAATGAACTGTCAGATGTAATCACTACTACACAAAAGGCTATAAACACCCCCTTAATAGAGACAGGTTAGATAAAAGCCCGGTTCTATAACAAAAAAAGAAGGGGGCATAGAAGATACAGAACCGGTTTTCAAGAATAAACCAATCTCTGTAATATTAAAGCTGGTTATGTCAAATAACAAGTCTCTAACACCTGCACTTCTAAGTTCGAACTACCACCATAGAGAACATGTTCTAACACATTAACGAATATAAGATTCTATGTATTAAATACATAATTTGTTGTCTTATTACACTGGTAACAATGATAAAAACCATAACGAATATATAAAGTCACCCTCAACGACCGGGGCTGATACAAATATAAGTTTACCGTTTACAAGAAAGAAAAAGAAACTGGCTTTTATGTAACACGCCAATCCGATCTACACACATAGACACAGTCGTAGCTTCTTTCGCCTTTTCTTCAGTTTTTGTGGTTGAAGAACAAACCGTATTGCAGCATCAAACACAGCCTTCACATTCTGCATAAGATATGGTTTTATCATTTGTTATCAACCTTTTGGTGTGAATTACTTTCTTCACAATTGTATTTCATAGTTCTTATAAACCAAATACTTTAAAAATCTTCGCGTGGATACAAAATTTGCATCGCTTAACCATTTGAAAGTTAATTACATTTTTTCATGTGTCATATGTAAATCATAATAAGGCATTTTGAATGAACGAACCTGTTGAGTTTTGGAACTACATTCAATGTACATGACTGCGCCTATCATCTTCTTGAGATCTTCTCCCTGCACGAGTAGTTTTGTAAAATTATGACACTAGCTTCTTTTGTTTTTGAGTTAATAATGTTTGTCTCAATTAAGACGATACTAAAATGGGGCCTAAAAAGTACAATGAATTGAAATACTTGCCTGAGAAGTCGTGATTGGTGTGGCATTTGGATGATCACTCAGATATTGCTTGTCGTCACGCAAGTCTAAATAAAATTGAGCATTAAAAGGCACAATGAGTAAATTACTTGGGGCTGTAAATCGACTCAAACATTAGACATTTTAAGAACCACCATACATGTATAGCTTGCACAAGTTTTGCCAGTTTCTTACTATATTATACTACGTATATGCATAGTCCTCTTATATGAAAATCAAGTATAACGAGTTAATCATATGAATATTCTATATTACCTAGCTTGGTTCCAACCAACACGATGGGCACATTTGGGGCGTAATGTCTTAGCTCAGATATCCACTGAAACGATTAAAACAAGTTTTCATACTTAATTTCATAATATGTAAGAGAAAAATAAAAAATGTATGTAAACGATATATAAATATTAACTTGGATATACATAATATGGGTAAATATAAACTAAATGGTTGCATTGCTTAAGATATAATTATTGTCCAACCTTCTTGGAGATGTTTTCATAGCTAGCTTTGCTAATAAGAGAGAATGCCAACACGAAGACATCGGCACCCCTGTAACTTAGAGGCCTCAACCTGTTGTAATCCTCTTGTCCTGAAAAAAAAGCTCATTTTCTTGTCAATTAAAAAGGAATAAGACATGGTATATCCACATAAATAATGTATACTTATTGTCTAAGTTATTACCAACCTGCAGTGTCCCATAGGCCGAGATTAACGGTCCTTTCACCCACAACCACATTGGCACTAAAGTTGTCAAAAACCGTAGGAACATAATCCTACATGAACAAATGCAAAAATGATCAGAAATTGCAGACTGAATTAAAAGTTTGCAACTCATGCATTATGTAACTTATAGTGTACGATCTGATGAACAATGTGTATTTACCGTTGGAAAGGTGTTGCTCGTGTACGAAATGAGCATGCATGTCTTTCCGACTGCCCCGTCACCAACGGTCACACACTTGATGAATCTTGAAGAAGCCATTTTTAAGTTGGTGAAGAACTAAATGGTTAATGTTTTTTTTATAGCAAAGGAAAAGAAGGGTGGGATAATGGATGAGGGATGGTTTTAAATTTTGATTAGAAATATAGGGGTTGGCTGTGAAGATTTTAATATATTTTATAGTTTATTGAAGAAAGTGTTTATTACAAGTAAATATTGTTACTCTTTTGTCTAACAAATTCTTTGATAACAACACTACCTTTAATTTGACACATGATATAATAGAATCGTAGTTTTCGACTAACAATGAAGGCATTAACTTTTAACAAGATATGTTACACATTTGTGTAATTACTAGACGAGTATTCGTACATTCACAACGAAATTTTATAGCGGTAGATAATTTTAGTGATATAAAAAGTTTGTGGGTAATAAACGAAAAATAATAAAAGTTTGAGGATTTGAAGATTAAACATAATGTTTTGAAACCCGGTTTGACCAGGGTGGTTCAACCAGTTGAACCGTTCCGGTCGAAAACCGGGTCAATTTTAATCGGGTCATCCCGACATGTTGGGTCGAAAAAACGGGTCAAATTAAACCGGATCAACCCGCCGGGTTTGAAGTGTCCCGGGTCAACCGGTTTTTTATGCGTATTAATAGCAAACATTTCAACACTTCAATACTTTTCAAATGTATGGTGTAATTTCAATATTTTTCAAATGTGCTAAAAGTTTATTGAATTGTTAACATCGACTATTTTAACTTTATATCTAGTATAGATTAATTATTGAATTGTTGAAAGGTATGTCTATGTTATATAAGAGCACAAGTTAGCCAATCTTATCTTGGATATAAAAAAAGTTACGACACAATGTTTTCCTTTTACCTGAGATCGAAATTAAGGGCATGCTTAGCTGTAGAAAAAAGCTTTAATCTTCAGAAATTTCATTTAGGAAAACTAGAAAACAGAAAACATGTTTAAATTCACATTTCTATAAAAGTTTTTTCAGAAAATAGAAAACCTAGTTTTATAAGTTGAAACATGATTTCATAAGTAGAAAAGTGAAATATGTACTTTTCAGGTTTTACATTCCCACTTTTCTAACATAAAAAGTACAACACCGTGTAAACACGTTGTCTAAATTTTCAGTACTATTTTGGTGAAAAAGAACATAGCCAATTTTATAAAAACATAGAAATTGAAATATCAGAAAACTTTTCATCAATTACACACAACCTAACAGTTTTAAGCTTTTGAGCTACAATACATATTAATTTAATGAAAAATGATTTAGATAACTAAAAACATGCTTAATTTTGTGTCTAATCCGACCTGCCACTTGCTTATTGGTTGCAGTAATTTCTTGACAAACAAATAAACTATTATCACACAGGTTTAAGCATACATTTGGCTTTAGTCATATCAATCATTTCTCTAATGTATTAGAATAATTGTTCTTTTTTAGCGGATCCACCAAAATATCTTCTTTCATTTTCTCAAAACATTATATGTTTTTGAAAGTGCATGGTCACAATATTTTCTTTAAGATAGTATAATACAATAACGTACCTTTACTTTCTTTACACTACTGAAAGTGATCCAAACTTTATATTATATATATACATACCAACAACGATCACATATAGAGTTTCGCCAACTTTAGAATGATTGTAAATAGGGTGTGTGTAACTTAAAGGTGAAGAGTTGGGTGGTGGTGTTGTTAGTTGGGACTTGGAAAGCCTTATGATGGATATTAAGAAAGTGATCATTGCTTACTTACCGCAAACTCTATAATTACCTTAAAAAGGTTTCTTAAATCACAATTTTCAACATGAAGTAATGCCAAATTTTTCTCCTTTTTTTTTTTTTTTTTTTTTTTCCATCAAATGGTTTTGTTTGTTAAATTAAAAGTTACATTCTTCATAATGTTTAAGTGAATCCCATCTTTTCATATTATGTTATTCAGTTTTAAGAGACGTTATATATATTCATAAACTTGATCGATAGTTTTGTTTTGATAATTAAACTTACGATAAATGACAACTAAAAATCAAACACAACAAGTACACAGTCACACATCCAACCCAAAAAAAAGAAAAGAAAAACGTCAATGGGAAGATCGAAGGCCCCCAAAAGTGTTAACCGAATATTAGACTTGCCTTTGGGCTTTGTATTTAAACTGCTCCCAGCAATGGTTTTGTGAGTAGGGGTGTCAATTCGGGTCGGGTTTGGGTTGGCAGGTTTTGGGTTGACAGGTTGGTGGGTCAGAAACCTCAATTCAAAACTGATCCATTTAAATAATCGGGTCAGCTATGTCAACCCAAACTTGTTTACGCATAACTCGTATCAGAACCAATTAACTCGTATATATACTTGGGTTGGCAGGTTAAACAGGTTACACAGGTTAAGAGGCTAAACGGGTTTCGTGTTGACCCATGTAACCCGTTTATATACTAATTAAAGTTTGCGCATTAAATGGGTTCAATAAGTTAAATGGGTTTGTGAGTCGACCCATTTAACTCATTTAACCAGTATAATAAAATATAAATAATTTTTAATTTAAGAAAAAATTTTAAACGGGTTAGCGGGTTGACCCGCTTAATTTATTCTCAACCCGAACCTGAATTGTTTAATAAACATGTTAGATGGGTCAACCCAAACCCGACCCAAAATCTATTTAGACTCAACCCGAACCTGTAAATTTTAGGTGTGCCGGTTAGGTTTGTTTTTGGTCAAAATTGCCACCCTTAGTTGTGAGCCAACATGAGGCACCAACCTCACGCATGAGGTTTGCTGGGCAAGAAAAGCATGGCACGTGACGGAGAAAAAAAATGCAAGTGAGTCCCATTTGAATAGGATTGTGTGTCAAGTGAGTCCCATTTGAATATTTATATTATTTATTACGAAGTATTTGGTTTTTGAGTGTGTGTATGTGGTATTTTAATTAAAGATGATGGAGTAGTGACTATTGAAGGTGAAAAGTGAGAAGGGGTGAGGGGAGAAAAAAAACAGATGTGACACTGAAGTGGAAGAAGAAGTGATGTGACTGCTAAAAGCAGTCTTAGTTGATAGGGCAGACCTATTTTGTAATTTGTGTTTAAAATAATCCTAAAGGATTATATATCGTAATTAGTTGGTTACTTAATGGACAAGCCAATAATCTTATGAGGT
This sequence comes from Chrysanthemum makinoi, assembly GCA_910596185.1. Taxonomy (NCBI): domain Eukaryota; kingdom Viridiplantae; phylum Streptophyta; class Magnoliopsida; order Asterales; family Asteraceae; genus Chrysanthemum; species Chrysanthemum makinoi. The sequence continues at coordinate 72,859,403 of OU343222.1, read as the reverse complement.
TATATATTGTAATTAGTTGATTAACTAAGGGGTTATGTTTGCCACAACGTTAGTGTCGTTTATTTGACCTTTAATCTTGTTTAGCATCAACAGACCAAACACATTAAGATCGATATACATTTTGTTTATGATATGGTTGCTTGAAGTTAGGTTCGCTTTGTGCCATCCCGTTAATAGTATGCTGACATTTTCATCAAAGGTTTACCGTTTTTGCTCTTTGATGAATTTCGTACTAATTTGAGTGTTCGCTCTTTTCCAACTCAAACTACGAAAGAGTGTTAACCGAATATTTCACATGCATTTGGGCTTTGTATTTTGTTGGTAAGCCTAACCCGTTTTGTGATTTGTATCTTGCATAATCCTAAGGATATATATACATATATATATATATATATATATATATATAAGTATAGGTATATATCGCGATCAGTATTTTATTTAACGATTACTTTCATGCACCATTTTAAAGCAATCTAGACCATTGGATCATTTGATCAATGGTTAATAATACATAATGGCATTTATGTAAATAGTTCAAATTATTTTTTGCCTGGAAATGTATTAGTAGGGGTATGATAGTAAAAAACCATATGTGTTTCCTTTTTGATTTTTTTCATTAAAAATACGTTTTGGTTTTTTCATTAAAAATCGTTTTATATATTTAATTAAATTTTAGGAAGTTAAAAATTTTAAATTTATAATAATTTTTGAATGTCCTTCATCGAGAAATGTTTTTAGCTTTTTTTATGAGTTGTGCATATATGCACCTTTTCATTTTCTTAATCTCATTAATATTCTATATAAACAATATTTTCTATTATGGCCAGGGAACACGTCGATCAGATTTAGCATTCAATTCTTTTGAATTCAAACTATAAATTTGATATCTCATGAAAATACAATTCAAACACAAATGTCTAAAAGAAAAAACAAATACATTTTATTGATTATAGATGTGTGCACTCTCATGATCTATTGTATATACATGTATTCACATTGGTCAAATGCATTTGTATCTTATTCTGTAGTTGTTGCTCTACATCTTTGTTATGATCAACTTCTCTTTAGAAAGTATGTCTTGTGAAAAACATATGTGCACTCTTTATGTTGGACATGGTTATCACAATACCTGAAATTACAAGCAATTGTTAGTTTTTTTTTTATCATAAACAAATAGCAAATATATATGCACAATCTAAACACATATGCACAATCAAACGCATATGCAAGATTACAATAACCCTTTATATTAACCTTATAACACACATGCACACCCCTTTAATTTAATTTATAGCAGCCATAAAACATATATAACATACATGCACACCCCTTTAATTTATTTTAAAGCATATATGCACAACCTTTAATTTATTTTATAGCAGCCATAAAACACATACCCAACATACCAATAACTTTATATTAACCTTATAACACATGCACACCCCTTTTTGATTTTATACTAGCCATGAACTTAACAACTAGCATATCATACCATATCACAACATCACATAATTACAACAAATTTATGCTCATACCCTTCTACCAGAAAACGAAACAAATATGAAGTACATAACAAGGAAAATAGACAAATCTCCATATAGGACCATTATGCATGGTTTCATTCACTTACAGTTAACCAAAACTAGAATTCAACTTCTTGTGATCATCTCGAGTAAGCTCTGTTCCACTACTGCAAACACAACTAGGAAAAAGGACATATAAGTTAGCATGAGAAGTGCAAATGTCACCATTAATAGAGTAGCTTCCAGCAAGAACATTCGGATTCTTGCAACACCTGTTTATGGTGATATTAACAGCTCTCATGTCGGCCTCAAATGCTAGAAGATCATAAATAAGTTCAGCAGTTGGGCTTCCTAGTTTCTATTTGTAAATTCAAGTTAATACCTGTTATGTTAACATTCATTTATCAACCAATAAACAATTTTATCAAAATCACGTTGTTCCAGTTTAAAGCAAGTGATTATCAATTATATTATCATTCCTTCATCAACCAATCAACAAAATTATCAAACACACATATGCACAAATTAAGACATATATGCATACATATTTTCTTGATTTTATATCAACCTTAAAACAAATATGAACCCGCCTTTTATTGATTCTATATTCGCAATAAAACACATATGCACCTTTCTATAAAGCCTTGAAACACATATGCACCCTTCCATTAAAGCCTTGAAACACATAATCACCTTGTAAATAAACTACTGGTTGGTTTAGATGTTTTTATAATGTACACATTAGAAGTTTAAACTACTATATAGTTGCAAGCCTGTTACAAAAGCAAAATATCATTATTTCGACACCGATCTTAACATAAACCTAATCCTGACATTCTTTTATCTATAGCATCAACAATTTCTGAGAATTAAATTTACACATATACAACCAAGTAAATGATCAACATAATCAATAATTATCTTTTTATTAAAAAAAATAAAAAATAAATAATCTAGAAACTTACAGGGATCTTACAAAGAGGAACTTGAGCCTTGAATTAGATGTGATCACCAGGTGCTTAAAACCCACCTTTCATCACCAAGTGCTTAAAACCATTGATACTTGAAACCGTTGATCACTTGAAATCGTTGATACAAATATCAACCAAACCAAGAACCACCATCTTCGTCCTTTAGCACAACCATCACCATTGTCCTTCTCTAGCACAACCATAAAAAATGAGATAAAATCGATTGATGCTTGGTTGATCCAATAAAAAGGAATATAAAAAAAGGCACTTACTGACTTTGTATATCTCAGATTGATGTTTGCTCGAAATTTACAAACTAAATCGAACTAAAAAACTCACAAGAAGTATACATAGGATGATCGATCTAGGAGAACAATGGGTTAACAATATGGGTTCATGAGTGATTGATATATCAAAAAGAGATGAATTTTATGGTGGTTTTTTTGTGGCTGAATATTAGATCTAGAGAGGAGAGGCTGCAGGTTATTTTGGGGGTGGGTTTCTAGGTTTCCAACACTTGTTTAGTATATATACGGTTCTTTTATTTATTATTGGTATTATTGATATATTGAAATACCATAAATACCCTTTGAAAATAAGATGATTTAAATAAATGGAAATTAATTTATTAAATTCTGATTGGTCAAAAGTGGTGCTTGAAATCTTGTATATAAGATTGATCTTGTATAGAATACATCACTATATATATATATATATATATATAGTGTATCTTTATTTTAAGAACCCTGTTAAGTGCGAGAACTGCGAGAACTCCCCTTGAACCGTTAGATTGTTTGATCAATGGTTATAAGGCATTGTGCCATTATTGTAATTAATTGAAAGACTAGGACATTCTTTGTAAAGCTGAAAGGGTATTAATGGAATTTTACTTAAATTTTTTTCATTAAACCGTCCCTTATGATAGGATCTGATTAATTCAATAACAAAGTCAAATATTTCTTCTCTCTCAAGATCCTGCTTTCACAAGATGATACACAAATCATTTGTTTTAACCTAAAAATATATGCCGCCTCCTCCCCACAAACCTCTCCTTGATTTATAACCCTCAATCCAATTGATCTATGAACCCGAAACCCAAAACCCAAAACTTTCGATACGATCGAAGATATAAAAAACAAATTGTTGCTACTGATCTAATGTTCTTCATCATGATATTAGGTTAGATTTTAATTTTCCTTTTTTACACTTCTTGATGATTCCAGGTCTTATATTATTCGAGATCTTTTATGGATCAGTTGGGTGTATTTGTAGAACACACTTGTTTTAAAGGTTATAGGAAATAATCAACCTCATTAACAAAAAAACATTAAAAAGCATACGAATCGTATAGATATGAATTTAATTACTATTGATGATCTTGATGGGCTATTTAGATCCAACAATAATAATAATCAAAACCTACAAGGGCTGGTTTTGATAATGGGTATTTGTAGATGAATATAATATTATAAGCAAGGAAATTGTCACAGTTGATATAATTTTCGAGCACACAAATGAATACATATAAATTTGTTTTAGATGAATAGTAGACGTAGGTGTGCATACATGTTTCGATGTAAATTATAATAGTAGACGTAGGTGTGCATACATGTTTCTAAAATGTGCATATATGTTTCGGAAGAGCGCATATGTGTTTTACGGTTGGTACAAAATTAATAAAAAAGGGTATGCACATGTGTTTTAGGGGTGGTATGAAACCAATGAAAGGGTATGCATATGCGTTTTAAGTTTGATATAAAATCAAAGAAAGAGTTATACATATATGTTTTTAATTGTGAATTTTGTGCATGCTTGTTTTTATTGTTTTTGTGCATGCTTGTTTCAAACTGATGAAGATGATGATATCATTGAAGACCGAGAAGTGGATAAACGCAAATATACATGAAGATAATTTTTGACTTTTGAAGATATACGATCACTGCATATGTGTTTTTTTACTTGTAATTAAGTGAAATGTAACATTTAATTATATGAATCTTGTTTTTTACTTTTATAATGGTTTATGTTGTTTGATTTGTGTTTCAAACTTTCAAAAAAATAATGGTTAGACAAAAATAGTGATAGGTTGATAGAAAAAGTGTAAACAATTACATACTAGACACATATAAATTTATATTATTTAAAAACATACATGCACCTCATATTTAAAATTTTGAAAAAAAAAACATATATGTTACATTATTTAAAAACATACATGCACCTCATATTTAAAAAACATATACGCAAGTGTAATATTCTGGAACCATGCAAGCTTTAAAAATATATATATATATAAAATAAATAGGAATATAAAAAATCAGGATTTAATAAAGAAAAAAAAGTATTTTACTATAATACCCTTTTGGATTAATAATAACTTTTAATATTTAAAAAAATATCATTGGTTAAGAAGAGTTCTCTGATTCTGCATTTAAGGTTAAAATAAATATATATATATATATATATATATATATATATATATATATATATATATATATATATATATATATATATAGGGATACAATGAAAAGTTTCTTATAATGAGAATAGTTGGAAGGAATGTGGAGGTGACATGTGTCCACTTTGCCATCATCATCATGCGTCGTATGTGGCGTGTCACACCCACCCACCCACACCCCGAAAAAAATTCCCGTTTTTTTTTTTAAATTACTGCATCACTGTTATAAAAGTTATTGCATCACAAGCGTAGATTCCTTCAAACTAGCGGCAGATCCACAACGGTTTCAAGTGTACTAGCGAGATGCACCAAAGTTCTTGCATCACAATTATTATTGTGATGTAGTAACTATAATAGCGGCATCCGCGGCAGTTTCAAGTGTACTAGCGGCGGATGCACAGCGCAGTTATAAAGTTTCTTGCATCACAATTATTTGTGATGCGGTAACTAATAACTAGCGGCGATTTCAAGTGTACTAGCGGCGGATGCACCAACAATAGTTATAAAGTTCTGCATCACAATAATTATGTGATGCGGTAACTATAACGGCACGAATCCATCAGCGAGTTTCAAGTGTACTAGCGGCAGATGCACCAAAGTTACTGCATCACAATTATTATTGTGATGCGATGCATTTTTGCGAGGAAAATTTTTGGAGGGAAAAAAAAATTTTGGCCCCCAAAAAAAATTTTTTGCCGGGAAATTTTTTTTTCACGGGTGGGGGGTGGGGGTGGTGATGTGGCAGGAGGTGACACATGTCACCACCACAATCCTTCCTAGACTTTTCATTATAAGGATCATTCTCATTATATGTCATCTCTATATATATATAACATATTTATATCAAGATGTGCATGATGTCATAATTCATACGAAATGCCACGTCAATGCCAGGTAATGCCACGTTTTGCCACGTAATGCCACATAGGCAATGTTAAATTTGGGTGCCACGTATGCATGTGATTATAATCTAAAAAATGGACACATGTGAGGTTCGAACCTGCATCTGTATGATACTTGTTAAACGCCTCAAGTAATCAAACCAACTAGGCTAATGAATCTTTTGGTTACATACTCCAAATCATAATCTATATACACGAATGTTTTTGTAATTGTATAAATATTTCTTTCTTTTTTGTTCATATTTATCTCCTTAATTATATGTGGATATATTAGGAAAATATATATGGTGATATATTATTTGCCTATATTTAGGGCCGGTTAACAATTTGATTATATGTATGATTGTATAAAATTTTATCCTAATTTGTAAGGTATATATAATATATTGTATCGGCATTCCATACATACGTATTCAATAATTTTTGAGTCACTATATACACAGTGTTTATTCAAACATGCAGCCACAAAGACAATCTAAAAGGCTTACAAGAGTTAAAGAGATGAAGAGTAGTACTTTTGTTTCAAAAAGTATTATTGTGATGTTTTATTTTTGTATTGTTTGTATTGTTTTTGTATTATTGTGATTTTTGTATTACTGTTTGGCGTTTAAAGGTATCTAATTTTTGACAAACAGATTCACGTACCAATAAGAAAGCTAAAACTAACGATGTTGAGGTATTAGAATCAGCCACATCAGTAAATCAAGAAACAGATATTGTAGTTATTTTGTACTGTTATTGTTTCCTCAATTATTTTTCATTAATATATATATTCATACAACCTGTATGTATTATATGTATAAGCTTAGAGACCCGTTGACACCGGGTTATTTTTTAAAGAAATAGATAAATGAGATGATAATAAAAGTAATAACGTAAATTTGTTAAATTTAAAATATGTGTGACTCACAATCGATTTACAACCATCGCGTTGCCAATCTAAAATAGATTGACTCGAACATAAAATGATGTGTGATTTTAATGATCACTTGAGTTGCTAACAAACCTTGTAACATTAAAAATAATGAACCATAGTATAATATAACGTGATTACACCAATGTTACATACATGATACAATATGAACCTTGTTCAAAGACCTTCAAGTACTTCTTTATACACGATATTTGTTGTGGTTTTTTTCGTTGGATATTAGATGTTGTTGACTTGCAAGTTGATGATCACTTACTACATGGTGTAGTTGTTGATTCTTTAACAACCTGGAATGATTTCTTGATGAAACATGTATTGAAGCTGCAAAAATAGATAACGCACATTGGCAAATAACATGTCATGTAAACCGTTAAATAAAATACAAATATAAATAGCCGGTCGTTAAATAAATTATAAATAGAGAGAGAAATATAAAAATTCATTTATTTCTATAGCCAACTTACTAATATTATGCAAACCAAACTAACGTGATAAACCAATTATATGTAAATGGATTGAAATCAACATAAACTATATTTCATGATAATAGGCCTACAGATACATAATTTGACAATATCTAACGTTGTCTTCTATATACTAATTCAATTAAACTAACGTCTACCTATACTTTGATACATACTTGATACTTCAACACTACGTAAGTCCTATCACAGGTAAGGGGATGTTTGTCCATGCTTACTTGATGGGCTTATGAGCTTATTACAACATTTGATAAGCGCATATGCTCATTTTGACCCGTTCTAACATGAAACTGTTTGTAAAAACAAAATAGCTCAACAAAATGTATACGGCCCATTTTGAGCGTTCTAAGCTCGTCTCAACAGTCAACACCAACCAGTTTGACCCGTATGAAAATTAACAAACATAGATAGGTTTCATTTTTTTTAAATGAATAATAAGTAATATGTTAATGTTACGATGAACAATTTGGTTTGTAACTATTAAGAAAATAAACGTACAAGTATCGTCATCTCCATCTGAAAAATAGTCTTATAAAGGAAAGTTATGTAGCTAACGTGCAAGTATCGTCATCTCCAACTGACATATAGTCTTATAAACACTTGAGTAGTCCATGTAGATTGTGTGAACACCTGAACATTTATTTAAAAATAAAAGTTAGACTAAAAGGAAGTTGTTGATAATAGTATATAGGATGTTTAAAAAAACATATAAAACATTTCACTTAAATACTCGTACATACCGGGTGAACATTGATCATAAACCTTGTAATACCTCTTTGTAGACAATGTTTGTTGTACATAATTTTAGATATTACCGTTTTGATCATGAATCACATCCTTCAAATTCAAAAACCATAATTATCATTTGTGTAACAACAAATTTTTAGAAGATCACATCAGTTAGTAAAGATTTGTGTATATAGTTCAATACGTATACCAGTTCATCCCTTAACATTGTCAATTGATGTTTATAGTTCAATAAGATCCATAGCCACAATATTCTCACTTTAGTATTTCATTCATAATATGTTTTGCTACTCTAAACTATCAATTTTCATGCACCTAAAATATGCCAAATATTAAAATAACCCACCAAGTTAGACACTTCAATGCAAAGACATATAACACATATTAGATACATGAAGACGAATGCATGATAAACATAAAGACATAGCATATTTATAAATCATAAAAAAAGCATAAATTTAGACAATACCTTTAATGGTGATCGCTTATTTTTGCAACCGCATAATCCTTTTGCATCCATATTTCGTAAACCTGCTCGATTTTTGTTGGTTTCACTTTTTTGCAACTCCTATATGTAAAAGCTCCAACGTAGCCTACATTGCAAGTGCATAACCTGTGACCTACCTTATGTCTACATGGGAGTTCCAGTCATACAAACAATGGAAGACTGTGTTACCTGAATAATTGTTCAACTTTAGATCCATAACAGGTTCAACGAAACATGTTGTTGATAAAGTTGCATTATTGACATGGAAACCACTGATATTACGACTTTATTTGTTGATTAGTTCAAAAAGTATCCCTGATTTCCAAGAGCATGCATTCATAGCATATAGTCCATAAGCATCCAAATATTATTCCTTCATTGCATTTAGTTACAATTTATTATCTTTCATAATGACCTACGCAGTCCAAATACCCCAGATGTTAACTATTAGCTACTTCATAAGTTCAAAATGAATCTTTAATTTCCGAAACCATGCATCCTCACTATGTTTCCCCAGCCGTAAGCATATTGGTACATAAGTCTAACACTACTTATACTTTGATACATACTTGATACTTCAATTAGACTAACGTCTCCCTATACTTTGATCCATACTTGATACTTCAACATTACGTAAGTCGTATCACTGCTAAGGGGATGTTTGTCCATGCTTACTTGATGGGCTTATGAGCTTATTACAACATTTGATAAGCGCATATGCTCATTTTAACCCGTTCTAACATGAAACTGTTTGTAAAAACAAAATAGCTCAATAAAATGTATACGGCCCATTTTGATGTGGTCCCTTAGTGGGGGTTGCCCACTCTATTATGAAACGTAAGCAAAAGTAGTGATGTAAAATACTGAACTTTGTATGTAGCATTAACATATAAATGCAGAAAACTAAGCACGTACCTTTTGCCACTGGCAACTGCAAGAATATTAGAGTAATTCCTTGTAAAGAAATACTTCAAATATATAATGTCGAAAATACTTCTAATATATAATTTCGAAATACTTCTAAAGAAATACCCCTCACCCAGGTTCAAAAGAAAAAAAAAACACAGTCACATTTTTTATAAAGATAACGTCACTTACGTGAATTGGACTATATGCGTAGTATACTTTGCCCATAGGGACTAGTATCGTTTAAGTGGCAAAGTTGTAGCATGTTGAGCCTATAAATACCCCTCATGACTCTCCATGAGGGGTGAGGTGAAGCATTTGGTTATTTGTAGTGTGTGTTTTATTTATAAAGTTATCCTTATCTTCTCCTTCCTCTCTCTACTTTCTCTCTCTAAAAGGATGAAGATCTTCATCTTCTTCCACCAACCCCGACCTCCAAATCACATAAATCTTTGTGTTTTTCGATCCTACAATTGGTATCAATCGCCTAACAATGGTTTAGGAGTGTTTGGTTGAAGCGTTTTGTGTAGTGGTTCTGTAGACTCGTTCTCAAAGTTATCTTGCTTAAAGCTTTACTTTTTGCACTAAAATCTTCAATATTCTTATGGTTTAAGGTTTTTATAGTGTTAAAGAGTCTATTTTTGGAAAAAGTTGAAGCTTCGTGTTTTCATCAGTTTTAAACTCTTGTGTATTGGGTTGTACGTTTCTACGCATAAGCTATCTAAGCACTTTGGGTGAAAAAGGTCAAAACTTTTGTGTTATTTGAGTGTTTTTAAATTTTGTGCATGGCGAAATTGTTTGAATCATTGGGAATTTTACGCATAAAGGTCAAAGTCAAAACCCTAGTTTTCTCGCATAACTTTTGGTGAACCATCTTCGTGCATCAGCGGTTACTCGATGCCTCCCTCACTTGGATAAGTGTGTGGAACACTTCGACTTGTGGATATCATTTATGTTGTGATAGTGTAAAGGATTTTTGGTTTTAAACCTAAGTTTACGCATAAGCATAAACACTTACGAGTAACACTCTACGCATAAGCTAACACTTACAGCGTAAGGTTATACAGTAGCATTTGTCCCGCAGCGTAAGCTTACAGCTTAAGCCTAAGGTTACGGCGTAAGATATTGTTTCGCATAAGAATCCTATGCATAAGCAATCCTACGCATAGCACTAATTTCTCGCTTAAGACAGTTTCACGAGTAAGATTTTGAGCAAAACTTCAAGCGGCCATAACTTTGAACCGTAACTCCGTTTTTTCGTTCTACCCATCAAAGCGAGTGAGATCGAGGGAGAATGACGCCGAATGAACTTCATGTCCTAAAATGCTCAGAGCGAAGTTATTGAGGTTTTTTAAGTTTTTATTTAATGTTATCATCTTCTCAACAAGACATTCATGCGGTAGGTCTTTGAAAACCGTCCTCCTAGGTTGGAAAAAGGTGGTTATCTTCAATGGACAAGTCGTATGCTTCGTTACATAAAGACCAAACCTAATGGAAAATTGATGATTCAATCCATTCAGAATGGACCCTTCATACCTCGACAAGTCTAAGACCACGAAATCTGATGCAACACCTCCGTCCCACCATTTTCTCGTATTCAGGAATCGAGAATACACGAAGAGGATCGAAACAAGTCGAAGCGGATGACATGGCAATTCATATTATACAATTGGGTTTACCAAGAGACTATCTGTTGTAGGCGGTTGTTGAACTTCGATATGTGGGAACGTGTTAGACGACTTTGTCATGGAGCAGGGTAATTGACAAGACACAGAGAGAACAAGTTGCTAATTGCATGGGAGAAGTTTACATCTACTCGGGAGAATCCATTGAATCCTACTATGGAAGGTTACGCACTTTAATGAATGAGTTGATCGAAACAAGTTGACACAGAACTATCGTGAGCAACATCAAGTTCTTGAACAATCTATCGAAGAATGGGGCGATATGTCACTATTGTCAACCAAACAAAAGACTTACATCAGGTGAACTTTGATCAACTCAATGATTTTCGAAACAAAACCAAAGCGAAGTGAATGAAGTCAGGCAAGAAAGATTGGCAAAGAATCATGATCCATTGGCACTCATTGCAAAGACTCAAACTCCAGTGAATACACAACAACAAGCTTCATCATCTTCCACTAACAACAACTTGTTGTTTTCCCTCCTCAACAACATGTCTATCCAGAACAACAAGTCATTCAACAACAACAGTATCCACAATACCAGGAAGGCAGGAACAAGGAATCACTGATCTTGCACTTGAACAAGAAGAAGCTTTGTCACAAGCATTTGCATTTTTGGGTAAAGCATTCAGAGGTCGCTATTCCACACCAACTAACAACAACCAAAGGATTTCATCAAACACTGGCAAATTACTGACGAGGTGTGAATATGGGTCATCAAGGACAAATGGTTGGAGTTATTGGGAATCAGCGAGGATATGCTCTTGGATTTCGCATGGGTAATCAGACGGTTCCGTATCGGGGTATCGGTTGGGTCAAAATGTTGGAAATCGGATGGGGCAGAATGTTGGGAATAAGCGATGGGTAATCAGAATGGAATGTTGCGGCTCGGTCGTTGGGAATTATGGGAATTTGAATCGGGTATCGGTTAAGTGTTATAAATGTCAAGGAGTGGGTCACATGGCAAGGAATTGTCCAACTAAGCCGAAAAAGGATCTTATATCTTAGAAAGCTATCATGTTGGTACAAAAGGAACAATCTGGACTTCAATTGAGTACTGAGGAACATGACTTTATGGCTATTATGGATGATTTGGAAGACCTAGAGGAAATCAATGCAAACTGCATCTTCATGGCAAATCTTTAGGAGACTAAGTACGACGACTCACGACGCGCCTCTCCGTCTATGGCGCCAATAGATATCGAGGTACCAATCATTGATCCATGCTATAACAATGTCATATTTGATGTGTTTACTCATGAAAACGGCATGTGACATCGCACCTACTTATGATACATACATGGACAATCCGAGTTGTAGCAATACTAACTCTGAAACTCAAGATGTGGATCCTAGTGGAGGCGTGTGGCACAAAATATTGAGTGATGAGGAAACGTGCTTATTACGAATCATTAATCAATAAGCTGTGGCATTGAAATCGAGAAAGTTAAAGCGGTCAACGCGAAGTTAAGGCCCGAATGCTAAATTGACGTGAGCTTGAGAGTTACAAGGAGAGCATAAAAGCCTTTGAATTCAGAAAAACAAAGAATCAGAATTAGAAATTGGTTATCGAAATTTGGTTTCTAAAGAAAATGAATTGCAAATCAAGTATAACACACTTGATGTGAATTCGAACTTGAAAATTAAATCTTTAAACAAGGAAATTTAAGATCTAAATGACCAACTTTCAAAACTAAAATCATTGTTTTCGATCTTGAAAAAGAAAGAAGCAGTTGATTCTGATTTTTCAAAGCGAGAATATTCTCTTCTTGATGAAATTCTTGACAAAAATGAGAAAATCAAATCTTTGGAAAATTTGCTTCTTACAGCGGGTCATTCACTCAAACAAACAAGATGCTTTCTAATTAAGTAAATCCACGTTTTCATACTAATCATAGAATGGCACTTGGTAACGACACTTCTTCGTTCCTCAAGAAAGCTCAGAAACCTCATAATCTGTTAAATAATGGAAATGCTTTACATGAACCCATAATTGTTCGTGATTCTCTTGAAACGTTAGAACTATCTAAGGATAGCAGAGAAAGAATGAAACAAAAAGGTATGGAAATCAAACCTATTGACTATAACAAATGGAACAAACTTTACGGAATCACGTTTGTCAATCAAAAAGAACAGTCAAAGTTCTCCATCACACCAAATGTTTCAAACAAAGTCAACTTTTGTTTCAAAACCGGTCGTTGTCTCAAAATATCTTTCGAACATTGAACAAATGTCTTCAAACAATCCTTTTAACTCAAGTGATGCGAGAAGTATTTTAGACAATGTGAAAACAAGAATTGCGGATCTTCAAGAAACTGTTAAAACTAAAACCACTATTACACCTAATAACTGGTTCTCTAGTTTTGATATTGAACAGAGAAAGTTTTTGAAACTCAAATTGCCCTCAGTGAATAACATCAACTCAAGTGTAATTCATTTTGAACAAGCCTTTTTGAAAGAAACAGTTGACTTTGTCAAGGACCATAAATCCTTGGTAAAGCAAGCTAATGACTGTGTTGAACAAATCAAAGTTTTGGAAACTTTAAATGACTCTCTGAAGATGCTCGACTCTGATATTATGTCCATTATTTTGCAAACATATTACTGTTGAAGATCATGAAAGACTCGATCGAGACCTCGAAATTGTTTCAAAATATGAAAAAGCTCTTGAAAAACTTGAAAAGAAAATGTGTCATATTTTAAACAACTTGATCGAAAAACTGAGGAATGCAAATATGACAAATTGTCGTATGAGCGTGCCTTCAATGACATGAAAGCGAAAAATGATCTTTTGAGGGCTATTGGAAAGTCAAAAAGGAAAGGCAGTGGATACTAAGATTACAAAACCATTAGCGAGGAGAAAGCAAATGTTCCCAAACCGGTTGTCAAACCTAAAATGTCTGTTTCTATGCCTCCTCCAAAAGTCAATGAGAAAAATGATTTATCAAAATCAGTCACTTCACACTTGCCTAGACAAAATGTTGAGAAAGGAAAAGCGGTTATCGAGAATCCAAAAGTTTTAGCACCTGGTCTTTTTAAGATGAGTACCACTAATGCGTGCGCCTCCATCTAAAACATATAGAACAAGCGACATAAGTTTAGAAAAGCACTCTAAAGAGACTAGGATAAGTGAAACCTTCTCTAGATAACAATGTGAATCCTAATGTGTGTTCCTTACCTTCTACAGGACTAGGAAGCACCTCTAGGAGCAGCAGACAAAAGCCTAAGAGCAATACAAGGAACAATAGAGTCTCGCATGCCTCTAAGAGTAGTAGCTTGAATAAAGAGAAGAAAGTAGAATAACACCCTAGGAATTTACCGCTTTGTAATAAGAAAGACATTTCATCTGAATGTAATGAACCTATGAAATCTGCTAAGTTTAATGAATCTGTTGAATCTGTTTGTTTAACTTGCAAGAAATCTTTAACTAATGTTCAATATGATTGTGTTTCTAAGAATGAGATTGTTAAGCCTGTTAAGAAGAATGTTTCTAAAAGAACTTATGCTAAACGAGTAGGAAGACTAGTTGCAAGACTTAGGCTTTACACTACTCATAGGAAGCATAAGCGTTTACTTTAGGGATGACATTTGGAAACCTCTGGTAGAAATTTCACACTCGAGAATGGTAGAGCAGTGAAGAACACCTTTCCAGTAGATACTTCTATGATTGTGATCGAGTTTTACCTCTAACCCAAAGGAACCAAAATCAAAGCGGTTTCCAAAATCTTCTTCTTACATTATTGGCGGGTTATCGAAATATGTCTTTGGATCGACGACTTCGGGTTGCTCCAAGCACATAGCAGGAATCTGAAGGCTGCGATCAACCGTCACGGAAATTTATGGGAACCGTTCGTTTCGGAAATGATCATGTAACATCTATCATGGGTTATGGAGATCTACCTTTTGGAAATTATTTGATCACTCGGGTTTACTATGACGAAGGGTTGGGACACAATTTGTTTTCGGTCGGCGAGTTACGTGATGCGATTTAGAGGTTGCTTTTAGGAAAAATGCTTGCCGTTAGAAACTTGGATGACACTGATCTCTTAACGGGAAATCGTGATACAAACTTGTATGCTATCGACATAAACCAAATGGCCTCTTCATCACCAATATGTCTTATGACACGAGCATCACGGAACAAAGTCACGGTTGTGGCAGACGTTTATCCCATCTCAATTTCGACACCATAAACAAACTTGCCAAAGACAACATCGTCAACGGACTTCCAAAGTTCAAATACACCAAGGATCACTTATGTCCATCATGCGAAAAAGGAAAAAGCAAAAGAGCATCATATAAACCCAAATCCGTACCTAGTTAGGAAGCAAAGTTGCATATGTTGCACATGGACTTATGTGGCCCAATGAGGGTTGAAAGCATTAATGGGAAAAAGTATATTCTTGTTATCGTCGATGATTATTCAAGATATACATGGGTTGAATTCTGAGATCAAAAGAGCACCGAGCATCATCATCACCTTTAAAGCGTATTCAAGTACTTCTTCAAACTCCATGGGGTTGTAAGAACGGAACAAGCGACGAATTCACAAATCGGGAGTTAAGAGCTTATTTTGAAGATGTTGGAATTACTCATCGACATCGGTTGTTAGAACTCCACAGCGAGAATGGGGTAGTTGAAAGAAGAAATCGTACTCTTGTGGCTTTCGCACTATGCTAATTTATTCTAGTGCACCGTTATTTCTATGGGTCGATGCGGTTGCCGCTGCTTGTTTCACTCAGAACCGATCCCTAATCCATCCAAGATTCAATAAAACCCCATATGAACTTGTGAACAACGAGAAAACGATATCTCTTACTTTCACGTGTTTGGCGCTTTGTGCTATCCAGCTTGACGAGAAGATCTAGGACCGAAAGCTAAAGGTGATATTGGAATCTTCATTGGATATTGAGATAGCTTCGAGGGCATTCAGGGTGTATAACAGAAGAACTAGGAGGATCATGGAGGCGATGAATGTGAATTTTGATGAAATTTCACAAATGGCTTCACAGAGACTTCGCTCTAGAACCGCACTAAACCCATGAACTTCTAGACACATCGATTCGGGACTATTACCTCAAAGAGCTCAATCAACGTCGTTTGACAAACCTAAGGACAAGAATGGGAGAATTTCTTGAGTTAATGTTCGATGAATACTATGGTGGAACCCGACAAATGCATCAAACCATCATTCATCGCACCGCTCAAAATCATCCACCACCACCAACGAAGATGCATCTACAATGGTGAAACCAATGCACCAACTCCATCAACATCATCTACATCTACTCGGCAACTCCAATTCTTGAAACATTTTTACAAGGTTGATGAGCAAAACCAAAACATATCATCTCAGAAGAACCTACTCAAAACCAAAGCGATGCAGCGTCGGATGACGACTTATTTGAAAACCCTTTTGCTACGGAATCAGGTGAATCATCTTCACTTACGAGAACCATCTAACTTCGCACTCGTATAATCTATGGTATCCTTCTACTCTAAAGTGGACTAAAGACCATCCGCTTGAACAAATTATTGGTGAACCGTCAAGGCCAATTCGAGCGAGATGCCAACTTGCCACCGATTGCGACTTATGCATTTACCTTTGTTCAATTAGCAATATTGAGCCGAAAAACATTCGCTGAGGCAATGGAGAACCGCATGGATAGAAGCGTCTGGGAGGAACTTCTCAATACCGTCTACATGACTCTTGGGAAATGGTTCCAAGACCAATTGACATTCAAGTAATTGATCTCAAATGGTTATGGAAGAACAAACGGGATGAAGAGATGATGTAATTCATAATAAAGCTCGTCTTGTGGCCAAAGGATACAGACAAGATGAAGGGATATATTTGAGGAGTCATTCGCCCGGTAGCTAGACTAGAAGCGGTCGGGATATTCTTAGCCTATCGACTCACAAAAACATCACGGTTTATCGATGGACATTAAGATCGCGTTCTTGAATGGAACTACGAAAGAAGAAGTATACGTGAGTCGGCCGAAGGCTTCATAGACATGGAACATCGGACTACGTCTACAAACTTAAAAGGCAATCTACGGTTTGAAACAAGCTCATGAGCATGGTATGATGGTGTCCTCTTTCCTTATCTAAACAATTTCACCAAAGGCGGTCGATCCTACCTTGTTTACACAAAAATGCAAAAGCATTTTGATTGTTGGATTTACGTGGGCGACATCATTTTGGGTCCACTAATTCGAATCTTTCAAAACATTTTGAAAATCTCATGAAAAGCAAATTTGAAATGTCCATGATGGGGAACTAAAATTCTTTCTTGGTTTACAAATACATCATCCCCTCGTTGGAATTTTATAAATCAAGCAAAATATACAACTGAGATTTTGAAAAATCATGGTATGGATAATTGTGACTCTGTTGGAACACCAATGGTAACTTCACCAAAAATTGGAGCCCATTTGTTTGGGAAACCTATTGATCGAAATATGAACATGATTGGTTCTCTCATGTACCTTCTTGCTAGTCGACCGATATTCATTTCTTTGTTTGCTTATTAGCGGTTTGAGCAAAGCCTACCGAACTGCACCTCAAAAGAGGTTAAAAGGATCTTTCGGTACACGAAGACATCTATTCACAAGGGTCTTTGGTATCGAAGGAATCCGTTGATCTTATTGCCTTTTCAGATCGGCCGCGGTGATCAAGTTAGGAAAAAGTACATCAGGAGGAGCACAATTTTTGGGTGAAAGGTTAGTAAGCTGGTCTTCAAAGAAACAAGATTAAACTGCACTTTCAACCGCTGAAGCCGAGTATGTGTCTCTATCTGCGTGTTGCGCTCAAGTTCTATGGATGAGAACACAACTCACAGATTATGGCTTTAGTTTCGATAAAATACCTATGTATTGTGACTCGAAAGTGCCATAGCCATATCATGCAATCCTGTTCATCACTCAAAGACTAAGCATATCAGAGTCATCTATCACTTCATAAAAGAACATGTGGAAGAAGGTACTATTGAATTATTTTTAGGCCGATTACCAACTTCGCCGATTTATTTACTAAAGCCCTTCCAAAAGAACTGTTTGACGATTTAGTTCGACGAATTGGAATCTGAAGCCTAACCTGAGGAGTTAGAGCGTCTTCTCGAATCTTCTTGAAAATGATTTTCCAAAAGCTTATTTGTAAATATTTTGAAAAACAAAATTCAAAATCTGAAAAACCAACAAAAGCAAAATATAAAAATATAAAACTTTCAAAAAATACAAAAACAATAGAAAATCAAAAATCAAAATATTCTTCTCACGCTTATGTCTCGTTATGTCGATATTGCATGCGTTTCTAGAAATGTCATTCAACAATGATCTGGTATGTCTGAGATGCTTTTGAGTTCTTTAAATGTTTTCCAAAACATTTCATTTAAAAAAAGATTTTTCAAAATCTTTCAAAATATTTTGTGCTCAAGATAACTCCCTCTAAAACCCTTTAATTGATTATGCTTTATTAAAGGGGAGTATAAAACAAAATGTTCCATATTCATGCTTAAATCAAATCCGTTTGTCTCCACAAAAGATTCTAAAATGTTGTTTAATCCGTTGATATAAAAAATATCACGACTATGCTATTTTGAGGGAAGGCGTGATTAAAATGTGATAAAATGTTTAATGATCGGTGTTTGAATCTCACAATGAGTTCGACTTCGGAGGTAACCAATGAATTGGCGGGAATCAGTCATTAAATGTACCATCTCGAGAAACTTGTGATAGATATGCACTTTCATGGGTCTAACCTCCTTTTCTAGGAGTGTTTACATCTTCAAGTTAGTTATTAAAGCTAGTTGTCACCTAAAACCGACAATGAACTCTTTAACTAGGCAACGCGTGCGGTGTCTCGTGGGGAATTGTCTATCATGAGCGATCAATTCAAAAGTCACGAACTATACCCTCCATGTGTAGATTTCTGTCTAAACTTATAAGCACATGTGAAGGGGGAGTGTTTCTAAAAATATAAAACTCTCGAAGTGTTCCAAACATGTTTTAAATCATAAACACTTTGAGAGATTTTCAAGAAAAATGTTTTATGGCAACATGGGACAGTCATGGAGTTATAAGGTGACTAAGGATAGGAAATTCGTCATATGATCTGCCAGAACCGGAGGGATCTACCCAAGGACATCACAAATAGTTAGTATTAGAAGTCCTTAGGAATGATTGAAAAAGGAGTAATGTGAGAAAGGAGAAAGAAGGGGTTGAAGAATTAAAAAGAAATGTAAAAAAGGGTGAAAATAGCCCTCCATAATCAACCTTAGGTGAAACCGGGTTCAATTCATTCATGCTTGGTTGTCACTAGATGACCTGGTATTGAAGACAAAGGCGTCATGGACCTAGTGGCCTTGCACTAAACCTTCTTGCCACTCAATTCCTCTTAAAAGGATTTGTTTCATTCTCACTAGGAACCCTACATAATCTATCGACTTTCTCTTAAAGATCGTTGATATTGAAGAAGGAGACCCTCTCCCTAGTCTCCGCTTAGGAAAACCAAAATGCACTAATTGAGTCTAAAGCCACGAGATTCATCAAAAGATCTCATAGGAACACATGACATTTCATCGCTTGTTATTCAACAATAAGGGCACAAGTGATACATTCTAGAGTCCTACTAGCGGTCTTAGCAATGCGAACATTTATGAGAAGTTTCACATTTGTGATCTTCAGTGATTGAATGGAAATTCCTGCCAGGGTCAACATCAAGCAGCCCGACAACATGTCACCGGTAATTCTTCGTGGATTACACTTAGTGTGTCTCAAACGGTCTGATGCGTGGGGTGCTTCGGGTGTACCTCGCGACTCATCTGACTGTAGGTGTATTCGGTACATCGCGTTATCTCACTTGTGGGACTCGATTCAGGAGCGCTTTGTGAATTAGAGACGTGTTTTCACACTATGCTGTTAACACTCGAGTTCAAACTTGTAAGTGCCGGAATCCGCTTATTACTAACCGTTTAAATGTTTTCTTCTTATGGAAGCTCAGGCGGGTTGATCGTCGCGACTCTCCACATGCTTATATCAACAACACATGAAAGTTCTCATCAAAATCAAAGGCTACTCAAAGTTAAAGATGATTCTTCGTCAATGTCAAAGAATCTACAAAGTTTAAAAGATCGAGAACTACATCATTGGTAACCAAAAGACAAATAGAAGTGTGAGCATGTTGGAGAAAGACGTGAAGACACCTACATCATAGAAGTTGACAAATGGCTCTATACCACATTAACTGATCACAAAGCATGAAGGAACAAAGAATCAAGACTATTCTATATCTACACACAAAGTTCTAGCTCAAGGAAAGTAAAGACCTAATCAAGTGGAGCATGTTTTGAATGACCACCCCTTAGGGGGAGATTGTTAGCCTTAATAGTTTTATTAGAAGTGATGGTCATTCACATTTAGGAACTTTATATCGGTGTTGTTATATATTAGAATAGTCAAAGGGCTCGTGGACTGGGTTAAGCTAAATGGCTAGAAGTTATGTTAAGCTAGCCTTGTATAAGTTATTGTCCAATCCATGTCTAACTCATTTCCATGAGGCCCATGGAAAGCCCATTAGGACACCTAGTATTTGTAGTATAAATACACCTCAAATGAGTCATTTGAGGTGTGTGCTTGAGTAAGTTTTGTGTGTGTTTTCCTTTCAAGTTATAAAGTTCTTCTTTTCATCATATATCATACGCATAAACATAGATTCAAGTCACCATCTTTCTCATCTTTTCTTTCTTCATCTTATACGCATAACGTGTGTTTGGTTACGTGTGTTCATCTTGTGATAAGGTGTGTTACGCGTAAGGTTGGTGTAAAAGTGTGGTCCTACAAGTAGGGAACCCGATATACATATCTAATATATAATGTCAAAACAAAATCATTCAAAATTACTAACCATCTTCTAAAATTTCTCACACATAAATTCAATTCACTCTTCTAAATGACAACAATCGGCTACACTTAAACAAAACTTAAACAAATATCATTCATAAACATTAATAAATTGGCAGCTTTACATTACCATGTTTAAATTTAAGTGCCTATTTATACTACTATAAGAAAATAGCCATTCTGTCAAAACAACTCATTTACATTTAAAAAAGCAAGATGGTTAACTACAATTCCCAACACATATATAATCGCCACCAAAACAATTTTATTCAAATTATATTAATTTTCAAGTGATTTTCATGTTGAAGTACTACCTTAAATACCAAAAAGTTGCAGAAAGAACCCTATATTGTTAAGCACATTAAACATGAGGAAAAGTGGCACCATTTAAGGGGGTTGTCCCCGACCATGTATCCAACTAAAGTTTTCTGAGCCTAAATAATATACCGTCATAATGCGTGTCTTAAACTGCAAATGCCTTTTAAGATAAGCAAAAGCAGATAACCAAATGTAGCAAAACAACCAAAACTGATATTGGTAGAGAGGTGATATTTACCTCGAGTACCATATGAAGAAACTGGAAAGCAGCATGCATTCCATTATCACGTGTGGTAAATCGTAAATCCATCAAAATATTCTTCTATTAACTCCAATGAACAATTTATCAGACTTGTATGTACATACATAAGAATGTATATTTTCAACTTATAAATTTTGTAAGTACCATAGTGCTAGTTAGAAGTTACATGTTACATGTTCCCTTTGTAAATTACCAACAAGTCCCCCCTCACTTAGAGTTCGAACACCCAAAACAACAACTTCCTTTGTTTCTGGTATTTCTGCAGCCCGCCCACCGCCTACTGTAAATTGCATCAGCCACCACATGTTTTGGTATGGATTAATTATATAAAACAAATTATTGTATCACATAGGGAATAGTGTTAGAATGGAAAGAAAATTGAAACGTCAAAATTATATATACCTTTTATTTTATATTAATCTCGTTTGAGAGACGACACTAAGTGACTACTATTTCTTTGTAATGAACTTTAGTTGCATTTAAATCTAAGCAAGTAGATACAATAAATGGCTTGTTTACCTCTTCAAGAGTGACGGTTCCAGCAACACCAAGCAAATTGATATGTACTCCACCAGGTGCAGATGCATTTCCATAATCTGATATGTACTCCAACACTTGTGCACCAATGAAATTTACCTGAAAACAATATGTTAAAATAGTAAAATACTCACTCCGCGAGCAGAAAAACAAAATCTTCCAAGAAACATAATATTAATAATTCTCTAAATTCGCTTTCATTGTGAAAATTTGTTTGCCTTTTTAAGAGTGAAAATCACTCTCACCTGTCTAAACCTCAAGTAATTTTGAATCAATTAAATCCCCTGTTGCAATAGCATGTTGACGCGTAGTCATACCATGTCACTACCTTACTATCTAGCATCAATTAGCTTTATATAAGATATTGCTTGCTATCTAATGAACCCAATCAACTCTAATCAACCCAATACAGTAATCACTAAATCAACCCAATCAACTCTATAACTAAAAAACTCATAAAAACGAAATAAAATAGTAAACTATAAACAAACTAAAATCCATATTAATACAACTATAATTTACAATTAAGCAAAGAATACCCAAATCAATATAAATTAAATCAATTTACAAAAAGTACCGGTTGTGTAGAAACTCCCAAAATCGTCATCTATGTATCACAACAACCTGAAAAGAAAACACAAAACAAAAAAAAACACCCAATGAATTGAATAGAAACACAATCATATTGGTAATTAGAAAAAACAACACATCAAAATAATGTAATTGGAAGTAATTAGGGTTTGAAAGACAATTAGATTTAATTATTCTAACACATTAATAGAACTCTAATCCTGTTCTCAATCTCTACTATGGGATTTAAGCTGAACCCTAAAAAACTTCAATAGATGCGATTAGGATTGAACCGGATGAATCGATTAGAAGATTTACACATTCAAATAGTTGTTCTGAATCGGTGAAGCCATGTGATTGAATCATGAATTGGTGAAAGCAATAGTTGATTTGAGAACCTATTTTTGAATTTTGAATTGTGAATTGGTGAAGCCGTGTATTCAATACCTTAAATACACCAAAGAGGAGCGTGCAATATGATTATGAAAGGGTCTGCGTTTGAATCCGGATTCTTGAATGATAATGAATTATAATTATTACTATCCAAAAATAAGGATGCAAAAGGAGCGGATTATTGAATGATAATGTTTCAAAACCTCCTGCATAAAAACATTGTACTATGAAGCTAATTAAGGTATGGCATTAAACCAATTTTTAATGCAATGTGCTTAGTAGGAGTTGTACAAAAGCTTATTTTATTAGAGATAATAGATGTTGTATGTTTTTGTTTTTTTTTGCAAGAAAGTAACAAACAGGTATTGTAGTTATTTTGTATATGTTGTTGTTTTGTCAATCAATTTTACCAATTGTTGTATTTGGTATGGGTAAAACTGTTTTCATTATATTTTCATTAGTAATATGTGTTTGTTTATATGGTATTTGTATAATTTATATACCAATTGTTGTTTCAGAAATTGATGTTTTAGATTCACCAAATCACCCACGTGGTATTTTTTTTAACTATTTAATTGTTTTGTGTTTTGTTTGTTCGTAGTATTGTTTGTTATGTTTTAATATATGTTTTTGTTTGGTTTTTTCTTAGAAGCTGTTAAAACTGGGCATCTGTAAAAACATGTTATAGGTAAAAGTATGATTGAAGGTAACTTGAACAAAAGTGTAAAAGGGTTTTCAAAAGTTATTTTGTTGATTATTAATCATTCCAGTATTATTAAAGAAATTGTTTTGTTTTTGTAATTGTTTGGCAAATTAGTTGAGATGAATATATTTACAGGAGGTTGTTCTGAAAAGGAAAACAATGTAACCAAAACTCCTATATTGGAAAGTGACACACCAGTAAGACAAGGTTCATGTATTATTTTGTAAATTTATTTATTTATTTATTTTTTTGATTGGATTTATTTTTTTTAATTAATACTGTTGGATCGATATACTTTAATCAAACTAACTTAACTAGCTTGTTAAGGTTTAATAACCTCGGATAAATCCTAAGTTATTAACAAAGAAACACTGAGCAATCTTTATTAAGTCCGCGGAATTTACTTAACAAAGCTAAGAAGAAAAACTTTATTAACAAACTCTAAATCTGCTTATTATGCGAGATACTCTAATAACTCTAAGATAATCAAACTTTTCTCTAAACTCTAATTCTGAAATCGTACCTCTAATGCCAATCTAGGAGTCCTTTTATAGGCTCAAGGATATCCTAGTCGGTTTACAATTGATAACCTGGTACGACAAGTAATCTACAATACTTTCCATAAACGAATATAACAGTTTATTTGTTCTAGCAGTACTTTGACTTCCTCTTGCGGTACTTTGACTCGTCATTTAGCGATTACTTTGACTATTTGACTTCTTCGTTCTTTCGCTTACGGTACTTTCATATCTTGAACTTTGATATCTTGACACTTTCATATCCCAAAAATCCTCCCCTAACTTGAATTCTACTTGCTTGACTTCAAGTTTCTTTGTGAATATATCTTTAACAGCTTCATCTTTAAAACGGATTGTTCTTCAGTCTTTAGATTATATCTCTATAGAATCTGTGCTTTGTCAAAGTATCTCTTTAGAATTGTTTCTTTCACAGGCATCCAGCAATCTCCATCTTTTCGGCAACACGACAACATATGACAATTTGTACAGGTGATTGAGTTTAAGTTGCATACTATCCTCATCACTTTCAAAGTGAATCATTGAAAATTCAATGGATTTAGAACTCTTTACCAAAGCCATTATCTTTGGAGTAGCCAAATGTTTTGGTGTGTAAGACCATGGTACATTGATAACCATATGATTTTTAGCAAA
Organism: Chrysanthemum makinoi; assembly: GCA_910596185.1. NCBI lineage: Eukaryota > Viridiplantae > Streptophyta > Magnoliopsida > Asterales > Asteraceae > Chrysanthemum > Chrysanthemum makinoi. The sequence goes on along the minus strand of OU343222.1, from coordinate 72,834,457 downwards.
TCACCAACTATCAACAGATTTGTTTAGTCTTTACCAAAAGCGTACCCTTCGGACTAGTTAGTTCTTTTATCTAATGGTGAACTAATTACCAATAATGGTTTTCCACTGCCTTTACCACAAGCCATTTCTTGTGGGCTAGCCAACTCTTCACATTTACTTATATGGTGAGTTGATGACCATCCAACTTATTAGCAAGTTGACAACTAAAAACGGATTTGATATATCTTTACGAGAGCCGTTTGCTCATGGATTAGTCAATCCTTTTGTAACCATGGTGGATTGATAACCTATTGATGTTATCATCACAAAAACCATTTATTCAACCTTTATTTCAAAATATTTATTATTTAGCAAAAGGTTTCTTCTAAAAGTCATTTAACTGGATTAGTTCATCAAACAGTACTTTGATGAAAGTACATCGTCTGATCAGCAGTACTTTGAATAAAAGTATTATCATATCAAAAGCATTTATTCAAATAAAATTCATACCAGTTAAAGATCATTTTCGCAATGGTAGTCCGGTTTATAAACAAATTAATTACCATGCAAGCAGTTTCATCATCCTCTTCTACTTCCAAACCATGTTCAAGCATTCTTCTCATTAGATCAACTGTAAGAGGATATCTTCTTTCTGCAAACATGTGAATCATTGTTCCATTTTCTAGCTCAGGACATGAACTCCAGATTCTTCAAAGAATCTCCAACAAACTATTTCCCAGTTTTCTTGATCATTCCAAATATTATCAGTGCTTTCTTCATCAGTTTCCCACATAGTTACAAGATCCCCATGTAAAACCAATCCAATACCTTCTAATGGATGATCTTCAAAATACACCTTTATAACTTGATATAAGTAGAATAGATCTACTCTATCAATAACATGCAACAAATCCCATAACCTTTTGAAAACCTTAAAACTTTTATCTTCCTTATGAAAAACCATGTACTCTTCATTCTTGGTTTTCACAACTTTAAAAGTACTGATCTTTGATCTGTTCATCTTTAAATCATCATCTTCCTTGGTATAATCAAAATCTACCACTCTGAGATAATTCTTCAATTCATCACTAGTCTCAGATCTTAATTCAACCTTCTCTTTCTTTGAAAATTGAACATCTGTAACATCAGTTTTTCTTTTCCTCTTTAAGCTTTTCTTCCTTTCAGCTTCAGTCCAATAAGTTTCTTCTCTAAAGTCTTTAATGCACGCAACATCTTTCTTATAAGCCTCTCTCTCAGCATCATATAATCTTTTCATATCCACATAATTTAGCTTTTGCAATCCTTTAAATCCTCTGCCTTTTAAATATGCCATCATTGCATTCCTTTCTTTAGCTAAATTAGGTCTTCTTGACATGAATCTAACAGGTGTTGGAGACTGTAAAGGTTCAGTAGTTTCAACATCTAACTCATCTTGCACCTTTTGAGCTGCTTCTTCGTCTTTAGCTTCTTGAGCTTGTTGTTCTTCTCTGTCTTTAGCATCTAATTCTTCTTGAACTTTTCTAGCAGCAACTTCATTCCTAGCCACTTCAAATGCTCTAAGTTCTGCCAAAGTGAGCTTCTTTTTCTTAGTCTCAACCAGAACACCTTTTCCCTTGTCTTTTGGATCAATTGCAGGTTGATCAGTTCTTGGTTGTTCTTCTTCTTGTGCTTCTCTAATAGTAACTCCTCCTCTTGGTTGTGACAAATCAAATAATGTAGCAATTAATTCATCATCACTAGCTGAATGAATAGGTATGTAAGTAGCTTCCTCCTCTTCTTCTCTAACAAATGTAGAAGGACCAGCTTCTTCATCAAAATTTAATACCGTTGGAGTTATTGGTGTTATTACTTCTTCCCTTGATGTATCATGAAAATCAGATTACTTTGATATTCATACCTTGAACACCAGATTACTTTGAACTTGTACTTCTTCTTGTTCCTCAGAATTTGAACTAATACTTACAAGTTCTTTCTTCTTTGTAATATTTTCTTCAGACTCTTTCTTCTTCATAACATCTTCTTTCAAATTTTCCTTTTCTAAATTCCTCCCCAAGTTGACAGAAGATGGTTGAGGAACCTTCTTTCTTTTTAATTCCTTTCGAAGAACTTTACGACGTTTATTTTCCTCCTTAACCCATAAGTTGAATCCTTGAATATATGGTTTAACAAAATTTCTCAACCAGAAATAGTTACGCTTCAACTTCCTAATTGTTTTAGCTTGACGCTCAACAGTCTTGTTTAACCTAGCTAGCTCCCTTGTCAAAGCATAGTTATCTAACGTCAAATCTTCACGAGGTATAGAATGAGCATCACCTTGAGGTTGTGAATGCCCCTCTGAAACAGGAATAGAACTTTCAGAAGATGGAGTAGGCGTTTTCTCAATTTCTGCTTGAACCTCAGGACTTGAAGAAACATCACCTTGTAACGAAACAGTACCTTCACGAGAAGCAGTACTTGCAGATGCAGTACCTTGTGAAGCAATACCATGATCAGTAGCAGTACCTTCAGTTTCTTCATCCTCTGCCGTCAGCACGAACAGCTTGTACAATTTCCATCATGGATGGTGTTAAAGGAATATCTCCACCTCTAAACAAGTTACTTCTCCTAGCCATGAAAGTATAGATTTAGGTTGTTGCACAATAACAGGTAGTAAAGCAGCAGGTTTTGGAACATCAGCCAATTGCTTGTTCAAGAAAACCTGTATAAACCTTGGATACATCAACCAAGTTGCCCCAGATGATATATGAGAGAGCATGCCATCCAAAATAAGTCGTGAAAAGTTAAACACTCTGTCTGTAGCTAAGCCAACCACTGCAGACGCAATTTGACCCAACTGCTCCCAAGAAGTGCTTTTAGAACTTATGCAATGGAGCAAAACATGAATCAAAAACTTCCATTGAGGACAGAATAATGCCTTCTTAAAAGTTTGTTCAGTCAAAGAACCTTCATAGCCCAAATTACGAAAAGTATCCCAAATCAGTTGCTTGGCAAATCTAATAGCCCCTTCTTCATCTCCAAATAATAAATCATCACGAATGGAGACCTCTGTAATCTTGATAGTCTTTCCCGCAACTGAGGATCTAATATAATATTCATCCTCCTCCATATTCTCTCTAGCATTAGCCCAAAATTCTTGAATCCATGGTTCAATAACATCTGGCTCAACTAAAAGAGCATAACTAATAGGCGACCCAACTAGATAATCAATGATATCATAGAAAGCCACATTCGCCTCAGTCTTATCCAAATTAGCCACCATATTGTGCTTCGAAACAGTTAAACGATTCGCCATTGTTGAAAAAGTAATCACAATAGAAAGATTATATCGAATAATAAAGAGATGGTAATTGGAAGATAAGTATGGAAAAGAGGTAATGAATAATGTGAGAGGGAAAATCGGAAAGTTGTTATTTATAGGTAGGATTTTGAAAAATCACTGCCCAAAATAAAATAACCGTTGGCTTTAATTACCCTCCAATATTACCGTTGGAACAGTACTTTAATACGACAAACAGTACTTTCCACATAAGCAGTACTTTCCCAAGCAGTACTTTCCACATAAGCAGTACTTTCCCAAGCAGTACTTTCAGAAAATACAGTACTTTGCCAAAAACCTTCATATAAACTAAGTAATACACAAACATCCTCCCTTCAAGCAATACACAGGACTATACCTAACACCTTATAGTCCTCCCCTTAAACATAGCTTAGTAGTTAATCATTCCAATGCTCACGACCAAGTGATTGAATCGTGACACATCAAAACCTTTAGTGAGTAAATCAGCTACATTGTCATCTGTGTGAACTTTAACCACATTAATAAGCCTATGCTCATAGCAATCTCTGATAAAGTGATGCCTAATCTGAATATGCTTTGTCTTGGAATGATACACAGGATTCTTCACAATGCAAATAGTACTCTCATTATCAATATTGATAGGAGTATTCTTAAAATTGAACCCATAATCCAAGAGTTGATTCTGCATCCATAAAACTTGACCACAACAACTTGCAGCAGCTACATATTCAGCTTCAGTAGATGATGTGGCTGCAATTGTCTGCTTCTTGCATTGCCAGGAGACTAACCTTCTTCCAAGATATTGGCATCCACCAGTTGTGGATCTTCTATCATAGTTATCACCTGCATAGTCACTATCTGAGAAAGCTTCTAAGTAAAAAGGTGACTCTTTAGGATACCACAACCCCAACTTAGGTTGTTGTTTCAAATAACAGAAAATTCTCTTAACTGCATTCATGTGAGAGATCTTTGGTGAGACTTGATATCTTGCACATAGACAACCTGCAAACATGATATCAGGCCTTGATGCAGTAAGATACATAAGAGAGCCAATCATAGATCTGTATAACTTGACTTCAACAGGCTGTCCATCTTCATCTTTTCCCAATGAATTGATAGATTTAATAGGTGTAGTAACAGCCTTCATATCATCAAAATTAAACTTCTTAAGTATGTCTGCAACATACTTGTTTTGGCTAATGAAAATTCCTTCCTGGATTGCTTAACTGAAGTCCTAAAAAAAATGTTAACTCTCCCATTGAACTCATTTGAAACTCCTTCTGCATCAGCTGCTCAAACTCCTTAACCATAGACTGTTTGGTAGCCCCAAAGATGATATCATCCACATAAACTTGAACTAACATGATATCCTTCTTGTCTCTCTTGATAAACAAAGTCTTGTCTATAGCTCCCCTCCTGTATCCATGTTGTAATAAGAATGTAGAAAGCCTCTCATACCAAGCTCTAGGTGCCTGATGAAGACCATATAAAGCCTTAACCACCTTATAGACTTTGTTTGGATGCTTAGGATCTTCAAAACCTGGAGGTTGTTTCACATATACCTCTTCTGTAATAGTACCATAAAGAAAGGCACTCTTGACATCCATCTGATATACCTGAAAACCCATATAGGAAGCAAAAGCAAGAAAGATTCTAATTGCTTCAATCCTTGCCACAGGAGCAAATACCTCATCATAATCTACCCCTTCTTCCTGTCTATAACCTTGAGCAACTAATCTTGCCTTGTTTTTGATAACATTGCCTCTTTCATCCCTTTTAACTCTAAAACCCACCTTGTTCCAATAACTCTCTCCCATCTGGAAGATCACAAAAACCAAACCTCTTGAAGTTTACATTGTAGAAGTTCTTCCTGCATAGCTTCAACCCAGCTTTCTTTAGTCAAAGCTTGAGCAATATTCTTGGGTTCCTCTTGAGAGATGAAACAAGTAAATAAGCAGGTTTGATGGTCCTTATGATTTAGCCTGTTTGGTTTATACACAAAGCTAAGTAAAGCATTGTGAGGTTTTGTGAAACCCTTAGCTTTGTGTCTTGTCATAACTCTAGATGTAGAAGGACCAATGATTTGATCAGCTGGATGAGTCTTATGAATTCGTAAGATTGGTGACTGTGGAACTGCATATGTATCATCCAAGTTAGTATAATCAGCACCTTCATTGAAATTTGTGAAAATACCTTCATCTTCAAATTCATCATCAGTATCTTCTAACACAGGCATGGTAGGTTCATCAAAATCATCTAAGTATTGTAAACAGATGCAGCAGTACTTTGATCGAAAGTAATGTCCAAAGTACTGTGAGAGTACTCAGAAAGATGGTTCTTCTTCTTTGCTTCGTCATAAGCTCTCCTTTGTTCATCAGTGTAAGAATGTGCTAATACATCTTGAAGAAGCATCTGATTGAGTTCCTCTTGAATAGATTGATCCTCAGCAGATAATGAGGATTGTGGTTCAACAGTACTGTATTTTGGAGAATCAGTACTTTGCTTAGGAACATCAGTACTTTGTTTTGGACTCTCAGGAACTTTAGCAGGAACTGCATCAGGTCTAATATGAACATCATGAACAACATATTGAATATCTTCATCAGTGTGCAAATGTTGATTTTCTTCTCTAACAGGTACATAGTTCATTGAAGGAGATAAAATCTCAAGATCAAACATCCAATCAGGACCTTTTCCTTTCTCATTGTCTTGATCTTCTAAGAACTCAACATGAAGACAATCTTGAATCTTCTTAGTAACTCTGTTGTATACTCTAAAGCCTTTATGTTAGTGCAATATCCCAATAAATAACCTTCTTCAGACTTGCCATCAAACTTCCCTAGATTATCAATGGTATTCAAAATAGTAAGAGGACATCCAAAAGGCTTCATAAAACGAATGTTGGGTTTATTGCCCATCAGCAATTCATAGGGTGTCTTCATCTGTGGTTTGGTGATAGAAACCCTGTTGAGTACATAGCATGCAGTACTTACAGCTTCTGCCCAAAATTGAATAGGGAGATGGGAATCTGCTAACATAGTCCTTGCAGCTTCAATCAAGGTCCTATTCTTCCTCTCTGCAACACCATTTTGCTGTGGTGTTCTAGCAATACTAAACTCCCTCTTGATGCCTTTATTAGCACAAAAGTCATCCATAAGCTTGTTCTTGAATTCAGTGCCATTGTCACATCTAATACCTCTAACCTTGAGTCTTAATTGGTTTTCAAGTGCTATTATGAGAGTCTGAATAGCATCAAAGGTATCATCTTTAAAGCCTAAAAAGAAAACCCAACTGAATCTACTACAATCATCAGTAACAACCAAACAGTACTTCTTCTTATTTAAACTTGCCACAGAGACAGGTCCAAATAAATCCATGTGTAATAGCTCCAATGGTTCCCTAATATTTCTTTCATCAAGCTTCGTGCAGGAAGCTTTGTGTTGTTTACCCTTCTTGCATGCCAAACATGATTGATCATTCTTGTAAGTCTTGAAGGTAAACCTCTAACTAAATTGCCTTTGACCAGTTTGTTGATGTTCTTGAAATTCACATGGCCCAATCTTCTATGCCATTGATGTGCCTCTTCAGATGTTGCTTTAGCCACCAAACATGTGGCTCTTCCATAGGAATTTAGACTCTTCATGTCTAAACTATACACATCATTTGTCCTTGGTACTCTAAGCACTACCAAGTCATCATCAACAGGTTTGAAGTCAGATGAAAGAATAAGACATTCTGTGTCAGTGAATAGCACAGGATGCTTTTTATCACAGATTTGAGAAACTGACAACAAGTTAAACTTTAGCTCCTTCACGTATCTGACATTCTCAAAGTCAATTCTTCCAGCTTTAATTGTTCCTTTCCCAGTAATCCTTCCTCCATTGGGATCATTCCCAAATGCAACTTTTCCTCCACTAATATTTCTAAATCAGCAGGATCTCTTTATCACATGTCATACTTCCAGAGCAACCACTATCCACAATAAGATGATCTTTAAGCTCCTCTTCGGGGTTGCCCTGCACACAAAGAAAAGAGTTAGAAACTCTTAGGAACCCAAGCCATTACTGACTTGTGTTCCCCTTGTGGAGTTACAAACTCAAATTCCTTGAGTATGTAATTTCCACTATCTTTCAAATGGTGATCCAAAATTATCTTTTGAGTTTTAGCATGTGGATTTTCAAAACTTTCTGGTTTTTCAACATAAATCTCTTTCACCAGTTTATTAGCATTTTCTTGTGTCACAAAAACAGCTGATTCACTTTTTGTTGAACGTACTGTGTATTCCTTACCAGTACTTCCCCTTTTTACCCATTCAGTTTTAACAGGTGGTTCCTGTGATCTAGATCCCCTATATGAATTGTAAGACATTCTAGGTTGATATTGAGATCTCCTAGGATTCCTATTCCAAGCAGTGTTATCAGTACCTTGTCTCTGAGCAGTACTTTGGAAAGTACTGGGAGATACTGAAGGTCTTCTCTGATGTGGGTATCTATGATCTGATGTGAAGTTTCTGTGATTAATCCTATTTGAATTAGTCCAAACTGGTTTGTGCTCTCTAGGTTTCTGGTTGGTAGACATATTCCTTGGAAACTTGCTTAGATATTCTGAGTGTTTGTCACAATCTTTGATTAAGTGAGTAGGACTATAACACACAAAACACAGTTTTTGACCCATATGTCCAAAGTGATTTCTTTTGTGTCTATGCACAAAATTATTTGGCCTTCTTGACGACTGATAAAATCTGTTTTGACTAAAATTATCCCAAAAAGGTTTAGCAGTACTGTTTTGAAAAGGTTTCACAGAAGGTACTGCTTGTTGAGCAGTACTTTGTTTTAAAGGTACTGCTGGATTTTGAACATTGTTTTCAACAGTTTCTTTGGGATTCTCAGACCTAGATTGAGCAACAAGCTTCTTCCTAAACTCTAGACTGTCTACTCCATAACGAGAAACATCAGGCCTAAGGGGTTGATGAATGCCAGTAGGATGTGGAACAGCATGATAATCATTAGCTTTCTTATATGCAGGAGGTGAGTCACTTAATGAACCATCATTACTAGATGTATCTACATAATTAATGAGTTCTTCATCACTAGTGGTTATATCCTCATACTCACCTTCATCATGATTACTAGATTGGTTTTTTCATTACTAAAATCCATACCAAAACCTAATCCAGTTTAAGATAAGCTCTTTGTTTTTTGAACATAAGACATGTGACAAACCGAGCTTCCCCAAGCAGCAACTTAGACAAATCATCTCTTTCCTTAGTTAATTTCTCAATTTCAGCAATTTTACAGTTAGTTTCCGTTCACTAAGTTTTAACTGGTAATCCTGTTGTTCATACTGTTCAGCCCAAGCCATTTCATTATTTTCATGTGTTATGATTTTAGCTTCCATAGACTCTAAAGTGATTTGGTAACCTGCTACCTCAGACCTAGCCCTAATACAATTATCTCTTTCAATCACATAATTGTTAAGCAATTTTGGATAAAACTCATAACAGTTTGAGCATACCTCAGAGATAGGAGACTGAGTTGGTGAAGTAGCCACCATAGCAAGAAGAGCAGGATCATCTTCACTTTCTCTGCTCCAATCAAATCTTCCAAAACCATCATCAGATTCCAAAACAGCATGTTCAGATTCTTCATCAAAAGCAGTGCTCCATTCCAATGCTTCCACTGTGTCTTTAACTGCATCGTCCAATGCTATCATACAGAAGTCACTGGTTCATCATTGAACTCTTCACTCCAGTCCACTTCTGATAACTTTTCTTGAGCTACCAAGGCCTTTGTTTCAGTTATTGGTATTTCTTTGAGCTCAAGTTTTGGCTTCTCAGATGTTCTGTTTGCTTGATACTTAGCAAATCTGCATTCCCTTGCAAAGTGACCAGTCTTTTGACAATTGAAGCATTCAATTTGAGATTTGTCAAAAGTTATTCCTGTTTGGGTTTGAAATCTATAGCTTTGCCTGTCTTTTTCATGTACTTTTTGATCCTTGCAGTAATCATAGCAACTTGCCACCTGATATCAATTTCTTCAAGTGCATCTTCTTCAATCTGTGCTAGATCCTCTTCATAAGTGACAGGTAAGCTTGCTTGTTGTGCAAAGAAAGAGCACACAACTTCATCTGAGTTCAAAGTGGTAGATGGTGGGGCCTGCTGAGTATATGATGGGGAATTGTAAACAGCAGTACTTTGAGAAACAGTACTTTGAGGAGAAGCAGTACTTTTGGAAAGTCTGCTCTTCTTTTCAGAAGATAGAAAAGCAATACTGTGAGATTTGGAATTTGGTTGACCACTCATCTCATGTTCATACACCTTCAGTTGATGATAAAGATCATCAAAGTCCATAACATCCAACCACTGTTGTCCTCTGATCATAGTAGCAATCACATGCCATGTAGATGGCAAACTCCGTAGAAACTTCAAATTAGCATCCTCAACTGATACTTCTGCCTTGTATAATTCCAACATGTTAAGAAGATTCTCGAACCTATCATATGCAGCATCAAGACTCTCTCTTTCTCCAAAGTGAAGTTTCAAACTGTTGTTTTAGCAAGTTTCTGTGCATCTTCTTAGAGGCTTCATTCCCTCCAAATCTGGTCTTAGGCAGCCCAAAGCTGTTAGCATCTTTAGCATCATGAAAGTTAAGAAGATGACCATCTGGAATGGCAGACAAGAGAATGTTAAGAGCCTTCTCTTGATTCCTTAGGGTTGCTGCTGGTAAAACTGCCTTTGGTGCTAGAGGTTGTCCAGCAACTTGAATGGGTTCGGAGGAACTTCATTCCCATTCAGCAATTACATTCCCAGGCATGGTCTGTAATGGCAATATACTGCCTCATCTTCATGCACCATAGATCATATTCTCCCTTTTTGATAATTGGAATTCTGAGTGAGGTGAGTGAGGGTTGTGGAACAACTTCAGTCGACATCTTGGATATTGTAAGGTTTCTTCCTAGTCAGAGTTTCCACACAAGCTCTGATACCACTTGTTGGATCGATATACTTTAATCAAACTAACTTAACTAGCTTGTTAAGGTTTAATAACCTCGGATAAATCCTAAGTTATTAACAAAGAAACACTGAGCAATCTTTATTAAGTACGCGGAATTTACTTAACAAAGCTAAGAAGAAAAACTTTATTAACAAACTCTAAATCTGCTTATTATGCAGATACTCTAATACAACTCTAAGATAATCGAACTTTTCTCTAAACTCTAATTCTGAAAATCGTATCTCTAATGCCAATCTAGGAGTCCTTTTATAGGCTCAAGGATATCCTAGTCGGTTTACAATGTATAACCTTGTACGACAAGTAATTTACAATACTTTCCATAAACGAATATAACAGTTTATTTGTTCTAGCAGTACTTTGACTTCCTCTTGCAGTACTTTGACTCTGTCATTTAGCAGTACTTTGACTATTTGACTTCTTCCAGTTCTTTTCAGCTTACAGTACTTTCATATCTTCAGTACTTTGATATCTTCAGCACTTTCATATCCCAACAAATACAAAATGTTTTCATTATATTTTAAACAACATCTGATATAAGTCGCAGTAAGAAAACAATTTCTATGGGTAAAACTACTTTTGAAAGTAATCCATTAGGAAGGAACTATCAAAGCCGTTCGCGGAATGTGCCAACAGTATGTGAGGGTAATATGTTTTTATTATTGTGTAATTTATATTTTTATTTAAATATTACTTTAGATACGTTTGAATTAATTTAGAATCCTGTATTGTTTGGTTATACACGCTAGATTCTTCAATCAGTAATAAGACTTTACAACAACGTTCTTCATCTTCTGCAACATGTTCAACGGGAAACACTTGATCGACGCTTTTGGGTATGCCAATGGTAGAAAGCGGCACATCTGGGAATCAATCTTTAAAATATGGAAAGGAGTTGGAAGGTATTGTCATTTTAATTGTGTTTGTTATGTTAACGGTTTAGCATTTCTTATATAATTTCCCACTGCCTAATAATGTGTAGGAAGAAACAGAAACTTAAAAATGAGTTTTGGTAACCAAACATCTTCTTTACATCCCAAATCAAGTTCTGTGAAAATCAGAAGCACCATACATGATTCTAATTTCAAGTATCAAGGTAATAGTTCTAGAGTGAATAACTCTAATCTAGGGAGATTTGCATTTGGTGAAAAAAACATTCAAAGGAAGAGTTCCAATTTTCAAAGCAGTTCACGAGGTATATATATTGTTTATTACTATTATAATAACAAGGTTTATAAATATTGATGTGTGATAAAACACACATCATTTTATATCTAAAAATATGTTAAATCGGACTAATAACCATTAGATTTGGCAAATTATCTTGCAAATATGTTGGATATGTGTTATTATGTCTTGCAGGTACAAGGGTTTGAAAACAAAGCAAAAACAGTTATTTTCGGATGAGGTTCGATGATTTTTTCACGTTTTCGAGGTTCGAACGAAGTCGGCAAAAAATAATAAAAATTATCGAGCACACATTGAAAGATCACGAAATATCAAGTCAAATGGTTATTTTGTTTGGAGCATCGATGAAGAGAAGAAAAATTGAAAGATCAAACGAAGCTCGAACGAAGAATATTTTTAAAGATAATGGCTAAATTTGGATCAAGTAAAAGAGCATTAAAAAGAATTAAATGCAAAAGAGTTAACACAAAAAAGCTCTTGATCTAGTGGTTGGGTGCATGCTTTCTAAGCAAGAGGTCAAGAGTTCAAACCCAACTAGTGGCATTTAATTTTTGCTATATAATATATCAAGCCCAGCTGCCAAACGAGCCTCCAAGCCCAGCCTGCGAAAGTCAGGCCCAAGAGATAAAATGCAAATAGAAGCAGCTTGCCCAACCAGAGAATGAAGTATTACCAAATGTATGTGCAAAATTGATATTTTTGTTGTATCCTAGCACGTGACACTCCACGCTCCAAAATAAAATCAGTCAAGCGCTTGGACCTGTTTGCCTATCCTACTCACAGCAGCACTATTATTTCCTCCAGCATATGTCTGTCTGCCACGTGGCCTGATAAAACGAGGTATCCTAGGGTAGGGGTGCAAACAAGTCGAGCTTTTATCAAGCAACTCGAGCTCGAGCTTGAGCTCGAGCTCGAGCTTGGCTCGATCGAGTCGAGCTTTTATCGAGCTCAAGCCGAGCTCAAGCCCAATATATTGGCTCGAAACATATAATGAGTCGAGCTCGAGCTTTTGATGGCTCGGCTGAGCTTTTCGAGTTAAGTAAATAAGGGCTAATTTGAATATTAACCTAATTATAAATAAGTATTCAAGTTATGGAAATCATTTTGATCAAGTATTCAAGATCTATGAAGCTTATGACGTCTCGTAAATATATTTTGTTGAACTTTTTAGACATTTGAACCTTAACTAGTATTTACTGATTATGTTTCATTTAATGTTAGACTTGTTTCATCTTCTTGACTCTTGAATGTGTGGCATCAGGTGACAATTTAGTCACATTTTGTTCAAGTTAGATACGATTCATTGGTTTAGGTGTATGTCCCTTTTGTAGGGTCTTTATATGATTTTATTCATTTGGGTATTGTATTGTATTTGTTCTTCTTTTTGAGTCTCAAGTCTCAAAGCTTAATCAACTTGTTCAAGAGTTGGAATAGGGGTGTAAATGTGTAATCATGTATTCATATACATATATTCGAGCTTTTCAAGCAAAGCTCGAGCTTTGCTCGGAACTGAATCGAGCCGAGCTCAAGCCTAGATAGTTAAAGCTTGACGAGCTATCGAGCCGAGCTTGAGCCTAGTTTTTGTTTTTGAGCCGAGTTCGAGCCTTGTCAAGCTCGGGCTTGTCTCGGCTCGGTTACACCCCTATCCTAGGGGGAAGGATCAAGAATGTTTTTAATGGATATAAATTGAAGACGCCAGATCCAAGAGGAGGACATCATTATTTTAACACATTAATTTTACACACACACTTTTTATTTTTGTTCAAGTTTTTAGCTTAATATTTTAAGTGCTTATTGTAGTAGCTTATTTTTAAAAGAACTTATTATACTCAAGTATTTTTTTTGCTTATTAATGATAATGATGTTTATGGAGTTTACTTAAGTGTTTATTTCCTTTTCATCTATTTCTTTCTTTTCTTTTTCTTTTTCTCATCTAATAATCTATTTTAGCTTATTAGCTTATTGTAGCTTATTAGATTAGCTTTTTAGTGATAAGCTCTATTATAGCTTTTTCACTTTAAGCTTTTTACATATCTTTTTATCTTGAATAAGCTCTTCCTTATAGCTTATTTTTAGATATAAAAGACTAGCTTTTTGGGTAAGCTTTTCACATAGCTTATTCAATAAGTACTTTTTATTTTTAGTTTCTTTTCAAAAAACTCTTTTATTTACTTAGATTTATTTTCTTTTACAACTTCTTTTATAAAAAAAAATCAAAAAAAAAAGTTTTAATCTTTTTAGCTTATCTTTAGCTTATTTTCTTCTTTAGCTTATTTATTTAGATCTAGTCCTTAAATATACCCAACTCGCGTTTAATCTTCGGATTTGAACAACTTAGTTTTGGATGGATATTGGATCTAATCTTTAAGCTTTTTCTTTGCTTATTTTGTTTAAAGTTTAGTACTTTTTAGATCAATAAGCTTTTCCATAGCTTATTTGATCCATAATATGCTTATTCTCTAACCTTTTATAAAGTTGTGATCTTGCTTAGTTTCTCATCATTTTCATCCTAAGGCGAGGAGCTTAAGGGTTTTATAAGCTTTCTTATTAACTAAAGTTTAAAGCTTTTTAGTCTTAATAAGCTATTTAGTTAATAAAGTCACAAACTTTATTAAATATTGGGTTTTATTAAAGCTTATAAAGAAGTAAACTTTAGGGTTTGATAAGTTTATAAAATCGGGTGGTTTTATTCGTCTCGTATTGTAGATCGGGTTCTATTTTCTTTACTTTCTCTTTTAGCTTGTAGAAAAATGATGTTTGTTGAGCTTATTATTATTATCTTTGTTGGTTTAGTTATGACTATTAGTGAGTAGACTTTTATTATGCTTGTTAAGTGATTGGTGAATTGTGAAATTAGGTGTGGAATATTAGAGATTATTAATTGGTAGCCTTTGGTTTACTTGGTTTGATTTTTAAAAACTTTAATGGGCAAAAGCCGTTAAGGATGTTAACTATTTAACCAAGTAGATTTTATCTAGATAAAAAGTAGGATTTTCAATATAAACCAACGTTGTGAGAAAAATCTACTTTCTAAACGGATAATTAAAGGTTGTTAATTAATAGTTTCCGGATTAATCGATGATTTGAGTAGTTGGTTATTTTAACGGGCAAAAGCCGTGGGGATAATTAATTATTTAAAGTCTACTAATTTTTACCTCGAAAAATAATTGTTTTCAATATAAGCCAATGTTGTGAGGAAATAATTTGTTTCGATGGGTATTAATTACATAAGTGCTTTTAAGGAAAAATCCACACTTAATGAACTTTTCACCACACTTGACAAGCATAGCTTTTTATCATATATTGTTAGTCGGTATTATTTGCTATTAGTTTAATTTTTATCTCACTTAAAATAGTTGCTTTATTAATTAGTATAAAAAGTTTTAAAAATTAGCCTACAAAACCAAACAAAAACAAAAACGACAATCAAGTATCATTTTAAACGAACAAACAAATACATAAAATTCAATTCATCTCTCGCCTAGGAATACGACATCCGGAAGGTTGATTATTACTTGTCCTCAAGTAGTGATTGATTCTTAATCGGGAATACAAAATTTTAAAACTGCCTTTGCTACAAATCGAATCAGTTTTTGGCGCCGCTGCCGGGGAGAGGTGTTACGATTTTTTTGTTTTGTTTTAAGTTTGGTGCCTTGAAGAACCTTTTCTCCCCGAAAAGTTAATTTTTGTAAATTTTCAAAAATCCAAAAAAAATAAAAATCTTAAAAATACAAAAATATTTTTTTTAATTAAACTTTTTCAAAAACACAAAAATATTTTCCTTTTTCAAGATATTTTCAAAAAAGCCAAAAATATTTTTCAATTCACTTTCCTTTTAGTGCATGAGCACTCGATCTTTTTCAAACGAATTAAATTCTCCTCTTTCAAATCCTGAAAGATTAATTCGACAAAGAAATCGTTGTGATCCTTCACATTTATTTAATTTTGAAGAACTTAATATGGTTAATAATAATCAAAACATCAATCAAGAACCGCCTCCTGCGGGTCCCATTCATCAAAATGCGGGCCACGAACTCCGCCCGATGGAGGAGCTTCTCCAAGCACCTATCGAAGGTGTTGGAGATGCTATCGTCGTGCCCGCCATTCTCGCAAACGAATTTGAGATTAAAATCGGCTTGTTAAATCTAATAACAAGCATCTCATTCCATGGTTTTGAGAATGATGATCCACACTCACACATAAAAAGATTCACAAAAATCAAACAAACTTTAAAGATTAATCAAGTTCCTCATAATGTGATAAAATTGATTCTCTTCCCCTTTTCTCTTGAGGGAGCTGCCCGGACTTGGCTTGAAAAGGAACCTCCTGGCTCCATCACAACTTGGGAGGACTTAGTCTCCAAGTTCGTGAATCGTTTCTTTCCTCCCTCAAAAACAACAAATCTTCGAAATGCCATCACAAATTTTCATCAAAACTTCGGGGAGACATTTAGTGAGGCTTGGGATCGTTTTAAGGAGCTTCTAGCTAAATTTCCTCATCACGGATTTTCACCCCTTCATCAAATTGATACTTTCTACAATGGGTTGAATCAAAGTGATCAAGATTCATTTAATTCGGCTGCGGGTGGAAATTTGTTGATGAGAAACACCCAAGAAGCATTAACAATAATAGAAAACAAAGTAAGGGTTCGTACTTCAAGGAACACACCCCAAGCTTCGAGTGCTATTGGTAGTTCATCTCAAAATGACGCCCTAGCCGCTCTTACGAAACAAATCGAAGCTATGGGAAAACAAATTGATAATATGCAAAAACCTTCTCATCCCGTTCATGCAGTAAATCAAAACTGCGAGACTTGTGGTGGTCCACATCCATATTACGAGTGTCAAGCCGCCGGTGGCTACACTCAAGAGGACGTATATGCTACTTCGGGGACCTTTAATCAAGGAAACCGAAATCTCTTAAGCTATCGTTCTAACAATTACCTTGGACCACCCGGTTTCAATCAACCGAACAATCAAAATCAAAATCAATCGAATCAAAACAACCAAAATAATCAAAACAAGAATACCCAAAATCAATACCAAAATCGTCAAAATCAAGGTTATAATCAAAACAACCATGGGCCGAATTTTAATCAAGGAAACAATTATAATCAAAACCAAGGATTTTATCAAAATCAAGGCCCAGGTTTTAATCAAAATCAATTTCAACCTCAAAATGCAAATCAAGCTCCAATTCAATCTTCCACGGATGAATTGTTGAGACAATTAATCTTGAAACAAGAAACTCAAACCCGAAATCAAGAAGTATTAAATCGAAATCACGAGGCTACAATGAAATTAATGCAAGAACAGATGGGCCAAATGGCTAAATTACTTTCCATTGGAAATCAAGGTGGGCTTCCTAGCAACACCATACCAAATCCAAGGGAAGAAATGAAAGCTATAACAACACGAAGTGGTATTACTTTGGCTGGACCCTCATCTCCTTCACCTCCTCCTCCTATTTCTTCTTCTAAGAAGGTGGAGCGAGACCCGGAGACTACCATGGACCATGTGCACGATTCATGTCCAAGAAGTACCGCACGAGTCCCACCTCCGGTTGTCCAGCCACCTACTCCTTCTCCTAAATCGAATGAGATTCCTGAGCGTAATCCTCATCAACCTCCAATTCCTTATCCATCGAGGTTGAACAAGGATAAGCTTCAAGACAAATCTGATATTCAAATCAACAAGTTCTTGCAAATGTTCAAGAAACTTCACATCAATATCAGTTTTGCCAAAGCTTTAGCTCAAATGCCAAAATATGCTAAAATTTTAAAAGATCTCTTAACTAACAAAGAGAAACTTCTTGAATTGGTGAATACTCTTCTCAATGAGAATTGCTCAGCGGTCCTCCTTAAAAAGTTACCCGAGAAACTTGGAGACCCTGGCAGATTCCTCATTCCTTGCGATTTTAGTGAGATAGAGAGATGCATGGCCCTAGCCGATCTAGGAGCCAGCATCAACCTAATGCCTCTTTCTGTGTGGAAAAAGCTATCATTACCAGAACTTACTCCCACTCGTATGACGATTGAGTTAGCTAACCGAACAGTTGCATACCCGGTCGGTATAGCTGAGGATGTCTTCGTACAAGTAGGGAGGTTTACCTTCCCCGCCGATTTTGTTATTATTGATTATGAAGTCGATCCTCGCGTCCCCCTCATCTTGGGGCGACCTTTCTTAAAAACGGCTCATGTTCTAATCGTTGTAGAAGAAGAAGAGCTGACTATTAGAGTCGGGGATGAAAAACTGGTGTTAAGTATTGCTCAAACCGCTAAATATCCTCTTACGCAAGGAGAAGAATCCGTCAATCGAATCGATGTCATTGACATTTCTTGCGAGGAGCATTTTCATGAGGTGTTGAACGTACAAAAGTCCATTAACCCCATGAGTGGCGATCCCACTCCCTCTTCTGAGGCTACCGTCGCTTCTCTCTCCCCATCTCTAACCCCCTTCGGGGACAGTGATTTTCTCTTGGAGGAGACCGACGCGTTTCTTGCTCTCGATGACTCAATTTCACCAGAAATTGATAATGGTATTTACGATTCTGAGGGGGATATTCTTTTTCTTGAACAATTATTGAATGATGATGTTACCAAAGATCCCCCTCCAAAAGAACTTAAAAATGATGAAACTGAAAAGACTAAAACTTCAATTGAAGAACCTCCTGAGCTAGAACTCAAGGACTTACCTTCTCACCTCGAGTACGCGTTTTTAGAGGGTACGTCTAAGTTACCCATAATTATCGCTAAAGACTTGGAGAGTGAAGAGAAGGACAAGCTCATCAAGGTTTTAAAGTCTCATAAGCGAGCAATCGCTTGGAAAATTTCTGACATCAGAGGCATTAATCCAAATTTTTGAACTCATAAAATATTGATGGAAGATGACTTTAAACCTGCTGTCCAACATCAGAGAAGGGTAAATCCAAAAATTCATGAAGTCATTAAAGCAGAAGTTATCAAACTTCTAGATTCCGGATTGATTTACCCTATCTCGGATAGTCCTTGGGTTAGTCCCGTTCACGTCGTACCCAAAAAGGGAGGTATGACGGTGATTAAGAATGATAATAATGAGTTGATACCTACTAGGCTAGTTACGGGTTGGCGAGTTTGTATTGATTATAGGAAGTTGAATGAGGCCACCCGAAAAGACCATTTTCCTCTTCCTTTTATGGACCAAATGTTAGAACGATTAGCGGGAAATGAGTTCTATTGCTTTCTTGATGGATTTTTCTGGATACTTTCAAATTCCCATTGATCCCCAAGACCAAGAAAAGACCACCTTCACCTGCCCTTATGGGACATTTGCTTACCGTCGGATGCCCTTCGGTCTTTGCAATGCCCAGGGTACTTTTCAAAGGTGTATGGTGGCCATCTTTCATGATATGATTGAGAAAACCATGGAAGTTTTCATGGATGATTTTTTGGTCGTTGGGGATTCATTCTCTTCTTGCCTCTCCCATTTAGACATGATGCTCAAAAGGTGCGAAGACACCAATCTTGTTCTAAATTGGGAGAAATGTCACTTTATGGTTAAAGAGGGTATCGTCCTCGGCCATAAGATTTCTAAGAATGGTATCGAGGTGGTTCGCGCTAAGGTAGATGTTATTTCCAAATTACCACCTCCTACCACGGTCAAAGGAATTAGAAGTTTCTTGGGTCATGCCGGTTTTTATCGTAGATTCATAAAAGATTTTTCAAAAATAGCCCGGCCTATGACCCATCTATTAGAAAAAGATACTCCTTTTGTGTTCTCTAGAGAATGTATGGAGTCATTTGAACATCTTAAGAAAAATTTAACCGAAGCTCCCATTCTTGTTGCCCCCGACTGGGACTTGCCTTTTGAGGTAATGTGTGATGCTAGTGACTTTGCTATCGGAGCAGTCTTGGGGCAACGAAAGAACAAATATTTTCATCCTATACACTATGCAAGTAAGACTTTATCAAATGCTCAAATACATTACACCACTACGGAAAAAGAGTTATTAGAGGTGGGTATGCGTTTGAGAAATTTCGTCCTTACCTTGTCTTGTCTAAGACAATAGTGTATACGGATCACTCGGCTTTAAAGTATCTATTTTCTAAACAAGACGCTAAGCCTAGATTGATCCGATGGGTTCTCCTTCTCCAAGAATTTAATATCGAGATTCGCGATAAAAAAGGAGCAGAGAACCTAGCGGCTGATCATTTGAGTAGACTCGAAAATCCTCATAAAGGGGATCTCGATATGGAAATGAACGATAATTTTCCACACGAGTCCCTGAATATGATTTCTCTTAACAATGAAAATGAAACCCCGTGGTTTTCCGATATTGCAAACTACTTAGCGGGTAATGTGCTTGTTAAAAGGTTGTCATCCCAACAAAAGAAAAAATTCTTCAAAGATATTAAACATTATTTCTGGGATGACCCCTATTTGTTTAGAATCTGTGCTGATCAAATTATTAGGCGGTGTGTGGACGGGAAAGAAGCTATGGATATTCTAGAAGCTTGTCACCATGGTCCCACCGGAGGACATCATTGCCCGAACTACACCGCCAAGAAAGTCTTCGATTCTGGCTTTTTTTGGCCCACGATCTATCGCGATGCCCATGACATGGTCAAAAACTGTGACTCATGTCAACGCCAAGGAAAAATATCACAAAAGGATGAAATGCCTCAAAATTCCATCCAAATTTGTGAAATCTTTGACGTTTGGGGCATAGACTTTATGGGGCCATTCCCGTCTTCACGAGGGAACAAGTATATACTCGTGGCCGTCGATTATGTGTCAAAATGGGTGGAAGCCAAATCTTTACCCACGAATGACGCCCGAGTTGTGGTAAAATTCTTGAAACAATTATTCTCCCGATTTGGAACTCCTCGGGCCATAATCAGTGATCGAGGTACACATTTTTGCAATGATCAGTTTGCTAAAGTTATGGAAAAATATGGTGTAAAACATAAGCTTTATACCTCGTATCACCCTCAAACAAGTGGTCAAGTGAAGGTGTCCAATCGTGGCTTAAAAAGAATTCTTGAACGTACCGTAGGTGAGCCTCGAGCTAAATGGGCGGACAAATTAGATGACGCTTTATGGGCTTTCTGTACCACTTTTAAGACCCCATCGGATGTACACCTTATAAGATCGTGTACGGAAAAGCTTGTCATCTCCCCATCGAGCTCGAGCACAAAGCCTACTGGGCTTTAAAATGGTCAAATTTTGATCTCAAGACCGCGGGTGATCACCGAAAGATTCAATTGAATGAATTAAATGAACTTCGTGATCAAGCCTACAAGAATTCTTTGATCTATAAGGAAAAGACAAAGAAGACACACGATGAAAAAAATCAAAAACCGAGAATTCCTTGTCGGTGATCGCATTCTTCTTTTTAATTCTAGATTGAAGATTTTCTCGGGCAAGTTGAAATCCCGTTGGTCCGGCCCATTTACTATTACCGAAGTGTTTCCTTATGGCACCGTTGAGTTACCCCAACCCGGCGGTCCAAACTTTAAGGTAAACGGGCATCAGATCAAGCACTACCATGGAGGGGACATTCCTACCTTGGATGTCCCAGATCTCCATCTTTCCCCCATGGACAACTAATTCGGGGGCGATTCAAGCTCGTGACTCGTTATTAAACAAGCGCTTCTCGGGAGGCAACCCGTGCTATCTATCTATCTATCTATCTATCTATCTTTATTTTTCTTCTAATAAGTGTGTTTTAGATTAGTGTGGGGTTGTGTTTCTTTCCATGTGTGTTTGCAGGTTCCCGTTTTGTTTGATGAATCCCTATGATCGTGAAGACCTCCGTGCTTGTTTTCAAACCCTCCAACACTCGGTCTCTGATCATTTATATGTTATATCTTGGGATAACCCTTTGTCATAATTAAAAATGATTTTTCACCTTTCACACTTAGAATTTTTTTTAACATTCGCCTTTTTCAATTCTAAGTGTGGGGTTAACACCCGTAATTTCTAAACATTGAGGACAATGTTAAGTTTTAAGTGTGGGGTGGATTTCTATCGAAATATGACTTTTCCTGCTTTTGTATGGTCCCCATGCAACCCCGTTTTTAACCTTTTTATTAAAAAAAATAATAATAAAATAAAATAAAATCAAATCAAAAATCAAAAATTTTGAAGCTTTTGCTAGTCTTTTTGATTGAAAAGTTTGCTAGTCTCTTAGACAAGAAGCTATAAAAAGCGAATTCTAGCTCACAAGGCCAAAGGATTTGCAAGTTTCACTGAGTGACTTTAAATATGCATAACTTGATTTCATTAGACGAAGCATTTGCTAAATTAATATACGTTTTGACACCTTATTGATTTTCCGCTGGTGAGAGTAGGAATAGAATTCTGACTTGACCGGGCGTGTTGAGCCCAGCTTGTTCCTTAACCATAGATAATCAAATTATCGGCTAAGCATCCACGGATCTCATTATTTGGGATTTTAAATTTGCGGAGATCGAGAAATGATAGAGTTACTTATGAGTTTAGATGCTGTTGTGGAGTAGATGGTTCTCTTTAGAGCCCATCGAACGCATTTATGGCTTTTGTTCCACAAGATTATTTCACCTCATATCTGTAATAAATAATTGTAGATGTTGAGTTTTTTGCGATAGTTAGTTCTTTATCTTCTTAAAAGAATCTTTGTTTTAAAAATTGGGTACACATCAGGACTCGTAATAAGTAATAAATAAAGTTATGAGTCGCGGTTCGATATCGGACCTTTGGATCCTTATTTCAAAAGTAAGCGTTAGGTCTTGGCTACCCTCTTACTACCTGGACCTCTAGCCGGATCGGGTGAGGTCTTGGTCTAACCCAGACCGATCCCTATTTCATGAAGCCAGAGTCTTTGAATTTCTCCTCGTCGTAACGCCCTTGGATCCTTTATTCTCAAACGTAAGGTCTTGAATTACCCCGAAGCTCAGAGTTCATAGCTCATATAAGTAAAAGTATAAGTGCAAAAAAAAAAAAAAAAAATGATGAAAAAGTCAAAAATATAAGTGAATAAAAATTCCTTGATGTGGACCTCATTTTTGGAGACAATGGTTCTGAGAGAAGATTGATAACTAATTAGCGACTTAGCTTCATATCTTTATCAGAATAAAACCTATCGAAACGAGAAAATATGAAGAAATTCATTTCTCACAAAAATAAAATAAATAGAGGAAAAATAGGAAAATTGGAGCAAAAGGTAATTACACAAGTAACTTCCATGGGTAGTGTTAGCATCTAAAATCATATTTAACAATGATTTCGATTTTACGCTTAGTTTAGGGACTTTTGAAAAATCAGGGACGATGTATTCTATCCGTATGGTCACTCCTCACTAAGTTGTGTTTCCTACTCAGTGATCCTAAAAATGTCTTTTGAAAAATGTGGGAGTTATCGATTGACATAAAAGTTCAACAAACCGTCACACAAAAAGGAAAGTGCTTAATGATATATCTATATATGAAATAAAATGGTTTAAAACGAGGCGTTTTCCAAGCTAAAGATTTTTTTTACCCCTTAATGAACATCTTTCTGTTCTTGTTTGATGTGAGGGATTATTAGTTAAGGGGGTTTAAATTTTTTTCTTCTACTATGTGTGTAATTAACATTGCATGTGGGACTAGCAATGTTTTTAGTGTGGGGTATTTTGATGTGTGATAAAACACACATCATTTTATATCTAAAAATATGTTAAATCGGACTAATAACCATTAGATTTGGCAAATTATATTGCAAATATGTTGGATATGTGTTATTATGACTTGCAGATACAAGGGTTTGAAAACAAAGCAAAAACAGTGATTTTCGGATGAGGTTCGATGATTTTTTCACGTTTTCGAGGTTCGAACGAAGTCTCAAAAATTATCCGAGCACATCATTGGAAAGATCACGAAATATCAAGTCAAATGGTTATTTTTTTGGAGCATCGATGAAGAGAAGAAAATTTGAAAGATCAAACGGAGCTCGAACGAAGAATATTTTTAAAGATAATGGCTAAATTTGGATCAAGTAAAAGAGCATAAAAAAGAATTAAATGCAAAAGAGTTAACACAAAAAGGCTCTTGGTCTAGTGGTTGGGTGCATGCTTTCTAAGCAAGATGTCAAGAGTTCAATCCCCACTAGTGGCATTTAATTTTTGCTATATAATATATCAAGCCCAGCTGCCAAACGAGCCTCCAAGCCCAGCCTGCGAAATTCAGGCCCAAGAGATAAAATGCAAATAGAAGCAGCTTGCCCAACCAGAGAATGAAGTATTACCAAATGTATGTGCAAAATTGATATTTTTGTTGTATCCTAGCACGTGACACTCCACGCTCCAAAATAAAATCAGTCAAGCGCTTGGACCTGTTTGCCTATCCTACTCGCAGCAGCACTATTATTTCCTCCAACATATGTCTGTCTGCCACGTGGCCTGATAAAACGAGGTATCCTAGGGGGAAGGATCGAGAATGTTTTTAATGGCTATAAATTGAAGACGCCAAATCCAAGAGGAGGACATCATTATTTTATCACATTAATTTTACACACACTTTTTATTTTTGTTTAAGTTTTTAGCTTAATATTTTTAGTGCTTATTGTAGTAGCTTATTTTTAAAAAAACTTATTGTACTTAAGTCTTTTTTTTGCTTATTAATGATAATGATGTTTATTGAGTTTACTTAAGTGTTTATTTCCTTTTCATCTAATTCTTTCTTTTCTTTTTTTTTCTCATCTAATAATCTATTTTAGCTTATTAGCTTAGGGTCCTCCTATGCAGGCACCCCATGGGTAGGGGGTGGCTGCACTTTTGCAAAAGGGTGCCTCGATTTCCGTGCCAATCATGGGTATTCAATCATTGGTAATGATTAGTTTCTCGATTTCCGTGCCAAGTTTTTTTACAACTTATTTTTTACCACGTATACCACTTATTTTTACAAGTTTTTTTTACAGTTTTTTGTACATGCTTTTTTTTTTACAAGTTTTTTTATAACTTATACCACTTTTTTATAACTTTTTTTTTTGTTTTACAATTTTACAAGTTTTTTTTTGGTTTTACAAGTTTTTTTATGATATAAATTCAGTTTTAAAACTATTAAAACCGTAGTCGAAAATTTTTGAGGCTCAGTTCGAAGGTTGCTAAAGTGAGATTTTATCCCACTTTGCCGTCCATTCGGTTTTCATCATCGCCGAAAGTTTTAGGCTCAAAAATCATCATCGCCTCGAAAATTTTAAGGCTCAAACCCGGGTTGCAAAGTGAGATTTGATCTCACTTTACCGCCCATTCGATTTTTTATCATCATCGCTCGAAAGTTTTTAAAGTTTTAGGCTCAAAAATCATCATCGCCTCGAAAAGTTTTAGTCATAATCTGACAAAGTCACAGGTCACATGAACTGCACAAAATCACTCACAAAACTACACAAGCCTCACAAATCTGCACAAGCATTACAAATCTGCACAAGCCTCACAAAACTGCACAAGCCTCACAACGTGACAAGCACAAGACTCACCAGCCAGTGTTTCACAAGTTACACAAGTTACACGTTTGAACATGATTCTCACAAATTACCACTGAAAAGTTCACAAGGTGTACTAATATTCTCAAGGTTCACAAGGTTCTCAAAGGCACCCCATATAATCACAGGTGAAAGCAACAACACCAACAACAATCAACCAACAATCCCAGGTGAAAGCAACAACACCAACAACAATCAACCAACAACAATATAATCCTAGGCAGGCACCCCATAAAATAACAGGGTGAAGCAAGCTACACCAACAAGTGGTCCATAAACAACACCAACAACAATATAATCCTAGGCAGGCACCCCATATAATCCCAGGTGAAAGCAACAACACAAACAAGTGGTCCAGATCAACAAAATCAACCAACAAAAGAACTAGTGGTCCGTGATCAACAACAACAATCAACCACCATGTCTAGTTCACCATTTAACACACAAGAGGTAAACAACTTATCAAAGGCTCAGATTATTAGCTTTATAGCTCATGTTGGCTGAAATTCGCCTCGCTAAAACTTTTAAGTTTTTTTAAAAAAAAAATCATCATTGCCTTTTTTATTTCATTAAAGTTGCAAAATGACCTTGAATGGTCACTTTACCATCCAGTAATGAAATTTTTTTAGACCAAAACACTAAGTTTTTTCATTAAAGTTGCAAAGTAAATCACTTTACTATCCAGTAATGCCAAGGATAACGGGGTGCTGCCAAGGATAACGTGAGGTGCCCGTGTGCTTTGCCCACAACAAAAGGGTCCTCCTATGCAGGCAAACCGCAAAACAAAAACATACAAAACATATAAGCTTAAAAAAACTTAAACAAACAGACAAACATCTAAAAGGCAATGATGATTTTTTTTAAACTTTAAAAGAGTTTTTAACAACGAAACATGTAACCACCACAGTCTCACCAAGTACCACCACATCATCACCACAACAAGACAAAACTTTGACAACGAAACATTTTTTTAAGAAAATCAAACAGATTTTACGTTTTTTTATAAATCTCATATTTTTAACAACATATACGCAAGATATAAAAATAGTTTTAGATCCAAAAAAGTTTTAGATCTAAACAAGGTTTAGATCAAAAAGTTTTAGATCTAAAAGGTTAAGATCTAAAAAAATTTTAGATCTAAAAGTTTTAGATCTAAAAATAGATCTAAAAACTTTAAAAACGAAACATACGTAACCACCACAGCCTCACCACTACCACCACATCATCACCACAACAAGTAAAAACTTTGACAACGAAACATTTTTTAAGAAAATCAAAAAAATTAACGCTTTTTACAAACCTTTTTTAACAACATATACGTTTCAAGATCTAAAATAGTTTTAGATCTAAAAACTTTAACAACTAAAACATACGTAACCACCACAGCCTCACCACTACCACCACATCATCACCACTACCACCACAGCATCAACAATCTAACAAGTAAAATACTTGTTAGATACAAATTTTAGATCTAAAATGTTAGATCTAATATTTTAAGAGAGAGAGTAGTGGTGAGGTGTGAGAGAAGTAGAGAAAAGAATATCAACTGCAAAAACAAGCAGAGAAAGAGCGAATATCAACCCCAACAGACAGAGAAACCATACATGCTAACACCGGTTTCACAATGAAACGCGTCTTCACATTAAGAACCACACACGTATACACATTAAAACCACACACGGTTTCAAGATTTAAAACATTTGTATTTATAAAAAAAAAGAAGTTAATAACGTTTTTTTAAAAGTTTTTTTAAGAAAATGTATTTATAAAAAAAGTATTTATAAAAAAGTTTTTATAAGAAAAGTATTCATAAAAAAAAGTATTTATAAAAAAGTTTTTATAAGAAAACGTTTTTTTAAAAGTTTTTTTAAGAAAATGTATTAATAAAAAAGTTGTTGTGTTTTTATATTGTATAGGGTTCGGATGAAGTTGATTTAATTAATTGTGCGATCTACTGTTGAATCGATTGGTTATTATTATTGAAAAGTAAAACGATAGAGGCTATAAGTACTTTATCGAATTTTTGTGTTCTAGACATGGGACGTCTTCACGTGAAGGTTTAGAAGATGAACTTCAACAGCAGACTAGTACCGACAAATGTAATTGCCCATTCAGATTACTAGCTAAATTTATAAAGCGTTTTAATGGTTGGATATTGAAGGTTAAGTGTCCGGGGCATAATCATAATTTTCCAGACTCGTTGCATGGTTTTTCACGGCCATGCGAAAAGAAAGTGAGTTAGTTTTTGTGAGGCAGATGACAAAATAGCGTGTAGCACCACGAATTATACTTTCTTCAATAAAAGAGATGAATCCTAATAACGGTTCTATCATTAAAACGGTGTATAATGCACAAGAAAAGATACGTCGCGACACCGTGGTGATTTGACTCCGATACAACCGCTTTAGTACATTTGCGACATAAAGGTTATACATATTACCCTAGGATAAATGACCACACAAATGAGCTCGATGAAATATTTTTTGTTCACCCGATGTCATATGCCCTGTGGACAACATATCCGGAAATCATGCTGATGGACTCCACATACAACACCAACATGTTTAAACTGCCATTCTTTACAGTTGTTGGGGTTACTCCAACAAACACAACATTCTCAATGGCGTTTAACTTTTTGGACAAGGAAAAAAAGCCAAATTTCAAATGGGTGTTGGAATGTGTTAAGTTGGTGATACAAGAACAATACTACCCGGGTTATCGTCACCGACAGAGATTTAGCGTTGCTTGGGGCATGCGCAGAAGAATTCCAAACGCTAACAGATTACTTGCCGATGGCGATCAATCAAAATGTGCTAAAGCATTGCGCAAATGCAGATTCGATACGCTAAAGGAGTATGAGTCCGTTAGATTGACATGGGATTCGATGATTACAAACCGACCGAAGAAGTGTTCAGCATTATTATCAGACCTACGTGGTTTATTGGTCCAAAAGGGTACTTAATTGTTATTTAATAATACATTTTTTATTATTATTTAATAAATAACTACTCGGATTGTTTTCTCACTTTAGTAATTCTTTGTTTTCTCAGATGTTTTCCGTATTTTCGTAATGGTCGAGATTACGACCGCATGTTTGTGTCGTACATTACCGATCAATATCGCAGCTTCGGCCAAACAACAACATGTAGAGTTGAGGGTCAACACGCGCTGTTGAAGTTATACTTGGGCTCCACACAGTCCAGCTTAGACACGTTGTTGTGTTCGGTCGATAAGATTATAGCGGCAAGCAAGAAACTGCGATACGAGCCTCTTTGAATATAAGCAAAATCAAGAAACTGCATGCTTGTAAGAGCACTCTATTTAACGAATTGCGGTATAATGTTTCAATGGATGCTTTAAGGCTCATACTCGCAGAAAGTAAACGGGATGTTGACCCACATGCATGTGGTCATCGATGTTAGTGTATGGTTTACCATGCTATCACCAACTGTATTGGCTTCAAGCAAACGGTATGTATTTTAAAATTTATGCCTATCAAGTTATTCTTCCCGTCAATACCGATAATTTTAACTAGTTACTTTTTTCGAATACAGGATTGCCAATTCCGCTTGATTTTGTTGATAATTTTTGGAGAACAAGAGCGTCACTGCCTGTTGTCCGAAATACTCAAGAGCCTGATGAGCCTGAATATCCTCAAGAGCCTCAAGGGCCCGAAGAGCTGAATATTTTTTTGTCAAGATGACGCTGAGAAATTCCAAAGTGTTTATACCAGAGCATCGTCGTTTGTCAAAAGAAATATGTTAAACATGCTCGAGGTATATACGCCTGAACTGTGTCAGCCCCAACAACTGCTGTTAAAGAAAGTAATCGTGGACGACCGAGCGCAAAGGACAACAAATCCAAGTCTAAACCAAATATCCCGGATTTGAACGAAGAACCCCCACAAGGCACCGCAGAAGCTACACAAAACCTAAAAAGTCCCAGAAGTAAATAAAGAATCTGCGAGACACAGTTCTTATGTGGGAGAGCCTTCTAACGTCCCCACTTAAACGAAGGACCTAACGAAGGACCTAGCGAGGCGACTTAAGACACCACTTGTACGTTCCGATTACTTTAGCGAATATTGTATGACTGAATTCCAAATTTTTTTCCGACGCTGATCCTAGGGATCTTTAACGTGAGTGATGGAAATTGTGGCTATCGAGCTCTTGCCATAGGTCTTGGCCATCGCAAGAAATGTGGCCAGAATTCGAGCTCTTGCCAGGGAAGAGGTAGACAATCACGAGGAAGTTTACAGGGAAATGTGGGGTGAATATTTTACATCTACACGTAACTCGATGAATTGGTTTAACGGCAAAGACCCGACGTTATTGGATGAGTATGCCAGAAATGGGAGTGGTTATTGCTACAGCTCTTAACCGTCCTATTGTATGTATATCCAATTCACAATCTCTTTTGTGTCTTCCGCTGAGAGGTTCTCCCAATTCAGCAAAAATATTGTCTCCGGTTGTGATTCTTCGTGTGGGGAACGACGAATGTGCTCACTTCGTTCTTGCGGTTCTTGATGAAGACTCACCACTCCCGTATAATCACCCACAATGGAGATATATTAGAAATGCTGTGGCCGTGTCATGGGAACATGTGTTTGCTAAACGACAGAGGATGTTTAGATATACGTGAGAAAACGCTATTGATTTATATTGTAAATGACAAAACATGTATAGACGATTAATGATTTATATTGTAAATGACAAAACATGTATAGACGACACGATTTATAGCAAACGACTCATCATCTTTTGTTACAGATTTCGCCCTCGCCCGGTTCTTCCTCATCTTTGTTAGGAATCGGATGACATTCAGTGGAGGGACATTCATTGTGTCAACCACACACCCGCTCGTGTTGAGAGTCCAGATTATGTGCTTTCTTTACAATCTTATGTGCCTCCCTCTCCGCCTATATCTCCAGCTGCAGATGAGGACAATTTTATACACCCGCCCGGTTCTTCCTCATCTTTTGTTACAACCGCTCGCTGACGAGTACGAGCGAGAGATTGACGGATTGAGGAGACGCATTTAGTTAGAGTCTCGTAGGGACAGATGGCAGCATCATTGAGCAACTACGCCTCGGCGATTGATCTTAGTTTTTAGTTATATTGTAATTTTGTGAACCATGTATCAACTATTAATCTATAACAAGATTGGTTATTGTGAACCATGATATTACTAATTTATGTTGTGAATAATTATACAAATTCTTTTGGCCAGATGCAACAACAAAATCCTTACTTGTGTCGTTGTCAACGTGGATTAATAATTGAAAGAACATCTCACAAGCCCAAAACTTGTGGTCTGAAGTATTATGCATGTCCTTTCTCAAAGGTAAATAATTAAACGTTTGCTTATTTGCGTAAATATATCAATAACTTGTTTGTTTAGAATATATTTCTTATAATTGTTTCGTCATGTAACAGCCAGGGACTAAAGACTATGGGTGTCGATACTTCATGTGGAAGGAAATATTTCAACAAAAGTACTTTGGTGAAGCTTCTTCTTCAACGCAGTGCTCAAACAGCGAAACTAAAGATACAATGATCAACATGCTATGGTGAAAACAATTTGTTGAAGGCAAAAATAAAGGCGTTGGAGGCATCACTGGAATTGGCAAGAAATCCAGTTGATCACGCATGTCAGCCGAGTGGAATACTCTATGAGCTTATAAATGACATTAATAATCTTCATATGGAGTAGATTTCGTTGTAATATTGAAAACATTGTTGTTTTACTTGTTTAATGTTTTAATGTCTAATGTTTTATTGTTATTGTTTAATTAAATGGAAACAAACACACAATTAAAAAGCATAACGTAAAATAAATATCATATAAAAACACTACACAATTAAATACACTATACATATAAAAACACTACACACATTAAATACACTATACAATATACCTAAATTAAACACTACACACAATTAAAAAAAAAAAAATCAAAAGTCAAAAGTCGCCGCCGTACGGAAGGGGACCCACCCTACTTGAGGTGCCTGCCAAGGAAAACGTGGGGTGCCTGCGTAGGCTTACCCTTAGCTTATTGTAGCTTATTAGATTAGTTTTTTAGTGATAAGCACTCTTATAGCTTTTTGACTTTAAGCTTTTTACATATCTTTTTATCTTGAATAAGCTCTTCCTTAAAGCTTATTTTTAGATATAAAAGACTAGCTTTTTGGGTAAGCTTTTCACATAGCTTATTCACTAAGAACTTTTTATTTTTAGTTTCTTTTCAAAAAACTCTTTTATTTACTTAGATTTATTTTCTTTTACAACTTCTTTTATTAAAAAAAATCAAAAAAAAAAAAGTTTTAATCTTTTTAGCTTATCTTTAGCTTATTTTCTTCTTTAGCTTATTTATTTAGATCTAGTCCTTAAATATACCCAACTCGCGTTTAATCTTCGGATTTAAACAACTTAGTTTTGGGTGGATATTGGATCTAATCTTTAAGCTTTTTCTTTGCTTATTTTGTTTAAAGTTTAGTACTTTTTAGATCAATAAGCTTTTCCATAGCTTATTTGATCCATAATATTGCTTATTCTCTAACCTTTGATAAAGTTGTGATCTTGCTTAGTTTCTCATCATTTTCATCCTAAGGCGAGGAGCTTAAGGGTTTTATAAGCTTTCTTATTAACTAAAGTTTAAAGCTTTTTAGTCTTAATAAGCTATTTAGTTAATAAAGTCACAAACTTTATTAAATATTTGGTTTTATTAAAGCTTATAAAGAAGTAAACTTTAGGGTTTGATAAGTTTATAAAATCGGGTGGTTTTATTCGTCTCGTATTGTAGATCGGGTTCTATTTTCTTTACTTTCTCTTTTAGCTTGTAGAAAAATGATGTTTGTTGAGCTTTTATTATTATTTTGTTGTTAGTTATGACTATTAGTGGGTAGACTTTTATTATGCTTGTTAAGTGATTGGTGAATTGTGAAATTACGTGTGGAATATTAGAGATTATTAATTGGTAGCCTTTGGTTTACTTGGTTTGATTTTTAAAAACTTTAACGGGCAAAAGCCGTTAAGGATGTTAACTATTTAACCAAGTAGATTTTGTCTAGATAAAAAGTAGGATTTTCAATATAAACCAACGTTGTGAGAAAATCTACTTTCTAAACGGATAATTAAAGGTTGTTAATTAATAGTTTCCGGATTAATCGATGATTTGAGTAGTTGGTTATTTTAACGGGCAAAAGCCGTTGGGATAATTAATTATTTAAAGTCTACTAATTTTTACCTCGAAAAATAATTGTTTTCAATATAAGCCAATGTTGTGAGGAAATAATTTGTTTCGACGGGTATTAATTACATAAGTGCTTTTAAGGAAAAATCCACACTTAATGAACTTTTCACCACACTTGACAAGCATACCTTTTATCATATATTTTTAGTCGGTATTATTTGCTATTAGTTTAATTTTTATCTCACTTAAAATAGTTGCTTTATTAATTAGTATAAAAAGTTTTAAAAATTAGCCTACAAAACCAAACAAAAACAAAAACGATAATCAAGCATCATTTTAAACGAACAAACAAATACCTAAAATTCAATTCATCTCTCGCCTAGGAATACGACATCCGGAAGGTTGATTATTACTTGTCCTCAAGTAGTGATTGATTCTTAATCGGGAATACAAATTTTAAAACTGCTTTTGCTACAAATCGAATCAAATATATTTACCAACAAATTTATGTGTAAATGTTTTCAGGAGTAAACATACATGAACAACAAATAACTCCTTCAGAGAATGTTGACCCCATGATTACTAGCATGGTAATAAAAGGGAGATGTATATCTATTTGGCATTCTCACAAGTTGAATGAAGAACATGATCCATACAGTTTGGATTTTGTTTCGCAAGATGCGGAAGTAATTTGAATTTATACGCGCATAATTTATATATATTGAAAGGTACTTATCATATACTATAACATTTGTAACCGTATAAACAGTCCAATCAAATCCAAGTCTACATCAAAAAAGAGCTGATGTTTAAATTTGAACCACTTTTACAAGAGGGTCAATGTTATATCATCTCAAAATTTGGAGTGGCCAAAAATGGTGGTAGATTACCGTTGTTACCCCACAGGTACAAAATTTGTTTCTACAAAGGGACCGAAGTGACCATAGTTGAGCAAATATACGATAATTATGTTGGTTTTATTAACGAGCCATTCACTCATATCTTGAACACAAATAATGAGTATCATGAACATGATTGTGTAGGTATGTGTTGGTTGCTAGAAAATTTTGTAATTTTATATTCAAAAGGTGATATTTTAATCTTCCTTATTTTCGTTATTGTTGGCAGATGTTATAGGAACAGTAGTAGCTATTGGAAAAATTGTACCTGTCAATAGCCATGGTGGCCGGAAGATCTGCATGAGTGTTGTGATTGAAGATGCTCAGTATGTGTTATTCGTATTTATTTACACAAAATATTATATTAATGGTGCTTTTATAATTTAAATAAACACATATCTATTTCACTCCACACATGTCTTTTATGATTGATTGTACCTTTTGGGATAAATAGGCATTATTGTAGAATGATTACGAAGAGAAACTTGATCAACTTGGACATATAGACTTTCTATTGGTGTTGGGGAAAGTCAAATATTGGGATAGTAAGTTTTTTTATTTGTTTTTTTAATTTAGCAAACCATAGCCGCCATTAAAATAAGTATGTTTTTTCATTCATATGATTTCATTAAACTTACACATAACGCAGATACGCCATCTATACATAACGCTTTATTTGGCACGAAGATTTTTATTAATAGGGATCTACCGCCGTTGGTTTCATTCCGGAAAATGTAACGTGAAGAATACAAGTTTATATAAATAAGTACGTAATTTGTTTAAAGTTAATAAAATTCATACATAATACAGCTACGAATCGCAAGAGGGATATGACCCTAGGGAATCAAGATTGAATCCTACGACCAGTGTCACCATGTAGTTACACAGCGGAATTCATGCAAGGATGCGTGAAAAGATTGGTAGGCATGATTCGCAGCATTGATCCGGTAAGTCTGTAAATTTTAATTTGATTATTGATGTAGGTGTTTCCAACTGAAACGTGACATTCTTTAAACATCAACAAT
Source organism: Chrysanthemum makinoi (assembly GCA_910596185.1). Lineage (NCBI taxonomy): Eukaryota > Viridiplantae > Streptophyta > Magnoliopsida > Asterales > Asteraceae > Chrysanthemum > Chrysanthemum makinoi. Next base: position 72,800,388 of record OU343222.1, on the reverse strand, counting down.
GTTTATCTAACATTAATAACACAATCAGGATATATGTTGCGTTGTTTATGCGACATTTCACAGAATATAGTATGAGAGTGGTTGGACTTACATTGGTTGCAAAGTATGCAATACAAAAGTAACACCAATAACGGGGAAAAGGAAGCTCCAGTTCAAAGAATAAGAATCAGTTATGGCATTGCAGAACCCACGGAGAAACATACGCAGTTGCATCCATGTACGAAATACAATGTGTTGAAATATATTATTGACGATGTAAGATGTTTTCACTTATCGTATTTTAAAAACAAAATAACTTAATCATTAATATATGTGCAGGTTCAAAATCATTGTTCGAATATTCGATGAAAGTGGATCCGCACAAGTGATTATTTTTGACAAGAATGTCCATAGGATGATTGGGTGGAGATAATGGAAAAATAAGGCATGGATACAGATGAATATTTTCCGAATGAGCTCAATGCAATAATAGGGAAACCGTATTTGTTCAAAATCAAATACACCGAATTTAACCACAACAATAACATGCATATATATCGAAGTGAGAAAGTCACGGAAGATGCAGAAATAATTAATCACTTCAAAGATGGTTTCCTAATTGACGAGGTTTAACATATTCTTTGTAAACATAAACTAAATGAAATGGTTATAATTACAATATAATTGTCACTTTTGGAATATTATTTAAAAAATAACATTCTTTCATATTTTACAAAACAGGATTCTTGGTGATGAGTTGCAAGGAGCTGAAAATGAATTAGAAGATTTAGAATCAGAAAATGAAGATGCAACAGAAGACTCACATATTAGTGAAGAAAAGGCCGAATGTGAAGAAGATGTAGTAGATGAAGATGAAATTGCTAATAAAAATGTGGATTACAACAACGAAGAAGCATTAGATGGTTTATATGATTTTTCAAGACGACGTGGAGACACACGAGTTTGCGACAAAAGAAACAGAAGATGAATTTACAACAACGATTTCGAATGAAAATGAGGTATGATACATTATGTTTTTAAAAAAAACTAAGACACAAAGAAATACCATGAGTTTAAATCTAAATTTGTGAATCAGTTGACTAATATTTTTACAGGATGGGAAAAATCATAATGCAACTCCTGTCAAGAAAAGACCACACTCGGCGAAAGATCCATTAGAAAGTGGAATAGAATATGAGAATGAAGAAAACAATTTAGCAAAATGAATTGTACCAAACATTTTGGAGTAGTATATTTAATTATCTTCACCAAACATGTTTTGAATATTGTTTAAACGATTTTCTCCTGGATTATTTTTAATTATTGGATATTGTTTGGTTCTGGATTTATTATGAAAACATGTGTTTAAAAGTTTATTTAATATATATTGATTGTTGGTGTTGATGGTGTTGTTGTGTCACTCCAACAATATTGGCAGTTGTATTTACAATCCTGCTATATGAAATTAACAACTTCAAAGCATTCTATTCAATTTTTAAAAAAGATACAACTTATCGACTATCTGTAAATATACAAAAATCATATTTGAATATAAAACAAAACACAATATAACACACCATAAAATAAAACACAAAATTACAACTAAACATCAAATTTTGACATAAGATTAACCAAAACGTATTTAAGTTGCATAATATCACATCTAAAATATATTCTTAATACAGTTCATAAGCATATACACACCCACTACTAAAAGTTTCTTCATGTCACCAAACATAAGCATCTAACCAAAAAAACAACCTTAAAATGTCATTCATGAAGCGTATCCTTTTTCCTAACAAACATGGAAAACAGGATACTCCAAATCATCATCAGAATTTATAAACATGAACTCAAACCTTATCATCTTTCCATACTAAAACAAACAATCTTCAAAAAAATGGCCCGAGTCACCTAATGCATTCACATGATTCACTCTGTATGGATTCTCTCTATGATAATCAATCTTAATTCGCATCATGTATTATACTGCATCATGCCTAAACAGTGCAGCTTGAAAAAAATGAATAGGACGATTAACAAGAAAATCAGCTGGAATAGCCTGTTGTTTAACAATTACCAAAAACAAATATAATTACCAATTCTACTATAAATGCATAGAAAAAAATAAACACAAAACTCAAACTTACAAGTCGAGAGAACGCCAGAATTTCAGAAGACGTTTTGTAAAAGACATCAGTTGTCTCACCAAAATGATCAAGGTGACCAAACCATTGGCAAATGTGCTGCATTCGCTCATCCCCTGTTTCAAATATATCAAAGTAAATCTTAAAGATATATGTTAAAACATATTATACCTTATAATTAATGATAACAACCGAATAAGATTATGAGATTACTGAATAACAAACAAAAAACACATAAACTGCTAGATAGAGAACCTGCATCTTGATCATCAAGATCATGTTGTGGAAAAAACAACTGCCTCACACCCAGAAGCTGCCCCCGTATCTTTGCCCTACCATCAACACCAAATACGGTTATATTCAAGCTATTATTTTCCAATTTAGTAAAAACAATAACATCCCCAAACTTAATATCGGAATATTGAAGAGCATCCAACCACATTTCCTCATCCATAACATACACAGCATTATCAACATGACCTCCTTCATGCAAAATTAACATCCACATTAAACTCCATTCCTTCAACAACAACAACAACGGTAGCTTCCAACCCAATACCAGCTAGAAAATTTGCGGGCAATGTCTGAGACAACAACATGATTCACAATTATAACAAATAATAAAGTACACTTAATGGTAAAAAATCGTAAACAAAAATATGTAATTCTTATAAATATATAAATCAAATCACCTGTGGAATATGAGGGTATGGCAGCCTATAACTCTGAAACCTTATATGACGACTTTCTACACCAGCATATTCCTCAACTTCCAACCCATGAGAGTCATAGCTAGTAAGGTAAAAAGAGTCATCGCCTTCTTGAACAAAGTGTAAGATATGAACATCCGCATACATGTTTTCATGAACAAATTCTACCCATTTGTTACCTAAAATCCTAATGGGACCTCCAAATGGGGCAACAATCCTTACTTTTTTCTGTTGTCTTTGAATCGCAATTAAATATAAATGCCGATTCCCATTAAAAGCAAGGTCAGCAAATACTTGAGGAAGCTAGAGAAACCCAGGGTACACATATATGTTTGGTCGCACCACAAACTCAATTGGCATGATTACCTTCTAAAACAGTTACAAAAATATTAAAACTCTACTAATTTTATGAATAAGAAAGAACATTAAAAAAAAGAAACGCAACAAACATGTAAAAAGTTATACGCAAAAATAAATTTATACCAACAATGGTAAAATCAAACAAATATGTCCACATAACAACATTTCAAAGGTAATAAGAGCAATAACTCCATATCGCGAAAGTGTGAAATTATTATTAATCATGATTACAAATAAAAATAAAAACAACTAATACTTCAAGAACTATAATTGGCCTTATTAACTTATAAATATTTTAAAAAATGAATATAGTAACAAATTATAGCAAACAACCAATGAGGGTAAATCATTGTGCAATTAAACTTAGGGTTTTGACTTTCTACTAAACCTGGCAATTTCAAAACAGAATATGATAACCAAGACTCCAATACTAATTTAATTGAGAAACCTAAATGCCCACAAAAAGGTCCAATAATATTTGGTGCAATCAAACTTAACACAATAACATTTTATCAATAAAATACTAAAAAACAAAACAACACCAACTGCGAAACAAATGCATTGAACTATAACTATATAATATGGAACAACCATGAAGAACCAATTGCATTACCTGTTTCAAGTAGATGACCGAAAAAAAAGCCCCAAATTAATGTTGATGATTAAGATAAACAGACAAGTTGGCCACTATTAAGTACAGTAACTTATGTATGATTTGATATGTGTGTAGTGTCAGCTACTAAAAAGTGTATGGAGTAAGTTATGTATCATTTGATATGTTTGTATTGTTAGTTACTAGAAAGTGAAAAAAAATTCCCAAATAGATTTTGGACTATTATATAATCAAACAAACAAAATATAAACTAAACAAATCCCATTACATGTTAAATATTATAATCCATTAAGCCAAGTTTTATAGTTATATATCTTACAAACAGCCCAAATGACATATACAAAACTGATCCATCACACTAAAAAAATTATATCCCAAACATCAGCCAGGTTAATTACATGGAAAACATAACATTTGAATATACAATGTAATGACATCCAGCAAATAAAATTAATTATTAACAGGTAAATAACCAACAAATTTGGCAACACAATGCGAAAACATATTACCTAATAATATCATTTACTAATATTCCATAGAAGCAAATACAAAAGATACTAATTCAGACACATTATAATTACATGGAGTAGTTAGTCATACAAACAAAAAGCATATCAAATGTAAACCCATAATAACCCACTAATAATTGTTTAAGTTAAACATACATTAAGCAATGACAATATCATCCAATTGTCATAACAACATCCCCTTGCTTTTCAATACTTCAACATCTATTGTAAACTTGAGCATCTGATTCTCATCAACCCCCAGTTCCTTCATGATCGATTTCCATTCTCCAAGCATAACAACATGATCATTAAACTCCTTGACTCTTGTTCTGTCAATGTACTTCCGAAAGACAACGTCCTTCTCAAATGAGGAATTCAAATGACACAATCTGGCCTTCGTTGTATCGTCTGGACCAGAAAAGTTGTATAGCTTATCTCGGTGAACAAAACCAGCTGGAACTGTCTGTTCAAATGTATACAACACACAATCATAAATTCAAACAAAACAAAAAGATATATAAAAACAATATACACATCAAGTATAAACTTACAACATAACCCTTCAAACCAGTTGCACCAATCTTCTTAAAAAAACTGCACCCATCATCATCAGTGTTGTTTGATAAAAATGTATTTGCTGCGCTTGAAATCCCGTGCTCCTAAAAATATATAAATAAATGAAATAACAAAAAACATATATCAAATAATTTTAACAAACTTTTAAATACCTTCAACAAACTCTTGGAAACATGAGTTTTTCTTGTCCTTTTAGAAGATAGAACAACCTACTCATGTTCAACATACTTCTCAGAAACAGAGGCAACATCATCTTCCACTTTACAGCAATTCATGATCGGACCCTACAATTATTTACCATGCAAATATAATGATTATCAAAACACTATGACAAATAAACTATATGAAAAAATAAAAGTATCTAAATATACTAACCAGCTCAAACACAGGGGCATTGAAACCAGAACTTTGATTCCTAGCTGCCTTAACCCGCGCTTTATTCCAAAACTTAGAATCTAATACACAATTATATATCAAAATACATGTACACACTAGGAAATAAAATATTTCATAAAAATATCATTAATAATAATAATAATAATAATAATAATAATAATAATAATAATAATAATAATACTAACAATGAAACTACAAAAAATAATAATAAAAAGGGCGGGAAAACAACTTACATTCAAATAGGGAATCTTCGCAAAAGCCAGTAGCATCATGGATAGTAAGAATAAAATTATGACCAGCAAGAAAATACAGAACAAACTTTTGAGTGCCATCGATCATATGTTTCTTTCAAAACTGTTCCCATTGAAACCCGCGAAAACCACATGGTTCATCACCATCAAATTCCAACAAAACCCTCATCCAACCATCACATGTCCTAACACTATACAAAGTCTTATTCTTAAACACATACTCTTTAAACAAACTTTTTGGCACCGACTGCAAACAGGAAACCAGTAAACTATATATTTAGATTAACAAGAATTGCAAAAACAAAATATAACAACACTTCAACAAAACTAAACCAAATACATAATGTACCTGTCTAAACAAACTCATTTCCGTACTCTTTGTAACACAACTACCCAATTTGTGACCACCTTCTATGTTAAGGAAACCATAACCATTATTACCATGCTCATCAAAATGACTCAAAAGAACATACTGAGCACTTCTTACATCGAATAAAACACTCCAACCATGCTTAAGCTTATTTTCTTCAACATATTTTTCCATTGTTCACCATATATCATGCCCAAAAGACCATCAACAGAACGAATCTTAAAATCATAAACCTTATTCACAAACTTTGCAAACAACCATTCACAACATCTACTATCAGTTAGCTCAAACAACTTTAGTGGGACTTTGATACCATTTTCATCACCATTTTTAAATGTAACTAAAAACGACATCTGTAACGTTTAAGAAACATATTATTATTCATACGCATGAACACAAAAACCAAACTCAACTACATTATTTTTTTTTTGCAAAACTAACATAAATAATAGTGGAAATTTCAATTAGTACAATAAATCAAATAAAACACTCCAACCATTCTTATGCTCATTTTATTAAACATACTTTTCCCATTGTTCAGCATATATCATGCCCAAATCACCATCAACATCACGAATCTTAAAATCATAAACGTTATTCACAAACTTTGCAAATAACCATTCACAGCCTCTACGATAAGTTATCTCAAACAACTTTAGTGGGACTTTGATACCATTTTCATCACAATATTTAAATATAACTAAAAACGATATATGTAACGTTTAACAAACATAAAATTATTCACACCAACTAACTTTGCTACCATTCACAACAACATCTGCAAACTCTATTTAAAAAGCATCTGTATGTGTAACAAAACAACCGAAAACCGTAATATGTACATAAACACAATCACCAGAGACAAACGCAATAACAAACTTCATAAAAATAACATAAATAAACTTACATAACAAAAAACGCACAGTAACACAAACTAAAAAATAAAACCTCACTCACGCGCTTCATCATATGCTATTTAACAAATGTAGATAAACTTAAATTTGATATTAAATACATAATAAATAGTTCAAACACACTACAAAAAACGCAGGGGAACACTGACTAAAAAGTATATATAAACTACAAACACATAAAATACCATTCACATTAATATTCTGATTTCAAGAATCCAGCACAAATAAGGCACAATAATTGAGGTTTTACAAATTAGCAACAATAAACTATGCAATAACAAAAAAAACATATACATCAAACAACATATACCAACAAACACATACATAATATTAAATATAAACATGCAGTCTAAAAGTTCGTTTTTAACACCAAAAAAAAAAGGAAACATAATAAAAAACAAATTTCAACTTTAATTAGTCTAATGCAGGCTAATCAAAATCAATCTTGGTAAAGAAACTAACATCGTACATTGGCAAAAATAACAACTGGATTCGTGGAGTTGATTTGCACTTCGTGATCCTAGGAAGTTAAATAGTTTGGAACTAAATATAATACTTATTAGGTGTACAAATATAATAATATCTTAATACAAATTAGGTGTACAATATATAATAATATCTAAATATAAAAACACTACCATATTATTTAAACAACAAAAAACTATAAACCAAAAATATAACAACAATTCATAAAAAAAAATGTTATTAATTGAAATTAAAATATCTTAATACAAAACTGAAAAATAATTATTAAAAAAAAAACATAACGTTAATCATCCGGAAAAAAATCTAAATCAATCATATAGTCATCATCAATATCATGCCCCGAAGCCTGCATCTGCCCAACTAATGTTGTTACTTTAGCCAATTTTGATAAAAGTTTTTTCATATCACCTAACGCTGATTAGTCGATTGCCAAAATAAGACTTTAACCAATAATCAACAAGCGTTCCAACATTATTTACACCTGCAAATGATATTAACACGACTAATTACTTAAGAACAAAACGATAATATTAAAAAACATACACAAAAAATTACCTTCATTATTTGGTTCTTTACTTTCGCTATCTTTGGAAACAATTTCCTTTGATGAAGATTTATCATCCATACCTAAAAGTTTTATAAAAAATATACGACACAAAGTAACAAATGTTAATATTTATAACTAATAAAATCAAAAACCCTATAAACAAAAACCGGGCTTGGGCCTTTTAACCTAACCTATTTTAAAACAAAAATACAATACGAAAATCAAATTAAGAAATTCAATTTAAACCAAAAAATAACCCTAACCAGTATTGGGCGTAATAACCAAACATATTTTACAAACAAAAAAAAAATAATACATATTTTCTTAATATAAAAAACGCTTACTTAGTCATTAAATTAATTCATCTAAGAAAGCATTATGTAAATATAGACACAAAAATCAAATTAACAAATTTAGTTTAAACCAAAAACAAAAATGTATAACTACAGTTAAGTGTTACATTGAAACCAATTTAATATTTATGTATTAATTAATCTATTAACATGTATATAACAAAACAAATATAAACAGCAGCATAACTACCAAATATACACATTATTATATTACATAAAACATAAAAAATCCTACTATATGAAAAGATTAGAAAAATAACAACATGTGCAAAACTGTTTAGGTATGAAAACACTATACACATACTTAGAAACTTTTTACCTAAATCATGCATCTCACATTCATTTATTACTTAAACTATTAATATGAATATAACTCTATACAAATTATTTAATTCAAAAAAACAACATAAAAAAAATAAACATACAATATGAAAAAATAATAAACCAGGAACTAAATTAAACAAGGAATTTATCAAGAAACAACAAACGTAATGTATAAAGAAGCTTTATTTAGGATATAATGTTCATGTACAAACAATTTAACACTACAATAATAAAAATCATATCACAATTAAAATAGCAAAATGACTAAATTACACTTTGAATTAAAACAAGCAAAGGGTCATTCAAGCTTGGCGGGCTTAAACTATCTAGGTATATATATATATATATGTATATATATATGTATATATATATATGTATATATATATATATATGTATATATATATATATATATATATATATATATATATGTATATATATATATGTATATATATATATATATATATATATATATATATATATATATATATATATATATATGTATATATATATATATATATATATATATATATATATATATATATATATATATATATATATATATATATATATATATATATATATACACACCTATGGTTTCCGATGCGGGCATGTCTAATAATTATCGTAGACATAATTTACTATAGTGAAAGAAGGCGGGTAATCGTAAAGAAGTTTTTCCATAAAAATTATATAACATATCTAAAAACTAAAAAACGTGTCTCAATACTGTCTTGTACAAACACAACTATTTTTTTATGAATCTGGTTATTTAACCCAACACCGTTTAAGGGGTCCAATAGTTTAAGCATCGTAGGTATGTTAATTATTTAACCGAACACCGTTTAAAATTTCTTGTAAGCCCAGAAGATGTAGTAAAGTATACATTTATTTAAATTTGTATTTATCAACACATGAGTGTGCTCGTATCATTTTCCAATATAAGCGTTCAAAACAAAAAGAATGAAAATGGCTAAGTGAAACAAAAATATATTATATTACTACAAATATCATGAAACTAACTACATCTAATTGATAACGACTTTTATCTGTTTCTATTAAAGGAATGGATATGAAGACACATTTCAATATAGTAATCCCATTACCGAGAAACTTTCTAAGATGCTCTGGCCAATAATCTAAACCTTGACTGTCATAAGGGGCATCACCTCTACATTTTCGTTTCTTAGAACCTCGATCTCTATCATTACTGCTCCCTGAATTCAATCTCACATCACCCATGTTTGCAGCTTCCACCAATAAAACATCTCATATGTTGCATAATCTAGATGCATATACTTGTTAAATTGATAATTGAGAAGAAAGAAGAAGGAACATTAATATTCACATTTTACGTATTAAAGTCCTTCCATAGTTTTACGTTACTTACATTTCACATATTCAAGTCCTTCCATAGTTTTACATTGCTCAGGCACATGGCATTTTAGGTGTAGTCTAGATAACCAATATGTGTTTGGGGTTGCCTGCAACCCGTGTTAACGTATCCGATTTTCTAGTAAATCGTGATTACTTTTCAATTTTCATTAGTACCAACTTTTTAAATATCTAATTTATATAAACATAATGCACCACGGATAAAGCGGGACAAATAAAACATACATTAAAATTTATGTTGGTATCACAATAAATAATAGATACCTTTTAATACCTGCATAAAATCTCCTGATGTAGCCACTTCTTGCGTCATCAAAAATAGTTTTTGGATAATCTTAATCCGCTTTAAAGTAAAAGAAGATACTTGTACTATGTTTTTGTTTCAATGATTGATTGTGATCTAGTGCATTTTGAAAATACTGGATCTTTTACATATATCTGTTGAAGGCCAGCTGCTGCAAATAAGTTGATTATGCGTTCAAATACATAGTAGAAATAGCAAATTGCAATTATATCTACACTGAATAATTAAAAGTGAACCAACCTCATGCTCTATGGCTTCACTGGTATGAAGGGAAGCCTGAAAGACTGTAGCACCACCTTGAACACCAGCTAACTAGCTATAGGAAACAGATCAAACTGAGGCGTATACGCTTCTCTATTCTTCTTTTCCTTACACAGAACCTGATGACCACTAATCGCGTTACTCAATGGATCAAACCACCCCAAAATAATAACTTTACATAATGCGACCTATTTGACCCCATTTAATGTGTTTGAGATTAAAAATTGTGAATCAAGTGTCGGTTGCAGTCATTAATTACATGAAGTCCAGACCATCCTTTTGCAATATCATTAGCTTCAGAATCATATTTGTTCACCCAGGCCATCAAGATTGTTTGCTTTTTCACAGGGTCAAAGAATGACTCTGAAGCATAATACTTTCCATAATCATACGTCAAAGTACCAAATGTCAATGCATTTTGAGGAACATACTTTTCTTACGGAGGACTATAATTCCCAATCATGTAGTAATCTCTTCCATAATAAAATAATCCCACTTTCAACACATGCCTTACTTTCGGGACCCAAACAGATATATCAACCCCATTAGTGCTGTCAACCCACACAGGAAAAAACCAGGATATTACCATATTCCAATGCCTTCAACTTTGAGAAGTGGCAAATCATATTTAGTCCAATTAATGATAATAAGTTTGTTTAATAATTTGGTATTTAGTATTCCGAAACCTAATCTGATATACAAACATATTTAGTCCCATTCGTGCTGATTTGGTATTTGATATTCTGAAACCAAATCAGCTTTTTAATGATAATTACAAACACTGAAAAGGGTATTTATGTCATACTCTCTTCTTTGTTACTATCCAAAATTCAATTTACCATTACCACGTTATTATTACACTCCAGACCCCGTATCTTCAGCTTGTAATGACCCTTGACGTATAGCTTTTACAAAACTACTTAGATTATCTTAAAATTTGCCAACCTGATTGTGACTTGATCATGTGACGTTTCATCACGCATCCTTCGCCGTTTTTTATGAAGATCTAGCATGTCCTCATGACCGTTGACATATAATACCTGCATTAAGATGCAAATCACAAATCCAAACTCTCTAAAAAACAATGTAATAAATCATATACATAGAATATCTATGCAGAAAAATATTAAAATTATAACATGCTCTCACCTTGTGCTTTCATAGCTATATGGTTTTTAAAAAACACAACACCTTATTTATACTGCCTAGAAAGAAACTTAGTTATTGTACTATAATGATGTTGAAGTGTAGTAAAACTTATTTTCTTTGACCAGTGACTTAACCTGTTATGAGAACAGATTTCAAGATAAGTGATTTTGTTTTAGTACCTTCACAATGTCCGACTCTAATACTTTTTATTGCAAGGAAACAGTATAAGTAAAATATTTTAAATTTGGCATATCCAAGTGGAACAATGAATCGGCTGCATTATCAACAATTCAATTAGAAAGAAAGTAGCTTATTGGAATGTTAATTAAGTATATCTAAATTTTGATATTATTACTTAAGTTACCATTTACCAGTCTATTATTCTCCCTAATCCTATCATTTTGACAAGTAAAATTTGGTATGTTATGCTTCACTTTCTTCAAACTATTAAAGATAGTATTGAGTACGTCATCTACATCCCACTTATCATGTATACTTAAAATTAGGTATTAAATGGTATCTCCATATCTGATCAAAGTGAGATAACCAAACATGACTCATGTGACCCGTTTACACAAATTAGGTACCATGATCACATATGCATACTGATAACGTGGGTACATTGCTATTTGCTGAAAGTGCCTATTGAGAAATTCATATGCAATTTCATATATATCAATCACAATTCATGGTAAAAGAAGGATAATTGCAATAACAAAGGCTCTTAAAAATCTAAGTAGTCCAACATAAACCAGTAACCAAACACCCTGAATTCTGCATAAAATGAGTCCAAAAGGAAGATACAAACTCAAACCTGGTGCATAAAGATAGGACAACCTTAATCATCATGACGCGCAGAAAGGAAGTCCTATAGAATTCCTGTCCAACTGAACAGGTATCCCATAGTTTGTTAGCCATCCATTTCACCCCCAACCACATCCAACTGAGCATCCGAGAAACATTGGCATCTTCGATATCAATGATGAAAATTTTATTGCAGCTCCAAAAGCCCATACTAGCATTATCCCAGTTGAACCAAAAATTGCTATAAACAGCAAATAAAATACTCACCTAAGCAGCATGAGTCCAATGAACAGTAGCCATCTGATCTAAACCCAAATAAAACCAAAAGCACCAGCATAAACCAAAATAAAAAAGACCTAAGTACTTCAAAATCCAAAAACCAATAGAACCCCAAACCTGGTGCAGATAAACAAGTACAAACTTTTTATTCAAACTATCATTCAGGGTGCTCATTCACCCATTTTTCATCCCAAGTAGACTTTCATCTAACAGGTAACCCGACCATAATGAAGTATACCTGGAACATTTTGTTGTTGGTCAACTGAGGTGGGCCAATTTAAGATGCATGTGTTTCAGAGAGCAGCAACATAAATAAGGATCTTAACATAATCAATAAGCATATATACAAAGTAATAAACATATGGCTCTCTGACCTACAAATACTACAATTGTCACAGTGAATTACCAAGCAAGAAAACTTACTGCGAAAGCTTTGGCATAATCTCCTTGTGTCGAAATCAAAGTGCAGTCTCTTGATTCAACTGTACCAGCCAAGTAAGCATCTTAAAGTCTAGGAATATCGAGTTTCCCTTTCCTTTTCTTATGTCTAATGAACTAATGATTACATAAATATTAATGATTACATAAAAAATAGGGTTTTGGAAAAGAGTACGTACTCCGACTTGGCTTTCTCCTTTGGATCCTACAAAAAATCATCAACAAAGAAACTTTCCTATACTGAATTTAAGCATGTATCTACTCATACTATTTATCAGCAAACACAAGCTTCAACAGTCAGTAAGCCTCAATCTGTATACACCAATAACATCATAGTTATTAATGATTACATTAAAAAATAGGGTTTTGGAAAAGGACACGTAGAAAGTCGTTTTTAGGTTAACAAATATGTACCGTTTGATATTTCCAAACCATGCTACAAAACACATGTATCATGTATGTTCTATACCTTTGCAATGCCGATTCCCTAAACTCCGTGATCACCAAGACCCAATATCCTGCTTTCATTTGTAACAACAACACCTCTAAAATCACATAAAATCAATGTATCAAACATGATTAGAATTGATATATTGTTACTGAATATTGTTTATGAACATACCTTCTAATTCATGAAAAGCAAGTTATTGATACGATTGATTACGTGTTTTTTTTGTTTAGATCGAATAGGGATGAATGTGTATTACGTTATTATGAATGAGCTGTGTTTTTTTACGTAGGTTTTATGTTTTATTAGGGTTACCTAACTTCTAGGGAGGTCAATAATTGGTTCCATAGGTTTATAGATTTTAACTTCCAAGATATAATCCAAAACATGTGTTGCTCTAGTGGTTATCATGTTTGTTTGTGGACTAACAAACCCAGGTTCGAACCATGCTTGTATCATTTTTTTAAATTTAATTTCGAAATTTTGAAAGGATTATAGATTGCTTATGTGGCAAACAAAGATGACATGGCATAAAAATAATTACATGGCAATGACATGGACTTTTATTGAATAATCCACGTGTCATGCCTCCTGTTATTTATATAATATAGAGATATATATTAATTAGTGGGCTAATGACTTAAAAATGCATCGAACTTGTCCATTTTTACCGTTCTGTGTTGTCACAATTCTCAATTTTTGGTCATTTCTCAAACTCTACATTCATCATACTAGTCATGCATGGGTTTTGCATTTCACATTAAACGCATAATTTCATATTAAATAAACGTTATCGCGTAAACATTATTTTGAACATTTGATCCGTTACTTCCAAAAATCTATCACAATATATTTTTATACTCATATTAAGTTTATAAAAACATTATTATTAGTTTACTCGGTGTTTTAAATTTATTTCATATATAAATTGTTATGTTTATATAAATTACGACGGTTTTCTTAAATTCAACCCGATAAATATTTATTCACTCAAATCTTTCAAGAAATGTATTTTTATAATTTTTATGACCTTAATATATTTTATCTTGACCCGTGAAAAATTATTTTATTTAACGCTACCTTAAATATTCAAATGGGTACACAATTTAACACAAGTCTTCAAGTAACTTACATTTTATTATACTTATACATTAAATTTCTACAAGATACTACATGGTCTTCTTTTTCTTTTGATGATGTCAACCAAACACAATGACTTATTCAACTTGCCAAAATATCTTATACTTATAATACTATATCCTAACATTTCACTTCATCCACTCATTTCACAAAAACAAGATCAACCTTATCTCTTTTTCTCTAAAATTTCGCAAGCCAAGGATCAAAAGGGAGATCATCTCAAATTTTTCAAGACAAGTTATTTAACAATCTAGTATCACTTGTTGTATAGGTTTTGCAATAAAAACCTCAAGTGATTAGGAAACCCCTTTGTTCTCATAAACCTCATCAAGTATTCTTGTAAGCATCTCATGTCTATTTTTTTTTTTTCATATTCATTTCATATCCATTTCATCATATTTGAGCAAAAACATGCAAGTCATATGATGTTGTACCACTTTTTCATTGATTTTCAAGGGTTATATATATATAATCCATCCTATAATTTCTCCTTGTTATATACTAGTTTGGTGATGTCTAGGAACCCATGACACCCTAAGAAGGTGTATGGTAGGATTAGAATAGCTTCGAGTTGTTTTGAATGGGTTAGAATAGGTTTGGTAGCGCGAGAAAACTCATTTCGACAAGTTTCCAATAGGGTCTGTCCGTATTTTTAATTCTGGGAAAATCCGACAGTAGATAAATATTTTTGGGCTAGATATTTAGAAAATACACTTTAAAACGAAAACGTGGCAGCTTGAACGGATTAAAACGGAGCTATAACGAAGAAGTTATGAATTTTTCAAGTTTGGACGGAAAACTATTAATTTCATAAATTTCAGCATTGAAAATGTCACTCCTTACGAGTCAAAAATGAGTCTTAAGCTCTATAAATTGTGTCGACTTATCAAAAATATATTAGTATACTTTGACACGAATCTAAGGATGTAGAAAACGTAGAAAACGGACTTGTAACGATTAAATTACACAAGATAAACCAAGTTGCCGTAACTTTATTCTATTAGCAAAATTAATATATTCTCTATTAAAACATACTACGGCAACTAAAGGACCATGTTGGCGGACGTTTTTAACAATGATGTAGAACTTTTAATAACGTGATGTCTTCTAGTAAAAGTAAGTTCGCCTAGCATATTTTCCAAAATGTTAAACCGTTTGTTGAGTGGAGTTGTAACGAATAACATATAGTCACCAAACTTGGCGAAAACCATCCTTTAAACTATATTTTTGGACTAAAGTACAATATGTAACCTATATTTTTCTTGGTGATCGAGACCTCTAGGATGGAAACTTAAACACTAAAACTTTGAGATAATGATACAAGCTTCCCAAAACCGTTGAGTTCATTTCCTAACACTCGACGCGCACCATTTCATTTTAACTAACTTTTCAAGGCCATTTTAGTCACTTTCATGAAAATTTCAACGACATTATTTTACTGACAAAAGTTATAATTTCATATTTAATCACTAAATGATTATCGTAGGATATCATTTCAACGTAAATACTTGTAAAGTATTTTATAATATGACGAGATGTCATAAACATATATTTTGACGATAAACATTATTTCCAAAACGCATAAGTGGTATGGATATCATATGAGTTGCATGCACGACATTGTTTCATGACTTATATTAGAGCATATCATTCATATTAGGTTATGATAGAGATCGCACCTCATTTCAAAGATATCTACTTTTGTCACCATAATCATTGCATCGGTGAGTTCAGAGCCCCACTTTTACTCGTTTAATTGTTTTACAAACTCTTCGAGGGAGATACATGCTCAACTACTTGTTTTTACTTTACATTTATATGAACTTAAATATCCTTTGTTTCACTCTATGTGTGCGTAAGTAGATTATGCCCGAACTAAATTGATCATTATATTATGAACGCTATTAGTTGAAACACTTTCCTTGATTCTGAACCCTTCGACATGTATATTTGAACTCTTTTAAATTGATTCGACCCTTTGACATATAAGTGAACACTTTGGACTTGATTTGAACTTTTTGACATATAATTGAACTCTTTTAACCTGTAAAGAACCCTTTTGATATATTTTAAACTTGTTTGACATGATTTTGAACGCTTCGACTATCTTGAACCTTTTGATATGTTTTAAGCTCTTTGACTGTATTCAACTTTTGAACTCGATTTAAATCTTTGAACTTAATTACGAACTTTTGAACGGAACTCTTGAACTTAAATACAAACTTATGACTTGTTTGAACTTATTGAACCGTACGTGTTATGACCTTGACCTAAAGTCTCCTATGTTCGGAGCATCACTATAAAGTCTCCTATGTTCGGAGCATCACTATAAAGTCTCCTTTGTTCTGAGCATCACTATAAAGTATCCTTTGTTCTGAGCATCACTATAAAGTCTCCTTTGTTCTGAGCATCACTATAAAGTCTCCTATGTTCGAGATATATCTTTGGTAAGAGGCACCAAGATATTCTTTGGGAAGAGGCACCCAAGATATCTTTGGGAAGGGCACCCAAGATAACTTTGGGTAGTGGCACCCAAAGATAATTTGGTTTCATCGAAGCATCATTACAAAGTCTCCCTTGTTGGAGCAAAGGTAAAGCCTCCCATGTTTGGAGCATCCCTGAATTATTATATACGTAGTGCAATATTGTGAATTATTATGACCACTTATACTCGACTATTAGACACACTATATTTTGTGCAATGGGTTGTGAACACACAAGTTGCAAGTTTTGTATGGGCGAAACTTGGAACTGAGTGGATTTACAATGCCTTTGCTTTGAGAACTCATTTAACCTCGTGTGTTTGAACATAAACTAGACATATTTTTCAAGGGTTGTGAACACACAGGTTGCAAGTTTTGTATGAAGGCGAACTTGAACCGAGTGGATTTGCAATGCCATTGCTTTTGTGGACTATTCTAAATGACCAAAACTTTGCCTTTGTTGCATGAACGCTTTTTAAAAGCTTTACTTGTTAACCAAACTCTATGAACTCACTCAACCATTGTGTTGACACTTTTAGCATGTTTTATCTCGGGTATCTAAGGCATTCACTTCATGGCATGCATGTGGACTTATCATAGAGTCGCTGTGTCGACGCTGGCCTCACCTACATTTTTTTTTACTTAACTATCGTTTGATTGTAACAAACTTATTTTGGTATCTTGGAAATCTATTGGGACCTATGTTTTGTAAACTCGATTATTTTATGAATCAAACGATATTTTCCAAACGACACTTTAGGTCGTTCAATATAACTGTGATTGTGATGCTATGACAGTCAATCCCCAGGAATTCCATTCCGCTGCAAAACAGGTAATTTGGGGGTGTGACATGTGTAGCCATATTTTTTTCCCTATTAAATCACTAAACTTGGTGATTTCGTACATTGTGTGTAGCGGTGACCTACTTGACTACTGGCCGGAGCGAGGTTAAGCTAACGACCGTTAGGTTTATCATTGCAGTGTTAGTCCTTTAGACTAACGATCGTTTATCATGGCTACATACAATGACAAAAAGTGTCAAGTTAGATAACTTTTATTATTTTTAAAATTTAAATACATTTTTTACACGTTTTTACACCCATTTTTATACACGTTTTTATACACACATTTTTATACACGTTTTATACACATGATTATACACGTTTTTATACATACGTTTTTACACACATTTTTATACATACATTTTTATATACATTTTTATACACATATTTTTATGCACGTTTTTATACACGGATTTTTACACACGGGTTTTTATACATGTTTTTTTAAACACATTTCTATACACATTTTTATACACACGTTTTTAAGCACGAGTTTTTATACACACTTTTTTACACGTTTTTTTACACACGTTTTTATATATGTTTTTACACACTCTTTTAATTTAAAATTTTTTACATTTTTTTACATGTTTTTTTATATACGTTTTTACCCACGTTTCCATACAATTGCTTTTTTTACACGTTTTTATACACCTTTTTATGCACGTTTTTATATACGTTTTTACACACGTTTTTATATACACTTTTAATTTAACTTTTTTTACACGTTTTTTACACACGTTTTTATATACGTTTTTGCACACGTTTTTAATTTATCTTTTTTACGCTTTTTTTATATACGTTTTTAATACTTTTTTACATATTTTATACACCCTTTTATGCACATTTTTATATACGTTTTTACACACGTTTTTATACACACTTTTAATTTAACTTTTTTACGCTTTTTTACACACGTTTTTTTACACACTTTTAGTTTAACATTTTTTACAATTTTTACACACTTTTAATTTTACTTTTTTTTACACCCATTTTATTTTTACAAAACGTGTAAAAAAAGTTAAATTAAAAGTGTGTATAAAAACGTGTGTAAAAACATATATAAAAACGTGTACAAAAAGTGTAAAAAATTAAATTAAAATTCTAAAAAAAGTTAAATTAAAAGTTTGTAAAAAAACATGTATAAAAACGTGTGTAAAAAAGTTAAATTAAAAGTGTGTATAAAAACGTGTGTAAAAACGTATATAAAAATGTGCATTAAAGGGTGTATAAAACATGTAAAAAAGTATTAAAAACGTATATAAAAAAAAGCGTAAAAAAAAGATAAATTAAAAACGTGTGTAAAAACGTATATAAAAACCTGTAAAAAAGTTAAACTAAAAGTGTGTATAAGAACGTGTGTAAAAACGTATATAAAAACGTGCATATAAAGGTGTATAAAAACGTGTAAAAAATGTAAAAAAAAAAACGTGTATGGAAACGTGGGTAAAAACGTATATAAAAAAACATGTAAAAAAATGTAAAAAAATTTAAATTAAAAGAGTGTGTAAAAACGTATATAAAAAGGTGTGTAAAAAAAGTGTATAAAAATGTGTAAAAAAGTGTAAAAACATGTGTAAAAAATCGTGTATAAAAACCCGTGCTTAAAAACGTGTATAAAAATGTATTTATAAAAACGTGTATAAAAACCAATGTGTAAAAATCCGTGTATAAAAACGTGCATAAAAATATGTGTATAAAAACGTATATAAAAATGTGTGTAAAAACGTATGTATAAAAACGTATATAGAAACGTGTATAAAACGTGTATAAAAATGGGTGTAAAAACGTGTAAAAAACGTATATAACTTTTAAAAATAATAAAAGTCATCTAACTTGACACTTTTTGTCGTTGTATGTAGCCATGATAAACGATCGTTAGTCTAAAGGACTAACACTGCAATGATAAACCTAACGATCGTTAGCTTAACCTGCTGGTCACCGCTACACACAATGTACGAAATCACCAAGTTTAGTGATTTAATAGGAAAAAAAGATGGCTACACAGAATGGTAAAAATGGACAAGTTCGATGTATTTTTAAGTCATTAGCCCTTAATTAGTTGGTTAATTAATGGACAAGCCAAATTATACTTCCAATAAAAAGAGCGCACGTTTTTTTTCATTTATTTTATGATAATCAATGTTCTTTATAAAGATTAATGACGTACCATTTTATTTGTCTCTATTACGTATAAAGCAAAAATATTTTTCTTAAACTTAAAATTAAGTAATGTTTAATCCCCAATATATCCCTTTAATATTTAAATGAGTAAATTACATGGTTCATCCCTGTGATTTAGGGTAAATCCCTAATTGAGTCCCTATTTTTTTGGCTGCACAATTGATCCTTATTTTGAAACTATGTAACACCGGTGGTTCTTACCGCTAATTGTCGTTATCTTTTCCATTAGCAATTGGCAACGTTAGTCCATTAACCAAAAAAATGTTTGTAACGTTAGTCCTTTTACTAACGGCCGTTAATAATTAACTCGAAATTTGGTTTTCTTAAAAAAAATCTTTCCTACTCGTTTTATACGATTTTATACACGGTTTTATACACGTTTTATACGTTTTCACCCGTTTTCTTACGTTTTCATACTTTTTCGTCCGTTTTTATACATTTTCATCCATTTTTATAGGTTTTCGTCTGTTTTTATTCGTTTTCGTCCATTTTTCTTACATGTTCCTAGGTTTTTATACGTTTTCTCAGTCTTTATATGTTTTCGTCCGCTTTTCTTACGTTTTCATCTATTTTTATACGTTTTTGTCAATTTTATATGTTTTCATACATTTTTATATGTTTTCATCCGTCTTTATACATTTTCATCCGTTTTTCTTACGTTTTCATCCGTTTTTATACATTTTTCTTCCGTTTTCATATGTTTTTATCTGTTTATATACGTTTTCATATATTTTTATACCTTTTCATATGTATAAAAACGGATAAAATGGATAAAAACGTATGGAAACATAACAAAACGTATAAAAACTGAAAAAAAATGGTAGAAAATGGATGAAAAACGTACAAAGTGGATGAAAACGTATAAATATAGACGAAAACGTATAAAATGGATGAAAACATATAAAAACGGATAAAAACGTAAGGAAACGTATAAAAATCAATGTTACAAAAATAGGTCAACTCGGCCGATTAATCGCCGATTAATCGTTAATCGGCCGAGTACCTTGTCGATTTTGAAAATCGGTATTTAAAAAATCGGCCTAGGATAAAAATCGACATTAAGCAGTCACAAAATTGGCCGATTAATCGGCCGAATCTGTCAAAATCGGCTGAATCGGTAAAAAATCGGCCGAATCGGGCAAATCGGTCATTTTAAAAATAATAATAATTTATGCATTATACTTAATTTGGGGATCGTTTATTTCACTTATAACGCACAATGGGCATCATAATCGCAATTGTAGCCTTTATTGAGGTTTGAAAACATAGCGTGCTTGGAACCGTTAAGATTTTTAGTTTGGTCTCCAAAAATACCAAAACTTGCGAGAAATGCCAATCCGAAATCATCGATTAATCCCGACTTGACCGATTACTTCGACTGACCAAGTGGGGTGGTCGACCGCCCGACTACCGATTCACGATTTTTGCGACATTGATAAAAATAGATAAAAAC
The DNA here is from genome assembly GCA_910596185.1 of Chrysanthemum makinoi. Classification (NCBI taxonomy): domain Eukaryota; kingdom Viridiplantae; phylum Streptophyta; class Magnoliopsida; order Asterales; family Asteraceae; genus Chrysanthemum; species Chrysanthemum makinoi. The sequence continues at coordinate 72,778,676 of OU343222.1, read as the reverse complement.
ATAAGAAAACGTAAGAAAAACGTATAAAACAGACGGAAACATATCAAAACGGATGAAAACATATAAAAACAGATAAAAACATATGAAAACGTAAGAAAAATGAATGAAAAGGTATAAAGATTGACGAAAACGTATAAAAACGGATAAAAAAAGTATGAAAACATATAAAAATGGACGAAAACGTATAAAAACGTAAGAAAAATGGACGAAAACATATAAAGACGGACGGAACATATAAATACGGACGAAAACGTATAAAAATGGATAAAACTGTATGAAAACATTTAAAAACGGATAAAAACATTTGAAAACGTAAGAAAAATGGATGAAAAAGTATAAAGACAGAAGAAAACGTATAAAAACGGACAAAAACGTGTATAAAACAGCGTATAAAATCATATAAAACCGCGTAGAAAAGATTTTCTTTTAAGAAACCAAATTTTGAGTTAATTATAAACGACCGTTAGTAAAAGGACTAATGTTGCAAACGCTTGTTTGGTTAATGGACTAACGTTGCCACTTGCTAACTGAAAAGATAATGACAGTTAGCGATAAGGACCATCGGTATTACATAGTTTCAAAATAAAGATCAATTTTGCAAAAAAAAAATAAAAAATAAGGACTCAATTAGGGATTTACCCTAAACCACATGGACGAACCATGTAATTTACTTTATTTAAATTTTAATCTTTTGTTTACTATCGCACATAAAAAAAAATCAAACAATATTGTATTAATGAAATAATTGCCTTAACAATGTTGCCATCAAAAATTGTAAAAATTAGCATGACAACTTTTGAATGTAGTTAAGAAAAAAAGACTTTTTTGTATTTAAGCACAACGTTAATAATGCATAAAAATTCATCCACAAATTAAACTCTATTTTTTTTTAACGGCAATTGTATTACATGGCTCAGAGCCTAGAAATGCGAAGCCAGCCCACACAACCGTGTCGGGTCCAGCCGGAAGGAAATGGCACCCTTCCTTTTACGCACGGAGAAAAAAACTAGGGTGTATCGAAGCCAAGCCAAGCCCGAAGCTTGACAAGGCTCGAACTCGCCCGAAAACAAAAACTAGGCTCAAGCTCTACTTTCGATAGCTCGCCAAGCTTTAACTATCTAGGCTTGAGCTCGGCTCGATTCGAGCTTCCAGCAAAGCTCGAGCTTTGCTTGAAAATCTCGAATATGTGTATATGAATACATGATTACACATTTACACCCCTATTCCAACTCCTGAACAAGTTGATTAAGCAGTTGAGACTTGAGACTCAAAAAGAAGAACAAATACAATACAATACCCAAATGAATAAAATCATATAAAGACCCTACAAAAGGGACATACACCGAACCAATGAATCAGATCTAACTTGAACAAAATGTGACTAAATTGTCACCTGATGCCACACATTCAAGAGTCAAGAAGATGAAACAAGTCTAACATTAAAATGAAACATAATCAATAAATACTAGTTAAGGTTCAAATGTCTAAAAAGTTCAACAAAATATATTTACGAGACGTCATAAGCTTCATAGATCTTGAATACTTGATCAAAATGATTTCCATAACTTGAATACTTATTTATAATTAGGTTAATATTCAAATTAACCCTTATTTACTTAAAGCCGAAAGCTCGGCGAGCCATCAAAGCTCGAGCTCGGCTCATTATATGTTTCGAGCCAATATATTGGGCTTGAGCTCGGCTTGAGCTCGATAAAAGCTCGACTCGATCGAGCCAAGCTCGAGCTCGAGCTCGAGTTGCTTGATAAAAGCTCGACTTGTTTGCACCCCTAGAGAAAACCCCTATTGCCCTAGACAATACTCGAACTTGAGACATTGCCTGTGAGGGAAAAACCTCTATACCGGTAGACCAGAGGCTCTTTGGTACAAATTAAACTCTATTACGGAGTATATAAGCCTTCATATTTCAAAATTTAATTAATGTTTCATTTCTGTTTTATTAAATGTTTTTATACGTTATTTGATATATTTTAAGAGTTGTTCTTTAAGTTGAATTATCACATTTTACAATATTTTTCAATTACATTTTGATTATTTTACTTTGTTTGTAAGAACGTTACACGAAACACTTAATTACAATATCGTAACTTAACTGCTTGTCGTAATAAAATCTCGTTGCTATGTACGGTTGTAACACCCCAACCCGACAAGGGTAAAGATATCACAATACGGTTTCATATCAGAACTTTAAATACTATACAATAGCGAAAGCCTTACAAAAATATTCAAGAGAAAACATAAATAACCAAACTTCAAAATAAATCTAAGATCTCTATTATCAAATCTCGCTCTCGTCTCTACTCTCAACCCGATCACCTATCCCATAAGCTTATCTTGAACGCTTAATACCCCGCCGCAGAAAAGAAAGTGCCGAGCTTACAAAGCCCAGTGAACAGATATAACGAAACAAAAGCTAAACAATATATACAAATGACGAAATTAAAATAAAATAATGACAAGGGATCTTTTAGGATTCTGCGGAAGCACAAATATACAGAAATCCAAACATTCAACATATCAAGAATAACAATTTACTTATAAGCCAAACGAAAAGTCTAAAGCTAACGAAAACACTTTCTAGAAAATAAACTCGCATTCAACAATTAATTAACCTTCACTTAACACATTTAAAACATTAAAGCAAAGAATGAAAATAATGATCCAAAACATGGCGCCTCACAAACAAATAGAAACATAGTAGACAAACTATAACTAAATAAGCAAAAGACATAGCATAGCAATTATCAAGTTAACGCACTGCATCATAAATTGAATCATTTCCCGGATCAAATATTAGCATAAGCGAGAACTTAACATGGCAGTCACATAGGCAATAAAACACTAACGATAAACAAAGTTTCCCAAAATTAACCGATCGACTATACATATTAAACTTACGTAATACTCACTATCACACTAACACATTCATCCCGAGTTCAACTAATTCACATAACAATAAACTAACATGACATCGATAACAAACATGCAAAACCCCATTTAAACGTATTAATCACAACATAGCATTATAAACGGTAATCACATATACATACATAAGCATACACATATATAAGATCATATAATAACCCAAAGACATAATCATAAACACTTGAACACACCAAATCATAATCGAACTTAACATAGAAATAACAAATACGATTTAGTTAACTACCTCGAGCCCGAACATATCATATCGTAAATATCTTTCTTATTCGAAAGTAACCTCATAAACTAATTGGAGTAGCTAGCTCCTGAATTTTTGTGAAGACGCTGCATTGCACCGACATCATTCACCGCACAAATCATATCGATAACGATCGGATCTAGGATGCATCCATATTACGCATATATAGGTAATTTAATACCAACCGAGCTCATAACAAATAATGAGATAAGGGACGCGGGCGTAACATCACTCTATCGCTTCTAGAGTCATGTCGAGGTGCATCATCGACACGGACATGGAACCCCATGACTAGTTATTATTTGGCTCGTGTCAAACTAACTTAGGTCAAATCGAATGTCATAACTGACATAGATCATATTTTATCAAATGTTTAATCATGTTTTCAAAATCAAAGTCTTCATATCATATAGTTCAAAATCGATGTTTCATAATTCGAAATCAAAGTTCGGATAAGCAATGTTTCAAAAGACACATTAGGGTTCATAGCAAATAACATATCAGATAACTCATATCATAAGGTTCATATTCAAATATAATGTGGTTCAACTAATATGCACATCAAAGTCTTCCTAACATAAAGTTCAAATCGATAACCATGGTTCAATAAAACATAAGTTCAGATAAACAACAAGTCAAACAAACAAGAAAGGGTTCATAGCAATGGCATCGGAAACCCTAATAAGAAAAGTAGGAAAACTAACGAAAAGAACATCATAAGGAACCTTTAATGAAAAGGTCGAATATCTCAGACGATAACATAAGTGTCTTAAAGTAAGACGTAATATCCGTACCTTAAATCAATTGAGAGAAAAGTAACGAATGAACGAATACGAAGATGTAACGTCGCGTCTCCTCCAACGAATCTACACGGATTATGATTTATTTAATACTTATTAGAATCATTAATATTATAACGGATTTATCGCATTAATACTTTTAGAGTTGTCAGAATATTCTCATTTTAGTGACGATCGAAATTACAACATTTTAGGGTATTCCTCATTAATTCACCAACTTCCTATTTAGGTTCTAGGGTTTCCCATACTCTTTAAATATCACTAAATACGCATTAAATTCACATATTACTTCTTTTAATGATTTCCCAATTTAACCTAGAACGTAAATGATAACAAACCGAAATTAACTTAACTCATGTGTGTCTCTACAAAATCAATTTACACTTGTTGAACCCATAATTACTCAGAATTACAAATTACACCCTTGACATCTTTATCTTCACAATCTAACCTTACTTTATCAGATTTTACTATTTTGGCCCAAAGGTTTTAGAATTTACAAAACGTACCCTAATAAATTAAATACAACTCGAATAGCCCTTTAAATATCCAAAATTACATGTTTAACCCCCACACTTATTTTTATACGTTTAGGACCTTTATTTTACTGTTCCCAAAAATCACCTTTAAGTTTCATAATTTACAAAACCAACCCGAAACTTTTATTTAGGACCGAAAAGACATAATTCAAGTACAAACCCTAAACCTAATTTTAACCAATCATTAGCTCATCATTACTACTTCATTAATTACCTTTAATGATTACAAGAAAACCCTAATTCATGCAAACCCTAATCGTTCCTTTTAAAAACCTTCCTTTTTCCATGTTTAACAGAACCATAAAACTCAAAACAATTCATACAAGCTTTGAATTCATAAATATGTATTTTATTCAGGTCTTATATCATATAATAGCTTCTGGAAAAATCAATTCATGGTCTCTAAAAATATTATACACCCATTCGTTATATTCATACGCTTTTAGGGTTTTAGATTCCAAATAATTTCATACGACATATTAAACATGCATGGCCAATTTTTATGTGTTATATATGACTTATAGGACTGAAATCAACATTAGGAACTTACCCTTGATGAGCTTGGATCGTTAAAACAAAAGAAGCACAAAAACCTCACTCGCCGAAACCCTAATTCACTCAAAAACTCACCACGACTAAAACAGCAACTTAGGAACTCGAACACTATTTTTCCCACCTTCTTTATCTTCAAACTTGTCCAAGAAAATTGGTCTCAAGCTCTGGAAACTGGAAGTCGATTTGTTTAGGGTTTTGAAGTCGGTTTGGTGTAAATCGGTATTTAGGAATTTTATGTGAACCGAATTTTGTATATATACTTGATTTACTATTTTTTCTTGTGGGCTTTATAATGTATTGGACTTAAAATAAATGGACTCTTAGTTTTATAAATTTATATTGGGCTTTTATTAATTAATTTCTTTTATAAAACTATTTAATATATTCGGCTAATTATTAAAGTACATAATTGATTTTATAAAATTTTAATCTATAAAAATTAACTTTACCAAGTCATTCAAGATTTATTTGGATCATATGTGATTTTCTTATAAGTTTTCTGAATTTACATAGCTCATTTGGTATTCTGTTTATTTAATTATTCTTACTTTTGATCATAAGGGTATTTTGGTCTTTTTGTGAATTTTAGAAATTCAGGTATTACAACGGCTGCTCGCTTATTTAAAGATAAATTACACAGAATCCTCTGATTGCTAATAATTAGCTGGCAATTTTTTGAATCTTTTGTATAACAAGAGGAAAATGTTTTGTGACAATCTATTCTTTTATTGATCAACAGGGGAACTCAATGGCAAAATTGAGCGCTCCTATTTGATAACAAAAGTCAAAATAGGATTTAGTGAAACTTATAAAAATTTCGTCCAACAAAATAAATATGTATAAAACACATGAGTCGATTTTGTAAAGAAAAGCTTAACAAAGAGTTGGGTAATTAATAAAATTTTAGTTGTTGAATTTTAGATAAGTTATATGAAGTTAAGTGTAAACTTATCTGTTTCCATGTTTTTCAATAACTTTATGAAATTAACAAATATCCCTTTAGACGTAAGTTCACCCATCATGGACATTTCAAAATGTTTCTTCATTAGTTTTGCAAAAGCGATTGAGTACTTTTTATGAGTTGACCCAAAAATGATGTCATCCACATAAATTTGAACAATTAGAATATGTTCCCCGTGATATTGTATGAAAAGAGTAGGGTCAACCGAACATTTGGTGAAATTATTGGCAATTAGGAAAGATGATAGCTTATTGTACCATGCCCGAGGAGCTTGTTTGAGACCATACAGAGCTTTGTTCAGTTTGTAGACATGATTCGAACGCGGGATCAACGAATCCTTCGGTTGGTGACATAAACCGTTTTTAAGTTGCCCATTCGAAAAGCAGTTTGGACGTCCATCCAAGAAGACCGTTATATTCATATGAGCCGCTAACGCCGAAATATCCGAACAACCTCAAGACGAGCAACCGGAGTAAAAGATTCTTCAAAGTCAATACCCTCTTCTCGAAGATAACCCTTAGCCACCGACGTGACTTATTTCGGATAACATTCCCTTCAAAGATCCAATTTGTTTTTCCAAATCCATTTGAGACCAATGACGTAGACCCCTGTTGGTCTTTCAACCGCCCCATACTTCAAGACGATTAAATTGGTTGAGTTCTTCTTGCATGGATTCAATCCAGTTGTCTTTTGTCATTAAGGCTTTGATGTTTTTAGGTTCGATTGGCGCATGAGTGCATAAATGAAATGTTCACCATCTCTGAGTGAAGACGTTGTCTTGTAACGACCGGGTTGATTCGGTTGCCAATAATATTTTCCAGAGGATGGTCTTTTGTCCATCTATGTGTGGAGGGTTGATGTTGGTATACATTGTGCGATTTTGAGGATTCAAATGGCTTGTTGAAGATTCTCGCGACATCGTGTAGTCTCATTAGCAAACGGGTTAAAGAACGCATTTGGGTCAAAATCTGCAGGTGGGGGTACTTCATTCGAACATCATCACCGTTCATCATTGTTGGAAGCGTTTGTTCAAATTGTGTTGGAGTCAACCGGTGGTGCTTCTTCAACCGTAGTTGTTGTAGCAGTGTGTATCGTATAAGAGTATTATCAAGTTGAGCATGGAAACATCGGATACACTGAGCACGCTCATCAATATCGCCACCGAACAAAGCTGGAGAAAATAACCTTTCCATTTGTTGACGAGTAAGATGGGGGCTTTGTTCACCGGGATGATGGGGTTTGGGGAAGTTTAAGCGGTTGTGTCCGGTTCCAAGTGTTATACTCGAAGCCATTACCGTAAGTTCATCAAAATGAGCATGAATCGTTTCCATAACCTCCTTTGTTCGACGATTCTAGATTCGAAAACCTTTAGAATTATCACAATATCCAATAAAGACTCCAATGTCGCTTTAGCTTTGAGCCCAAAGTCATCAAGATCATTATTATTCGATAGCAAAGAGATCTAAATACATGAAAGTGTTTGAGATTCGGTTTTCTGTTGTGAACAAGCTCAAAAGGTGTTTTGTTGTATGCTTTGTAATCATAGAACGGTTTTGAGTATAGCATGCAAGAGATACAACTTCGCCCATAAGTAATCCGAAGTTTAGCATTGATTAACATTGTTCTGCGTGCTTCCACTAACGCTCGGTTTCGCTCTTTCAACAACTCCGTTTGTTCCCGTGTAATGCGGCAATAGATGTCCGATGCTGAATTCCTACTTTCTCATAAAATTCACGAAGAGTTTGGTTAACAAATTCGCTGGGCTCTCGTCTGTTCTCGATTTGTCGAACGGTGTTTCGTAGCTCAACTTGTATTTTCGTGAGAAAGGTGATGATCATTTGTGGAGCTTGATCTTTGCTTCAAAGAAAGTAGACCCAAGTCCAGCGTGAATAGTCATCAACAATTACTAAGATGTAGCGCTTTGCGATTGATCGCTTGCACGCCGATCGGGCCACACAAATCCATGTGAAGAAGATGAAGCACATGTCGAGATTCTGTCCCACCTTTGAAGGAAAATGAGCACGAGTGCTTTTGCCTTGTTCACAAGCCGAGCAAAGGTGATCTTTAGAATACCAAAACCGTGGGAGTCCTTCAACTAGTTTGTGTCGAGCAAGGTTGGTAATGGTTTGAAAGTTTAGATGTGAGAGACGAAGGTGCCATAGCCAGGATTTTGTTGATGTTGCCTTTGAAAGTAAGCAGATGGGAGAGGAAGCAACCATGTCTTGCATAGAGATAGTGTAAAGACTTGAATTACGCGAGCCGGACATAAGGTCGTTTCCTTGTAGATCACTTAATGAAACAAGTTTTCTCCCGAAAGCAACCTCCAAATCTCCATCACGAACTCCACTCCACTGAAAGCATTGACAGACCGAGGCCTTCCACATAATAAACTCTCGCTAATTTCAATGTTCCCATTGATATATTCTTCGTGAGTCCCATGATAGCTTCGGTGATCATTCCCCCGACAAAGCCAATGAACTTTGCAATAAAGTTTGATAACAGCTTTTAAGGTTGTCGTCATGTGTCGGGAACATCCGCTATCAACAATCCAGAGAATGATCTCAGACACCCGCATTACACGCAGACCACGGATGGAATAGAAGTAGATGTGGAACCCGAAATGTTAGAGGGTTCCGCAGCAGGTATAGTAGATATACACACATCAATAGCTTTAGGTATCCATTTAAATCCTAGTGTGTTATATATCCATTTCCGCCATCTCCAACTAGTATTTGCTTTAGTCTTAGTGAATGCACTAGGTGGTACTACATTCCTAGGAGGTGAAACCGAGATACTGAGGGACAAAGAAAGCTTCTTAGAATCTAAAGAGGGCGGTCTACCAAGCACAAACTTAGGAAGATTAGTGGGCCTATAGGTATTCCTTCTTAGGTTCCTTAAACGATAGATAATAGCTTTAGCAACACATTTATCATGACAATCAGAATTCATACTTTTACGACAAATAACACAAGGTGCATCGAATGAATATCAAAAGTGCTTAAAGGTTTAGCATTCGTTACATCACTATTTCTATTACATGTGCCGGGCGCGCAATATCTATAGTGGAAGCAACGAGTCTTATTCATAGTCCTAGGGTGTTCTTCTACTTTAGCATTCTTTATTGATCTTTTCTTAGGTCGCAACTTCCTATTCTTCGATGTAGTGCTTTTAGGTCAAGTGGGGACGCTTGGAAAAGACGCAACTATTCATGTTTCAAGAGAATGAAGCACGTTAGCAATTTGTGATTTGGAAGTAGTGATTCTAGGTTCACGATTACTAAGTGTTACTGGGCTATTCTCTTAATCACGGTAGGCGGAAGTTGTTCATACTTTCCTAACATTTCTCTTAACTTGAAGATAGTGTGAATCGGATCTTGATTTTCGATCGAATATTTCAAAGAAAATGCATAAATTCTTTAGTGTGTGCAAGATAATGATCAAGTTCATTTGATGCTTCATCACGAAGTCTTTTGAGTAAATAAAATATGACACCATATTCCGTTTTAACTTTTACAAGTTCTTGTTCATATTTTGAGATTTGACACTTAAAAGACACGCTTTGATCATCCAGTTGCTCAATTTTAGGATCAGAAGATTTGTCACGCAATTGGGCGATTTTGTGTTGAAAAGCAAGTTGTTGATCGTGAATATCTTTTTGACACCAATTAAGATGACGTATTGCATTTGAAAGTTCGTTTGACAATCGTTTATTTTCAACTTTTAAGGACTCGACCAGCACATTATCGGTGTTCTCAACATTTACCACGTAATCAACAAAAGACGACAGAGATATAATCAAATGCATATGACAAAGAATTCAATAACACAAAGATTATGGACATCAGACGATGACATCTTCCAAGAGTCGATCAACATCTTTTCTCAACATTTTCTTTTACGCTTAGTATTTGAAATAGATGTTTCTGTTTTCTCTAAAATGACCTTCATCAATCCAAGTTCCTTATGAAAGTCCCTTTCCCAAGATAATGCACAACTTTTCAAATTTTTAACATTTGGTAAAAGATTTTTCTAAAAAATGTCTCTTTGTTCTCGCGCCAGAGGCGATTGAAAATGTTGAACTTTGATTTCGGAATGATATTCTATCTCATGTTGTAAAGTTTTGAGGTCAGCCATGAAAAGGTCAAAATATCGAAGAATTTTGCGATTTTCGGGTTTTGAGTTTACTTCACTGATGGAAGGTAAAGGACCATAAGTTTGTGCATAATCTGGTTTGGGATTGTCATTTGAAGACTCAGATGTTTTTATGATAATCCTTGGTGTGTTAGAAGAATCCGTTGGTGTGACGAAAGTGACCGCTTTTGAATAGTTAAAAGGTTAGTTGTAAACAACTTTTTCTAATTTTGATCGACTCTCGCTCTTCGCATCTAATTCCTCTTGATGATGATATTCAACAACACTCATAACCGAATTATCAATTTTATATTCTGACCGAAACTTCGTGATTTGGTTTGAATGATTTTATTGAAAGCTTAGGTTTGTAATCAGCAAGATTCGGTCCATATCCATTTGGATTGGGTTTTAAAGTAAACTTTTCAATGGTTGTGACCGACTCGCCATGTTTGTAAACAATGCTTTTAAACTCTTTAAGTTTGTTTTGCAAGCCGATGATTTCTTCAAGATGATCATCTATTCGCTTCGTTGAATGCTTTTTGTATGCAGAGAACTGTTTTTGACAAGTTAACAACTCAGCCTTAGATTTTTGATTTTCCAAGGTGAGAGCGTTAATTTGCTTTTTATGTTCATGTTTCAGCTTGTTCTATTTCGCACAACAAAGCATTCTTCAAGCCGCTAGATCATGATCCTTTCTAAATATTTTTCGTTTTGATGAGATTTGGCAAAGGTCGCATCAAAACCGCTTTCACGCTTTTTCTTGAGTTTTGAAAAAGTTGAGTTACTTTTGTAAACATTCAAAATCCTTGGTTAACAATGCATTTTTGCTTTTCAAGTCCTGATTAATGGCATGACATTTTTCCACTATTGTCTGTTGGTCTTGTATTAAACGAGCAAAATCTGGATGAGGCAAAGTTGTGTGTTCAACGTGAGTCAAAACATGATCATTACTTAGATCCTCAAGTATAACCTCGGAGTCAATTTGATTATCAAGGGAGACCGTTTGGTCATCTTGATCGTCAAATATAACGACCGGGTCTAGTTGAAAATCGTCGGAATGAGATGTGGACGACTCATTTTGAACATTCGAGCCTTGCCGATTCGATGTTGGCGAGATATGAGATCGAGATAAAAATGGTTTGTTCGGGTACACGAGACAAGCCATCGCTGTCATACACCGGGCCTGTGTCACTCATGTGTAACTCATGCATATTAGCCATTAACATAACAAATGTGCATTGGCCTGCAAGTCCTCCATATCATCATCCAGCGCAGATTTGCCATAAAGCTCGGTCTTTGTTCGTGAGAGTTCCACCAATTTCATCCTTAAGAGCCAAAAGAAGAGCCTCTTTGTGATAAGCACTGCCCTTGTCCTAGGCTTTGGGCATGCATTAGCCAAGTGTCCCTTCTCATTGCATTTGTAGCATCGAAGACCATTCAACCCATTTTGAGCATTTCCCTATTCCACCACTTGAGCTCGATTGTTATTCCACCCACAAAGATTAAACCCTTGACCACCGCCCATCCGACCGACCATAACCACGATTCTGAACTTCAACTCGTTCATTGTTCACAACAACTTGATTCCTTGTATTAGATGAGGAACGAATACGGTTTTGGATTTGTTGGTATAACGGCTAAAGGCATTAGCAATCATAGCAAATCCTTGTTGCGCTTCAAACGGATCGATTCCTCATTAGCTTCGCTAACAAGTGCTTGAGCATTGTTGTTGTTGTATGGAACCAATTGAGTTTGTTGAGATTGAGGCTATGAAGGATCATATGGTGTGATTGTAGCAGTTGGTTGAGTTGCTGGTTGAGGAGAATAACGATTTTGAGCATATAAGGCAAGTTGTTGATTTTCCGGATGTGTCGGTGGAGCAATTTGAGCACGGAGAATCCTTTCCTTATCAAATTCCTTTTCATGAGGCTTCAAGTAATCGTACAACAATCCATATGTAGAATGATGCATATTCTTCGCTGGACGGAGAAAAATGACATACTTCTCCCATTCAGGACCAAGACTACTCAGAACTTAGTATTCACTGCGATTCTTGGCATGATGATGTTGTGTTTATCCAAATCATTGATGATGTCTCAAAATCGATGATGATAGGACTCTAGTGTCTCTCCATGTTCAATCATGAAGTGTTCATAAGCCAAGTAAATTTTGGATTCCAAATCCTCTCGATTGAGTACGATCCTTCCATAAGAAAGATGAATATGATCCCACATTTCCTTTGCAGTCTTTTGAGCATCAACACTTCAAGGAATTGGGTTAGGTAATCCTAAGAGGATGTATTGCATTGCAAGTTCACCAGCTTCATAGTGTAGAAGTTCCTCTGATTCGTGCGCAACGCGAGTAAATGTTGCATTGTTCATCTCTTGGTGGATTAGCATTTGGATCGGCGGTACAATAACAAGAGTAGGCATCTGAAATAAACCTTCCAAGATAACCTTCTTTAAGAACTTTCCATGTGGCTTCTTCAGATCAAAAAACCTAAAGAACCTTATCACCCATTGATCGTAGTTTCTTGGAGTGAGCATTGGAGGTCTATCAAGTGATCCAACCTCATGAATTGATTGTTGGCTACTTAAAGCTTCACACATCTTTGCAAACCAAGTGGGTTCCTTCATAGTGTTCCTTGATGGATGTTGATTGAATTCGTTGGTGTAGGGTTGAACTTGAAGACTTGGTGGTGGTTGAACCATTTGAGGTTGTGGAATTGCAGCAAGTTGTGGAGTATGTAGTTGATTAAATTGTTGTTGATAAATTGCTTGTTGTTGTTTCCATTGTTGATGTTGTGGAGTGAGTTGTTGTTGACGTTGAGAATAAGTGTAAGGGAAATAGTTAGAGAATTGTGGTTGTGACATGTTGAAAACTTGTGTTGGTAAAAATGGATCTTTGTAGTCGAATGAACCTTTGTTGATGAAGAGTCCTTAGGCGTAGAAATCACAATAACCAAGTAGTACTTAAGCGTAAAAACACCAAAGTTACGCGTAGTTTTAGCTTACGCAAGGTGGAAAAAAAAGACTAAAGTTATGCGTAAACAGTAAGTTATGGGTAGAAAACTTAGGCGTAGGATTATCTTATGCGTAAGACCGGGCTTAGGCGTAGGATGAATCTTATGCGTAGGATTTTCTACGTGTAAGCTTTATGCTTATGCGTAAGTTTAGGGTTTTATCCCAAATGATCTTTTACACTATCACAATGCAAAAGATATCCAAAGTCGACGTATTTTCATGCTTATCCAAGCAAGAAAACACGGAGTAAACCACGAAAACGAAGATCAAACCAAGGATAACCTTACGTGTAGTTTTAGGGTTTTGCTACGCCTAGGATTACTCGTAAAAATGATAATGCCCAAAGATGTTTCTAAACCAGTTTTTGTGTGATGAAATAGCTTCAATAACACCAAGAGACACAAAAGTGTGAAACTTGATGATCCAAAGCTCTTAAAACAGTTATGCGTAGGTTGAAACCCTCGTATAAAAACTAGTTTAAAAACAACGATCCACGCATAAAGTTTGAAACTTTTTGCCAAAAACACGTATTTTAACACCTTAAAACGTTGAAAGTACAAGAATCTTTGATTAAAAAGTGTAAAAAACAAGTTTTTAAGCGAACCAAAGTATCAAACGTGTGTTTTAAGCGTAGGACCGAAACCCACTTCAAAAAACAAACACGATTCACCCAACTAGTAGGCGATTGATACCACTGTTAGGTCACTAGTTTTACAATACAAGCTTACAAGAAAGATATAGAGGCGATTGAACAATTATCCAAACACACACACACACGTATGGAAGTAAACGGTTATGCGTAGGAGTATGTGAAAGGAAATAAATTGAACAACCAACCCTCAAGTGAGGGTTATTACATAGTATTTATAGGAGGGAAGCTAGGGCAACACTCTTAGTCCCTTCCTTTCTCCTATGGGCTTGGGCCTAAGCTCATGGGCCTTCTACATAAGCTTAAGGCTAATGACAAACATAAAGACCATAATTAAGCTAACTATTACATATGAGTAACTAACACTTGAATAAGGTTTAGGAGTGATTCCAACACAAGGTTGTTGTGTTTTGATGATTTATTGTGGTGTTTGATTCTCGTGTTGACTGTTTTTACATTATTTTTGGTAAAACAGTTTTACATGTTTTGGTATATCTGGTTTTAGTCAAATAAAAAGTCCTGGTCCTTACTTATGATCAATATCTGTCTTTGTGTCATCTTAATGTCCAAAAACTGATATTTGTATGTTCATTCTTTTTAGACTTTTTGGTGGTCATTTGGTCAGTTTTTTTTAACAGTCAAACTGGGTCAATAATGGGTCAAAGATGCATATTTTCTGCATTTTCTGGGTTTACTATGAATATGGTCGGAAGATGAACGGAAAACAAAAAAAAACGCCAGAAAATAGGTCAGATTCATGCTAGCGACTTGTATAATCGTGAAAACTGTTTTTGTGGTACTTTTGACTTTTGAGTCAAAAAGTCATTAGCAACTTGACAAACTAAACTTAGCGACTTGGTTAAAAAAAGTGCTAGCAACTTGTTATTTAACAAGTTAGCGTTTTGAGAAATAGCGACTTGACTCAATGGTTTAGCGACTTGACTCATTACCTAGCGACTTGGCAGAATGAAGAAGATGAAATGAATAATAAGACCTCGACCACAAGACCATTCACCAAATACCAAAATAATCACATATCCACAAGACCATTCACGATCTTTAAATCCTAAAACAACCCGTCCCAGATTCGACCATATCCTAGTTCTAATCACACCATTCCAAAAACAACTGTCCACTAACAAAAACCCATCTCTCATCAAAAACTAACTCTTTAAGGTCACCTCTCATCAAAAACCCATCTCTAATCACTTCTCCAATTATACGATCTCAGTTTTTTTTCTTTCGTGGTATACAAAGATGCATCAAGACTCTTTAAGGTCTAACGAAAGAAGGTTAACATCATCGATCAATTTTTGAAGATTTACTTCATTAATATCCGAATACAAAGATAAGAAATATAACAAATTTGTTATTTTCTTTCTTCAGTTTCATTCATAATAATCACATACAAACCTACCTTAGACCTTTCGAAGATCTTGAAGCCTTAACATTAGTCGAAGCCATCCCTGTGAATTAACTCGTTGATGCCATATCACTTGCTCGAGCCATCCTTGTGCCAAGCAATAGGTGATGATGCTAGTAGATGTGAGACCACGGTTATGTATGGTTCGGATGAATGATAAACTTGAGGAGCTGTTTCTATAAAACGCTTTTGATGAGGTGCAACTGGATTTATTAGGAGTGTATTGATGGATATCTTATGAGGCGTTTTGATAGAATGATAAGGGAGGAGTTCTGTTTTGATTAGCGTGTGAGGATTTTTAGGTGGTAGGCGGATTATTTTGAGATGTTTTAGGCAACTCGAGATATAAGTTATGTTAAATACCGAAGTATTAGGGTTAGGATGTTTTTTGATATTGAATCGGGTTGAATGGGCCGTATGGTATTGGGTATAATGGTTTGATGAGCTTCTTGGATTAAATGGATATTACTTTAAGGTGCTGGTTTTTTTTAAGCTTAAATGGATTAAAGTCCGGTTAATGATGTGTTACTTGGGCCGTGTGATATGGTTATGATTTGTAAGAATTATATGGATTATAGGTAATATGTAATGGGCTGATGAATTAATAAAAAAAATTGGACATGGAAGTAGACTTGGATATTGGAGTTTGATAGTGATTTGGACCGAATGCTTCTTGCCTTATGAGATTTGAGATTTGTCGTGGGATTTGATTTGAGCTGATTACCAGTTGCAAAGTTGGTTGACATCATTCAATTTATACATTTGACGTGGCGTGGGTTACATTTTATCTCTACTGGATCGGGTAAACTCTATTTAGATGGGCCGGAACGGATTTGCTTGTTTTGCTATGAATAGGCTCTAAAGAATTTGATGGGGATTAATGTATCTCATGGGCTAAATGTCTTAATGTTATTTGGACCTAACTTAAGTAACTTGAGTTTTGAACTTGGATAATGGTAAGATGGGCTTTTCAATATTGGATCAAATATGTGATTTGACGATGAGGTATGTGATATTGAGACTTAATGATGTGAGTTGATACGATGCTGAGATTCGTTATATTATGTAGCTTGATATTTTGGTTTATACATTTTCATGTAAAACATCATGTCAAGGCTTGAAACGAAAGTTAAACACGGTTGACTACGGGGTTTTGTTTGGACAGTATTTCTTATTTGGATATGAAGTGAAGTTTTTCCGGGCGTGTCTACTTATTTCGTCTTCTTTCTTTCTACCCTTCCGCGAAGATGACTTGTTTGGGCATTTATTGAGTGTGATAAAGACTTGGCTATTTAGTTACGTTTGTGATTCTTTCTCGCTTAACTCACAACGTAGCTATTACTTCGGTGTCTCACTCAGTTGAGAATGTCAAGAGGTTTTGTACATTGGGTACACCGTTTCTTTTTCACAAGGATTATTACAAGTTTAAGTAACAAATCTGGGGAGTTTTACTTCATGATCAAGTTTGGCATATCGGGTTTAATTCACCATGTTGTCACTGCAATAGCCGACATAATATGTGGAAGATGTGCTTACCAAAGTGTTTAATGGTTGATGTTAATGTTGATGTTGGATAATGAACCGTTGATGAACCACTGCATGTTCCCCTAAAAACAGATATTTACCGAAACCAAAGTTGTCATAACACATTCAAGCTAACATTGTGTTAGCCTCGCTAAAGTGAAGTCATTACGGGAATTGCATTAGTTTCTTCTTTTACTTATTCAAAAGGACTATTTTAGTCAATAGTGATAAGTTATGCTTGTCTTAGTATAAATACACCTCCTAGTCCCAACTAGGAGGATAGGAAGTTCACATTTTGTAAAGAAGTGTGTGTGGTTTCTTCTTCTTCTCTCTAGAAACCCACACATCTTCCCCTTTTCTATCTAATACAATAACCATGTCTTTCTCATTCTTTGAGCTTCCCCGACCCCCCGAACCACATAAATCACAAGTATTATCGATCCTACAATTGGTATAACGAGACAGGTTGTTGTTTTTATCGATTTGTGTGGTTTCGATTATGTGTTCAAACTGTTTTCTACCATATTTATATGTCTCGGAAAATTTTTTTCCTCCTTTTTGTGGTTAAACAGTTTCTTACATATTATTGTATCTTATTGGTCAAAAAAGTCAACACCTTTATGTGCGATTGCTTTCGTTTACAAGATTCGCTTGATAACATTATTTTTGTGACTGTTTTTGTACCAATCTCGTGGAAAAACTTGTGGTCAAACCGTCAGTTTCGTGGTCAAACAAGGTTAAAAGAAGCAGTTTTTATGCTTTTTTCTGGGTTTATATGAAGATTAACGGAAAAGTGGTCGGAAAAGTTGCCAGAAAAATGGTCAAAGGGTCAAAACCCTAAACTTACGCATAAGGATCCATCTACAGTGCAAGTTACGCGTAGCTGTGAAGTTACGCGTAAGAAAAGTTACGCGTAAGGTTATTATGCATAAGCTTTATTCGTAAGACCCTGTTTACGCATAAGACCATCCTTTACGCGTAAGCTTGACCCTACGCATAAGGATTTGTAGAAAAAGAAAGTTACGCGTAAAATTGACCTTGACCACATAACCAAATACCACATAAACCAAATACCAAACCAACTCATATGAGTTCAGTATTTCAACATCACATGTCAACAAAACCAAAATGAAAAAAAAGCATTCGGACTATTGTGATTATAAGAAGTTACCACAGCCTCAACCAAATCCAATACTAACCTAATCTCACCTCCTCCAACTCCATTATACCTCTCAATCAAGACTCGGTACAACAAGAAATATACAAATGAATCTCAAATTGTTCTCTCGAAGTATACTCCGACACATCTAGACTTGTAAAAGTCTATAATTGAGAGACACAACTCATCATCGACTCTTATTATTGAAGCTTAGATTCATTTGAATATTCGAATATATAAGATAAAGCATTAACAAGGCTATTAATCCTTTTCTTGATTCGTTCTCTGACCAATAACATGAAAACAATACAAAACAACCTACCCGAGACCATTAAGATCTTGAAGACAACCTTCAATTCATTATCTTTTCGAAGACTTGTATGATTCGAATGGTTCATAGGCTGAAATGATTATAAAGGGTTGTTTGGAATCGTCCCTTTCATGTGGATTAATGGAGAATCAGCCTTGTGTATTTGTGATTGTGAATCAAGTGCTCGGATAGAGTTTGATGTTGAAGATGAGATGAGAGATCTGTGTTTTTGGTATGAGAGAGAATGGGTGGGAGGCGTATGTGTTATCAGTATTTTTTAGGGTTTGTGGTTGAGTGTATTTAGGGTAAGATAATAATAAGTGTGTACTTATTATACCCGCCTATTCTCATCACAAATGGATCGGCTTCTATATCTTGGACTGGGTTGATCGAGTGCATCAATTTGTTTGGGCTTACGATTTTTATTGGATCCAACTCCTTGGGCTAAAAAAAAACGCATGATAGTGAGTTTAGTTCGGACTATCAAAAATTTATAACCCGAAAGTTTTTTTTGGTTATAAATTTTTTTGATATTAAGAGTGGTATTTTGGTTCATGAGGATATATTTCACGGCTAGATTTTGCAACGCTCATCAAATGTGACCACGAAGATGATCCTCTATTATTTATTCGGGTTTGAAGTGAAGTTTGACGGGCGCGGTTACTTATTTCGTCTTCTTTATTTCTTCCCTTCCGCGAAGATGACTTGTCTGGGCAAATATGTTGAGTGTGATGAAGACTTGCTATCTAGTTACTTTTGTGATTCTTTCTCTCTTAACCCACAAAGTAGCTATCACTTTCGGTGTCTCACGTAGTTGAGGATACGTCAAGAGGTTTTGTACAATGGGTACACCGTTCTTTTTCACAAGGATAGTACAAGCTTAAGTAACTATTCCGGGAGATTTTACTTCATCCTCAAGTTCGTCATATTGGGTTATTCTCACATGTGGTTACTACGATCGACCATTGAATTTTGATACTGTGGGGTTGAAATGAGTTAGACAATTTCAAATGGTATTGTTCATCGACATCTTCTCAAGAATGATATGATTTATGATAGAATGCTTCCAGCTTAATGCTTCATGTGCACAATTGTATGCCGATTCGATAAATCGTAACCATCGTGGGAGAGAAATGTGTACATTATGGGATGATTTGATATATGAAAGATAACTGGAATGCATTTGGTGAGATGAAGATGTTGATATCTT
This sequence comes from Chrysanthemum makinoi, assembly GCA_910596185.1. NCBI lineage: Eukaryota > Viridiplantae > Streptophyta > Magnoliopsida > Asterales > Asteraceae > Chrysanthemum > Chrysanthemum makinoi. The sequence goes on along the minus strand of OU343222.1, from coordinate 72,759,194 downwards.
ATTCCCAAGAATGGACAATCTTGAAGAAGGTCGAGTCGACAGTCTTTTCTACATTTTCCGCTATTGCGATTAGAAGACTAAAGACGGTTCTAATTTAATTATCAAAAGACTTCTTCAATTCGTGAAATTCATCGTAAAGGTTGTCGAGTTTGGGGAGAGCACTAATTGGGGAGAGCAAAAAGGTCATATTTTTCCCTAATTAGATTTGCTCGCATTCTTCTTCTCGCAAGTAAAGAGATGGCGGTGAGAAGATTCATGAAGTTCAAGACCGTGAAGACACTTGGAGCTGCTGGCTTATGCTTTGTATTCAATTTTGCTTGTAGGGAACATTGTAACTCCGTATGACATCACTTAGGGAGAGATTGTTAGCCTCGCTAAAGTGAAGTCATTACGGGAATTGCATTAGTTTCTTCTTTTACTTATTCAAAAGGACTATTTTAGTCAATAGTGATAAGTTATGCTTGTCTTAGTATAAATACACCTCCTAGTCCCAACTAGGAGGGTAGGAAGTTCACATTTTGTAAAGAAGTGTGTGTGGTTTCTTCTTCTTCTCTCTAGAAACCCACACATCTTCCCCTTTTCTATCTAATACAATAACCATGTCTTTCTCATTCTTTGAGCTTCCCCGACCCCCCGAACCACATAAATCACAAGTATTATCGATCCTACACATTGTTTACGGTTTTGTCTTGATTTTGTAAAATCCCGCGAAAGAATCTATTTCTCGGTTTAAATCATAGACTTGTAAAATCCCGTGACAATGGAAACATCCTGGTAATTGTAAAGTGCATTTCCGGATCTATCTTACGGTTTATTCTTGGTTTTGTAAAATCCCGCAAAAGAAACTATTTTTCGGTTTAAACCATAGAGTTGTAAAATCCGTCTCGATGGAACCATTCGAGAAGAGAAAGTGTAAATCCGATCTTACTTGATGCCGGTGTTTTCGTTTTCGCTGAAGAAGGGATAAAAAGTGTGTATTTCATGAATTGGATGTGTGTTTGGATATTCGTCATGGTAGTTTGGTTATTACATGGTTTTACGGAGTTACGTGCTTTTAACCGTGGTCAGGATGAAACCATTATCAAAGTTCATTTAAATGTCAAAGAAGGCTAGATTTGAGCAAATCAGAAGATGTGACAACGCGTTAATTCAGATTATTTATTTGAGGTTAGAGTGAAATATCACGGGCGAGTGTACTTAGTATCTGAAGGTATCGGGGATGGTTGGATGAAGATTCTTCAAGATCCTTGTTCGAGCTTATTATCAAAAACGAAGACTTGGAAATCTAGTTATTGTTAGGTGTCTTTTACCTTTTCTTTCACCACTTGGGGGAATTGGGCTCATACCACCACAAAATAACTATCACTTTAAGGAGTTACATTGTAGTGCTCAGTGTCACATTCAATTGTGGATTTTCAAGAGGTAATGTACGTCTTATACTTGATGGTTGGTTAGTTGAAGAGTATAGAGTACATAGAGAGTACTTAGAGATGCTAATGGAAATCGGCACCGCTCTTTGTTACATATGTGCAAGTTTAAGTCACGAGTTCGGGGTAGTTTACTGTGGTCAAATTCATCATATTGGTTTTTCTCCATCAGCTGTCACTTCAAAGAGCCTACTGAATGATAATGGGGTGGAGTACATGTTTTGCCAAAAGAGATTGAAAAGAGAGAGATTATGACGTTTGAACACAACAGTTCAAGCCTCGTTCCTCAAAGAAAAGAAAAGTGTACGTGTCAGTGCGCTTTATCTTCAAAAGAAGAGAAATCTTCTTATGACGTTTGAATACTTCAGTTTAAACCTCGTACTCTAAAGAAAAGAAAAGTGTATCGTGTCGTGCGCTTTTCTTCCGACGAAGAGAAATCTTCTATTTAATGACCATTCTCATCAACATGCTTCATACTTTTTCCACGCGCTTTCAGTTATCAAGTGAACCGGGCTACTGTTGATTGTTTTCTTATTCCACTTGCTCAACTATAATGATGATGGCGACATCCTGTGCTAATTTTGCGGGGGGAGAAGTGTGAATAGACTACATTTGTTGAAGATATTCACTTATTCAATCAAGAATTGCAACTCCGTATGCAATTCTTGAGGAGGAGAAGAAGTGTGAATTTACTGCTTGGTTGATTGATTTCTGAGAATATATAGTCATACGGCTCCTAACTCATGTAAGAACCGAGCTTCTTCTTATCGGGTCATCTTCACATGGAGTTTTCTTCTATGAGCCGTTGGTTGACATCTTCACACGGGCTGATGAATTTAATGACAAAGTGCTTCTAGTTGCTGGGTTGATTTCTTTGATGAACATCTCTCTGTTCTTGTTTGATTAGGAGGGATTTTAGTTAATGGGATTTGCTATTTCAAAGTTAACGGGAATGCATTTGGTGAGTTGAAGATGTTAACTATCTATTCCCCAACTAGTTGCATTTAAAGATCTAAAGACTTATTCTTAATTCAAGCATTCATTATACAGATTGTCGGTTTAGAGGAGAGCACTAATTGGGGGAGAGTGATATGTCGAATTTAATCCCCAATTAGACTTGCTCATATTCTTCAGCAAGTTGATTCTCACAAAGACTTCAAGTGATCTTCTCAACAGATTTCAAGTACTTGGGCTTATAATGTTTTGCTGATTCTGAAGTATCAAAACCAGCAATGGGGAAGGAGATACGTATCTAAACGCGAGTAAACTTGATGAGCTTAATACTTCTAAGTTATTGAAGAAATCCCGGGAAGACATATGTCATTACCGCAGAGAAACTCAAGGTTTGACTCATGGCATTTAGTGTTCTTATTCCAACTATGTGGGGGAAGAGATGTTAGAGAAAGTTTCTGAAGATAAAATAGGTACACAAGTACGACATATTCAGGGGAGATAAATGTGTAACATGAGGGAGGCGTTATCAGTTATTCTCTCGTTGGGAATGTGTGTACTTCGGATTCTTGAGCTTCATACACATTCATCGGGGACGAAAGATGTGAACATAGGGGAGGTGTTCTTCATTACCCTCATGATGGGTATTCGGGAGAGTTCTTGGATATTGGTGTACTTCGTATTCTTGAGCTTCATACACATTCATCAGGGACGAAAGATGTGAACATAGGGGAGGTGTTCTTCATTACCCTCATGATGTGTATTCGGGAGAGTTCTTAAGCATTATACAAAGAGACTGACGGCATCAATTCAACTACTTGGGGGAATTGTTCTCTTGATACCTTTTGGAATGGATCGCTTCAGACTTCAGTGGAAAAGGAATTTGAGAAGACTATTTATGAGTGGGATGATACGTTGCTGTTCTTCTTGATGATATAACCCCGAATGAAGAATCTCGATTATCATTCTTAAAAGGAGCAGCGGGATTTATGATAATGGTGTGCTTCTCTGTGCACCTGGCTAAGGCAAGCTTGAAATAGAGCTTCGAATCTACTCATCTAATGGATTTTCAGTTTGGGGGGAAGCTGCCAGAGTCTCACTTTCAGATGGTTCAATTTCTTTCTTCAATGCAAGAGCCTCGGAAGCTTTGGTGGTGAAAGTTTTAGGGATGATGACTTCTATCTTCTACAACGGTCGCTCGATATCCTTATCTCGGTACTCGTATCATCATCTTCTTTAACTATATCATCTAAACTATCCTTGTATATATTTATCAAAAAAAAATAAAAAAAAAATACAAAATTAGAAAAACCAACAAAACAAAATAGAAAAATATAAAATCAACAAAAATACATAAAAATCAGAAAATTTAAAAATACCAAAAATATTGTTTTCTCAAGACATGTCTTCTGGTATCGATAACATCTGCGGTCTTAGAAATGTCATTCAATAATGGCACGAGACCATAGATGAAGTTCGAGCAGGAGGTGTAAATATTCTTTTTCCAAAACATGTCTAAAACTATGGCTTGCAGTTATTTCAGACTGTGACCCGCGCTTAAAATTATGGCTTGCTATTATTTCAGATAGCAACCCGATCTTCAAAAGAAAGGAAAGTGCTGCGCTAAATGATTTTCACAAAATTCGTGCACTTATCCTAAAAACAAATTTGAGGAAAGTATGTCGAAGGACTGCTGTTCCTACACAAATGTTTTTCCGTCTAAAATTCTTCAGAAAAATATTTGTTGTATTTCAAAATGGTGGAAAATGAGTTGCTTGAAAAATCAATCAGAATCAGAGTTTTCGTATAATTTGAAAACTCAATCAATGACTTCAGCACTTTTAAATCTTTTATAAAATGATTCATTGATTGAGGGGGAGAATGTTTTCAAATCTATATCATCTAACAGACTTATCTAATTATCCTACGTACTTAACTGAAAAAGATGTTAACCTATGTTGAAGGACTAGGAATCTAGGATATGATTGTTAGGATTAGATGATTAGAGTTTGATGAACACGTAATTCCCATGCCTTATATGATCTGATTGAATGTTTTTCTATGTTGAATTGACTTTCATTAGTCGAATATTGTTTGGGTGATGTCGACCACCATATATCTGTTTGTGCAGGACAAGTAGTGGATGATAACATTTTTTTAAAACAATTTTCAAATAATATTGTTTTGAAAAAAAATTGGACTAAATTTTGAAAATCACCGGACTTCATTTTTATCAAACCTAAGTCACTCAATCAAAGACTACTGTCATCGATTGAGGGGGAGAGTGATTTAAAATAAAATATTTTCAAACAATATTTTCTTCATAAAAGTCTGTTTGTACAATAAATGTGGTGATCTAAAGATTTAATGTTATGTCATGGTATGATTTTTCATTAAGAATCAAGATCTTTCAAAATGAAATTTTTTCTGTTCTTGTTTGATTGTGAAATTGTTTTATTTTACTTAAAGATCTCTTAAAAACTATCATACCTGACACTAACAATCTTTAATGTCTGTAATTGGTCCTCATCAGTCATTTTTCAAAATTAAATCGTGGCACATCTTTCTCCCAAACTTTTCTAAATGATTTAAATCAAATGGGATCACAAATCTCAAATGGTTTGATATTTTTGATCGGGGGAGAGATCGTGATTTAAATCTCAAATCTGTTTAAATGGAGTTGGTTTTAGTCCTTTAAAGGCACTCCTGTCTCCATGTGCCAAACGATTTCAAATACACAATGCACATGTTGAGGAGGAGGATTTATCCAAAAACAAGATGAGTATTTAAACCTGGCCACATATTCTCCCATGTTTTTCTAAACCGTATTAAATCACTTGGGATCCAAAATCTCAAAGGGTTTGATATTTTTGATCGGGGAGAATTTGTGATTTAATAATGAAATTTGATAAAAGGTGATTGTTTGATTCATTTGTGCAGTTGCTTCTCTCATATGTGCTATACGCTTTCGAATCTCGAAGCACATATTGAGGGGGAGCATTTCAAAAGAAAACAAACTTTCAAGGTACAAAGATTTATATGTTTCAACATAAAGTACCTTGATTGATTTTCTAAATGGTTTCTTAATGGCTTTTGTGTTCGTGGATGTGCTTTAAATGAACTCTTGCCTCTATGTGATAAAATGATTTCAAATATCCTATGCACATATTGAGGGGGAGAATTTACCAAAGAAAATCAAATGGCTTTTTCTACGGAAATTGTGATCAAGAAAATATTTCAAAGTCCTCTTGCCTCCATGCGCTAAACAATTTCTAAATCATATGCACATGTTGAGGGGGAGGTTTTCTAAATGATCAAAACTATTAAGGTACAAAATGTTTTGATCTCGTATCACAAGTAATTTGATTGTTTTTCCAAATGATTTTTCAATTGGTTTCAAGGAAGAATGAACTGTACCAAAAGACCGACCATTTTACTTTATGTATGGAGTTATAAGGATGGTGAGGTTAGGTATTAGTTCCCACGATCCGTGAATCGGAGGATCTACCCAGGGAAAATACACTAGATAGTGTAGAGTCCTTAGGTATATTGAAAAAAGGAGAAAAGTGAGATACGGGAAGAGTGCGGACTGAGACAGAGCTAGTACTGGAATAAACCCAACAAGGTTCTAGTTATGAATTCTTGGTAAGCACGGAAGGGGTTGAAGAATGAAAAAGAAATGAATGTGAAAAAGGGTTAAAAGAAATAGCCCTCCAATAATTCAACCTTAGGGCAGAAACCGGGTTCAATACATATGCTACTGGTGTTTACCAAGGTAACACTGGTATTGAAGACAAGACGTCATGGACCCAGTGACGCACTGCACTAAACTTCCCAAGCTACTCAAGTTCCTCTTAAAAGGGCTTGTTTCACTCTCACGGGGAACCGACATAATCTATCGACTTTCTCTTAGAGATGGTTGATATTGAAGAAGGAGACCCTCTCCCTAGTCTCCGGCATAGGAACCAAAAGTGCACTAATTGAGTCTAGAGCCAAGAGATCGTCCACAATATCTCATTAGGACACTAAATTCTTGAAGACTTGCTGTTTCACACAATGTGAAAAGTAAGAATATATTAAGAGTCCTACGCATTATCCTTGTGGTATTGCGTAACATCCGAGTGATATACAAAATATTCACGATGAAGATGGAAAGCCTTCTAGAGCCAACATCAAACACGCTCTTGGTAGGTGACATGTGAGATATTTTCTAAAGATCAAACTTGTGACAACTGGACTGAAATGATGGGGCGATTCACTCTTGAATCAACCTTGGTCCAGGATTGGAATTGACGAATACTTTTGGAAAAACCGTTCGATGTGCAAACCTTCTTTTCTATAGCACGTCGAATGTGTACTTATGTTTTCAAAACACAAAAAGTATCTCTGATTGAAAAAAATACTTTTGAAAAGACCGTTCGATGTGCAAATCTTCTTTTCTCTAGCACGTCGAATGTGTACTCTTTTCAAATACAAAAGTATTTTTGATTGAAAATTGATCTTTCTCATAAAACCTTCGTCGTATTGCAAAACTCTTTCTTCTAAGCAATACGCGATTGTGTTTTCAAATCAATTTTCATCAATCGCTGAATCTCAATTGGCCGTTCACTCACTCGTGTTGTCTTCTTTGAGACGTCCGGTTTGAGAACAACTAGAGCAACCGCTATCGAAACCCTGTCAAGGAGATTCCTGAATCCTACCGATCACAAAGTAAGATTGTACCGATCAACGGGGAACCGTGGGCCGTGTACCTCAATTCAACAAAAGTGATCAAAGACACTTTCGTGTTTTATTGCTAACTGTTGTTTGCGGTACATTTGGGACTACGGTTCTGGTGATCGAATTGAGGAGTCATACCAAAGCCGCATGCTCACAGCATCCACACTTAATTGAAGAAATCATGACCGGTGCATATCTACATAACCCGTTCGATATTTTTATACTATGCTTCGCTACTGCTGCTGCGCATATATCATGAGCCAAGAAAGCTTCCGCTACTCTGATGGAAAGATGTCATGATCCAAAAGTTTGAGCATGTCGGTCCAAAAGTCACAACATCACATGATGGCAACACAATAAAGGGTGATCCGAGATTTATCTGGTCGGTGATCTCAATGAAAGCTCGAAGATCATCAAAGATGTGGATCGGTTAAAGGCCTCCACTAAAAGTACAAAACTATGCGGACTTTGAAGAATCGCTACTAAAGCACAAAGATTGCGGAAATGAAGAATTCAAGTCTACGAGCTCGAGAACTAAAGACAAAGAAAGAATGCTAGGATGCAAAATGTATTTCATGGGGTGACCTCCCTATGGGGGAGATTGTTAGGAATTGGAAATTCCATATTAAAGTGTCGGTCACCCCAATTATAGTCTAGCATATGTTAGCTAGTAGACTTGTAGTTATTTATGTTGTTTTGTAGTTAATTAGTTAATTAGTAGCGTAGATTAGTTTAGTGTAACACCGTGGAGGAAGGACGGGTATTTACCCATTTGTATATCGTGATCCACAGGCCGATAGGAGGTCGTGTATTTTGTTACTATAAATACCCCTTCCATCCATGGAAGGGGTGGAGCTTTTCTTAATCTAACCTTTGATAATTTACAAAGCAAGTCTCTACCAAGAAACTCCTTCTCATCTACTTTCTCTCTCTAATGGCAAACATGTATTTTGATCATCCAAGACCACCTGAATCATCAACACAATAATATTAGGATCCTACAGTCCATATACGAACAACTCATGTTATTTCTCTTTATGAGTTTAAGAAAGGATATCCGACAAATTTCTTATGTTTTTTTTTACTATTCGCATTCGATAAAGACTCACTTTATTATTTTTTATAACCTTAACTCGTGCATACCCGAGTTTGAAAATTAAATACGACTAAAATTATTATTAATGAGAATATAAATATCAAAATGTAAGTACAATTTACTCTAATGGGAAAATAAATATACGAGATTATATATAACAATGAGGCAACGACTCATGTAATTTCTCTATTTAAAAAAGTAAATCTAGACTTTTTCTTTTTTTTTTTTTTTTTTTTTTCATATTTTTAACTTCATCAAGTGTATTATGTGCTCTTAAACATACATTTTATCTAGTAATATCAATAGTGTATAATAACAAAAAAATGCATCGAACTTGACCACTTTCGTGATTGTATATAATCATCTATTTTTTTTTTTGTCATTGTAACAAAAATCTTTTGAATTTGTGTTATTGTATGTAACCAGTCAAGCTAAACTTGGCATCGTTAGTCCTTTATACTAACGGCCGGTAGTAAATAACTTAAAATTCCGTTTTTATATGTTCTCATCTAAACGTTTTTATACGTTTTCGTCCGTTTTCTTACGTTTTCATCCGTTTTTATATGTTCTCATCTGTTTTCTTACGTTTTTATACGTTTTCGTCCATTTTTTATACGGTTTCATCCGTTTTTTGTACGTTTTCATGTGTTTTTATACGTTTTCGTCCGTTTTACACATTTTCCTTTGTTTTTTCACGTTTCCGTCCATTTTTACACGTTTTCTTTCGCTTTTACATGTTTTCGTTCGTTTTTGAACGTTTCCGTACACGTTTTCGTTCGTTTTATATGTTTTCGTTCGTTTTACACGTTGCTCGTTTTATACATTTTCGTACGCTTTTATATGGTTTCATTTGTTTTATACGTTTTCGTCCGTTTTCTTACGTTTTCGTTCGGTTTTCGTCCGTTTTTACAAGTTTTCGTTCGTTTTTACACATTTTCGTTCGTTGTTACACATTTTCATTTGTTTTTACACTTTTTCATTCGTTTTATATTTTTTTCATTCGTTTTAATAAGTTTTCATTCGTTTTTACACGTTTTCGTTTGTTGTTATACGTTTTCATACGTTTGCATCCATTTTTATGCGTTTTCGCTCGTTTTCTTAGTTTTCTACCTTTTTTACACGTTTTTGTTCGTTTTTACACGTTTTCGTTTGTTTTTTTACACGTTTTCATTTGTTATTGTATTGTTTTTTAGGTTTTCACACGTATTTATACGTTTTTATTCATTTTTACACGTTTTTGTTTGTTTTTATACGTTTTCGTCTATTTTATATGTTTTTTTTTTCATTTTCGCCGTATAAAATGAACGAAAACATATAAAAACGGATAAAAGCATAAGAAATGTATAAAAACGAATGAAAACGTATAAAAATGAACGAAACGTATAAAAACAGACAAAACATATGAAAAGCGTAAGAAAACAAGCGAAAACGTATAAAAACGGACGAAAACATGTAAAAACGTATAAAAACAGATGAAAACGTATATAACAATCGAAAACGTGTAAAAATGAACGAAAACGTATAAAAACGAACGAAAACGTATAAAAACGAGCGAAAACGTGTAAAACGGACGAAAGCGTATAAAAATATACAAACGTGTAAAAACGGATGAACACGTAAAAAAGTACAAAAATGGATGAAAACGTAAGTAAACAGGCGAAAACGCATAAAAACATACGAAAACGTACCAAAACGGATGAAAACGATAAAAATGGACTAAAACGATAAAAGGACGAAACGATAAAAGGAATGGCGTATAAAACGAAGAAACCGATAAAACATATAAAAACGGATGAAAACGAAAGAAAACGGACGAAAACGTATAAAAACATATGAAAACGAAATTTGAAGTTATTTACTTACGACCGTTAGTATAAAGAGCTAACAATGCCAAGTTTAGCTTGACTGGTTACATACAATAACACAAATTTAAAAGGTTTCTGATACAATAACCAAAAAAATTGAAAGCTAAGTACAATCACAAAAGTGATCATGTTCGATGCATTTTTATGTTATTATCCTAAGTTTAATTATATATCTATATTAAAGACCATTGTCGGTGAGAATTTTAAAAGGTCTGCTGCATGGTCGGTGTGCTTTTTTAAACGTTAGTTGCAATTTTTTTGTGTTTTTCCCTGGATTTGCTGTTAGCCCAAGCCTATAAGTTACCCCGTTGGTCGCATCCTTCATTATTATATGTTGCAATGATGTCGGCAGGCATATTTATCCATAGATAAATCCACCGCCTCTTGACACTTTCCAGAAAAAGGTGTGATCTGAGATCGGGTCGGCTCCACCGGGAAGAGTTACGATCTAACAACCCTCGCAAACTGATCCATTACGGTAAGAGTTATGTATTTAAAGCTTTTATGATATAAATATAAATCCGTAATTATGATATTGATATATGCTTCATTTTATGATAACAAACTTTATAAACTGATTTATTTAGGTAATTATATTTAATTGTCGGTTAATTAACCGTGGTTAGTTGATTTATGACGATATAATTACATAATTGATCATCTATTTATATGTTGATTTCTTTAAAAATTGATTAGTCTAATTGAAACCCTCATTTTTGAGAATTATGGAATTCAATAGCGATTTTAAGTTTGTCGTTTAAATTGTGATGTTTTATGTTGTTAGGATGATGTAGATTGTGTAATTTTGGTATAAATAGATCTCTATCATTCATTGACAAATGAATTAGTTGTCTGATTTCATACAACAAAAAGGACTCCTGGGTATAATGTTTAGCAACTATGAAATTACTACACGTTACACAACGTCCCTGCTCTTATAAGTGGTATCAATGGTGAGTCAACTTTGTTCTAATAAATATTTGGTCTTCATCTTTGATCGGCTTCTTATTTGAATTTTGTATCTAAGCTTATAGGTAGAACCGCGCAGTTTCTCTACACACAATTACGTTGTAATGCTGCATTATTATGGTCGATATAATTATGGTAGAATTTACTTTTTCCTTTGATGAATAGAGAGTGAAGAAATGCTTGACATAGTTATTGTTGCTGGCAAGGGACATTGCAAGAAGCCTGACGGTTAATTTTTTTCTGCTAATTGCTGTTTTTATTTTAGTGCAGGCTAACTATTTTATCTTGGAACTCAGGGTGCTTATGTTTTGGCATTTGGGACGGTTGCAAACAGATCTTCGTATATATACTAAAAAGCATTGTAGGTGGACTTACTTAAACCTTCGTAACGTGGATTAAGAACTGAAGTTGTTGGTGGTGGAGATATTGTAAGCCTGATGACATTGATCTAGATTAAGAATTGACGTTTACCAGGTATAAAAAGGAAATTGGCCCATTTGGATTGCTCCTTGAAACTGTAGCTTTAGGATCTGTCGTAGGACATCACTGTTTGGTTTGGGATTTTTGTGTTTACGAGAGTATAAGGGGGTATTTGGGATTGCTTATAATATTTGCATATTTTGAATCAAGAAAACACTTTTGAGTTGTGTCATCCAGTTTTTAACCTCGAACTAAGGTGAGGATGGTGTGGATTAGATGTTTAGGTGTCTTATGTGTTTTCTAAATAGTATCTGATGTAAAACACAGCAGCTTCTTGAAAACAACTTAAATAAGCTAATAATCTCATAAGTATATAAATAAGCAGCCTTAAACACCCACTTAAACATCTGATTCACAACTAAAGAAATGAAACATCAACACCTTTAATGATACACCTTATTATTTTGATATCACATAACCACAGTAAAACCATAATGCCAAACACCCCCTTTGCTTCATTCTAGGCTTTGTTTATTGTTTATTGTTTATTATTTGTTTGACGGTTTTAACTTTTGGCACTTTCGCGAAACATTTTAAGAATTAGGTTGCTGATAGTCATCTGTTTGGATGGTAGCAAGTAAGGATGCCTGCAACAGTTGCCAAAGGTGCTTCTAAGAACCCAACAGAGTTAAAGCATGATAACATTTTTTGATATTTAAGAGTTAATTACAGATATGAAAAGCTTAGATAATTATTCTCTTACTACTATTAGTTTGTTAAAGTTTATTACTCCTTTTTATGTGTTTGTTTTGTTTATTGTGATACCTCATTTGGGAATTTGGAGTTGCTTAGCTGGGAAATCTGTAAGAACACCACCTCAGGACGTTATACAGATGAAGATGTAGAAGGTTGGTTCGTACAAGCACTTTTATGGTTAGGTTATTTGGCGTTAAAGTATTATTAAAGCGGGTATACGTGTTAATTTCTTTTTGGTTGTTTAAATTATCTGATATAGTGCCTTATCTGCCGTACATTGCTTTGAATTTTCGATTTCAGTTGGATATAAGAATGCTAAAATCGAAATACCCTTCTGCGCATATCGCTTTAAACTATCTGATAAGCTACATTGCAAAGCTGCGTTTTTAAGTAAATTTCTACTAGCAAATTCTTTTTATCAAAGATATCACTATTTTTTTAGGTACAAAATTGAAAACCAACATGCCTAAGTAGAATTAAGAATAGATTTACCTGGAGACAAAAAATCTCATTCGTATTTAGATATGACTCATAAGTCATACTCATTGCAGTAGCTCTATGTTGATGTTATGATTCTTTTGTTGTTGTTTTTTGGTCTGCATAGTCTGAAGCTGAGTAAGAGGAAGCCTTTTAAAGATCAGTGAGTATTTTGTTATGTTAAGCAAAGAAGGCTGCCAAATGAGTGGCCAGTTCGCGGGTATTTTTGGGTTTCGATCGTGGGTATACCCGGAAAGAGTAGCTAATACGACGGGATAGAGTGGCCAGTTCGCGACATTTAAAGATCAGTGAGTATTTTGTTTAAGCTTTTAGATTTGTAGTATTGAGGTATTTTTTATCTGTGTTTTAAAGTTGATTAAATTATGATAAATATTTTACTGCAATCTATATACGTTATGTTAATGCAGGATATATACAGATTCTGTCAATGGGAGGTTCGCAAGGTCGGATCAAGTTTTTGTTCAACAATCGCTGCAGGATGTCGAAGAAAGTGGGCCAAAGGACAACTTCTTATCTGAGTTGCAGCGGGGTATTGCATCAGTTACGCATACATGGTATTGCATCAATTATGCATACAGAGTATTGCATCATTGTTTCAGAAAAGAGACTAACCAGAACGTGAAAAAATTTAAGTGAAGGCAAAAAAACAAATGTAATAGCATTTTCAGTTTAAGTTTTTAGTTTTAAGTTTAATTTAACTATTTATGAAATTGCCTTAAAAACTGCATACACGTGTCTTCTTCTTGCACTTTAGGGCGACGGCTTAGCCAACAAGTTGTGTTCACGTCAGAGAATGTTAGTGCCCCTTCATAAAACCGGTCTTCAGAAAGTGCTCCTACGGGTCATAGTAACCATAATTTATAACGCGACACATAGCGGATTAAAGTAAATCAGGTAAACCACATAATTTATCAACCTTTTGTTTCACAAATTTGTATGTTGTGTGCTTCAGGAGTAACAGAGGAGGAAAATACTTTTCTTAGAACTAATTAATATTGCTTTGTGGTAAAACCATCGATGGTGACACGTACTATGGAAATATCAGGTTTGTTTCATTTACTTTGTGTTGTACTTATGGTTTGTAATGTGATATTAGTTAAGGGTTTTGTTTTATTAAAGTTGGTTTTAGTTGTGATTCTTACAGCTTAGGAGATGAAGATGAGAGTGATATTGAGATATGATCAGTTCGACTTGGTATATAAAAATTACTGTTTTTTAAGGTATTTTTTTTTAGCAGGATCATGTATATTGGTTTTAAGTTTAGTTGCATATGAGTTAAAAAAAAATTAAAGCTTTATTAAAATGTTGGATCAATTTGAGATAAAGTGTGGTTTGAATGTTATGAATTTTTTTAATTTTGCCATCTTTTAGGTATTCGGCTGCTTGGGATTGCTTACTGGAACTCTTTAATCGCCATAAAGACAGTCTTAGCAAATGTAATTTAGTGGCAGTTTATTGTGATGATGGGAGGATGGGTGAAGCTATGGATGATTTTGCTTTTTTGGTAAACAAGTAGGAAATTGCTTAGTTCAAAAGCTTATTGAAGATGAAATCAAAACTATTCTTTTACCATCATGTTTAACCTATGACTGTTAGCATCAACGACACAATTTTGATGTATAATGGTTACATATAACTCAAAAAAAGGGTTGAAAGTTTCTGTTCAGTTTCGCCTTTCACCAAAAATAAGAAACAGTTTGTGTTGTTTAAGCTTTGTGAATGGGTTGTGTAAGAGACTCGCTAGGTGAAATTAAGAATGCTAAAAAACGCAGCTTTGCAATTTATTGTTAACCCGGTTCTTTAGAATTGATCTGTTTGTTTGCAGATTCTTAGAGCGTGTGATACCCGTCCGCATCAGCAGGTGATTATTGTTTGCATTTTCGCTGAATTTTGTTTTTGTATGTTTAGCGAATTGTTTTTAGCTTTGTGTAAATGTAGTGGTAACGTTTGGTTGATGTTATTTACATGAATTGTAGATGGCATATGTTAGTGCTGGTCGAACAAGAAATATTTAGCTTTTAACTTTGGTGGAACAGGTGATGACTTTCTTGCTGCAAGTTGTAAATCTCAGGTAATGTTATTATAATAATGTTTAACTGAACTGGATTATAATAATGGTACAAAAGTGGAGTTAAAAGTCATAAACCCTTGGCTAACGCTATTTTTTTGGTGCATATATTTGTCGTCTAAAGGGCATCCACTAAAGAACACATATTTGTTGTTAAATTTAGGGCCTTTTTTTTTTTTTTATTATTTTTTATTCTTATGAAAAAGTTGTGAAATTTATGTTTTTTGTTTGTATATGATTAGTTGGGAGTGACATAAGCTATTTTAGATAGAAAAAGCCGTTGGGATAAGCGATCCTGAACACCCTTTTTGTGTTTAAGTTTTGTGTCTTTTTGAGGTAAATCTAACGCCTCATAATGTGTAATAAATACGCAAATGGAACATTCAATTAATGACCAACAAAGGTAACCTAGATGGATCCTTAAAAACACTAGATGGAACACACAAAACACTAGATTGAATGTTGCTTTTAGCGTTCGTGCTTTTTTGAGTTTAACTGTCCTACGTGTTGGCAATCCATTAGCCTCAAGGATCCATATAGGTTAACCCGGAATGGTAGTGTTTATGGGAAATCTGACGCCTGTGTTTCTGTTTCAGTTGCCGGTTGGTGTTGATGATAGTGAACTTGAGGACAGAATCACCCAACATCTAACTGCTGATGCTGCCATGGGGAGGAGTCACCACGTGGGTCGAAGGCAGGGTTCAATGAACCGGTCAACGACTCATAATCGTCCACAGTTCTTGATCTTTTCTACCAACCCTAATGCACCTTCAGGAGTCCCAGCTAAAGAACAAGTTGCACCAGTTTCTGAACTAGCTGCATCTACGACTCATCGAGGAGGAACGGTCCAACATATGCCAACAACTGGGGCGGTTAACCAGGCAAATAGTCAACAAGGGACTACAGTTGCACAAGGATGTTTGTCTGATGTCAAATGAACTGCGTATCTATCAGAAATCCTCGACTTGGGTGATAGTAAGCAACATGTGTGAGATGCTGCTAGAAGATTGCTCAATACTCTTATGCAGGTTGTTATTCTTACTGTGTATTTTTTAAGCTGTTTTAGTGTGTGTTTGAATTTGATCTGCTAGGTATTGAGTTAATGTTGTGGTTAGGATTTAACTAGAGATAAGATGAATATCAAAACATTTTACTGAGGGTTTAGTGGATATAGGTGGTTTTAATTTTGAGCGTATTGCTAAAAGTTGATTGTTTAGAATACACTCAATACAACATAAGACTATCGATTACTTATGTGTAGACTGTTATTACTGTGTATGTGTGTTTTGAAGGTGTTTTGGTGTGTGTTTTTAACTAATGAAGTTTAAATGTGATTGCGCTTTCATTATTTTTGCACAAATTTTGGGTGTAATGTTTCTATTATGACTTAAGGTATTCAATTATTGTTACTTGCCCGATTAGTATATCGGGATATAACTCGAGGTAACTCGAATATTGAAACATTTTCCAAAAAATTAAAAACCTCCGCTGCAACGCTGGCGTGGTTTCCACCTTGTTAGTAATATATATCAATCTCAACACAATTTTAGTTAAATTGATAGTAATATATAATGAAAAGATTATGTAAAAAAATCGTACGTGCACACGAGTGTACAACCAGTAAAGAAGTAAAAGAAAATTGGATATAAGCCCAATGGCCAAAACCTGTTTAACAAGAAGATGTTAAAAGACTTTAGGCCAAATTTGAACCCAAAGTTTAATCCAATTATATGCATGTCTAGACGGTCCAGTGGTGTCCCATTTGACCATTTCATGTTTCAACACCCCAATTTAGACGGCATGACTTTAAAAAAATATCTTTAGTATTTTCCACCATTATGGGTCCATAGTTGTCATCGCCCTAAGTGTCCAATAACAAAGTAACAGATGGTCTATTTCTATTTTTATGATATCACAAATAGTTTACAAACAATTTTCTTGTTTCGATCAACCCATCTTTCAAGTTCCTTGATTTTATACAAAAATCGTGTAAATATGTCAGAAAAATCAAGTAAAGCAATGAGTTTACTGAAGTTAGTAGAAGAAAGGGCGTTGTTGAAGAAAAAAATCGACGAAAGAAAACAAAAGGAACAGTTAGATTCAATACCTTATATTCCGAAAGATTGTGTCTCCAATATCTTAATCCGACTACCTATTGAATCCCTTCAACGAGCTAGATTCGTTTGCAAACCATGGTATGGTATCATTAATAGTCCTAAGTTTATTCGTCGCAATCTTTGTCAATCTGAGAGGGTCATGATCTTCCTATGCCCCGTGAATAATTTTTTTCGCGGTTGGTCTAAAAAATATTCATTTTTTTCCAAGAAAATCTCTACTACCTTTCTCGTGGAATCAAGGATTCTCGATCTAAAATCAGTTCATGTGCTTCATCGCCCCTTGATTGAACCCTCGTTGAAGTATGCTATTAAATACACGTTACTAGTCGATGGGAAGAGTATAATAGGAGATTATGCAACGCAACTTGTTTAGGGCAAAATAAGGGCAAGTTGTGATGGTCTAA